>ML660777.1:3301435-3691494 GCA_007570785.1 Antilocapra americana | reverse complement strand
AGCTGGTTTTAGAAAAGGCAGAGGAACCAGAGTTCAAATTGCCAACATCTGCTGGATCATGGAAAAAGCAAAAGAGCTCCAGAAAAACATCTACTTCTGCTTTATTGACTATACCAAAGCCTTTGACTGTGTGGATCACAATAAACTGTGGAAAATTCTGAAAGAGATGGGAATACCAGACCATCTGACCTGTTTCTTGAGAAACCTGTATACAGGTCAGGAAGCAACAGTTAGAACTGGACATGGAACAATAGACTGGTTCCAAATAGGAAAAGGAGTACATCAAGGCTGTATATTGTCACCCTGCTTATTTAACTTCTATGCAGAGTACATCATGAGAAACGCTGGGCTGGAAGAAGCACAAGCTGGAATCAAGATTGCTGGGAGAAATATCAATAACCTCAGATATGCTGATGATACCACCCTTATGGCAGAAAGTGAAGAGGAACTAAAAAGTCTCTTGATGAAAGTGAAAGAGGAGTGTGAAAAAATTAGCTTAAAGCTCAACAATCAGAAAACTAAGATCATGGCATCTGATCCCATCACTTTATGGGTAATAAATGGGGAAAGAGTGGAAACAGTGCCAGGCTTTATTTTTGGGGGGCTCCAAAATCACTGCAGATGGTGATTGCAGCCATGAAATTAAAAGACGCTTACTCCTTGGAAGGAAGGTTATGACCAACTTAGATAGCATATTGAAAAGCAGAGACATTACTTTGTGAACAAAGGTCTGTCTAGTCAAGGCTATAGTTTTTCCAGTAGTCATGTATGGATGTGAGAGTTGGACAGTGAAGAAAGCTGAGCGCCGAAGAACTGATGCTTTTGAACTGTGGTGTTGGAGAAGACTCTTGAGAGTCCCTTGGACTGCAAGGAGATCCAACCAGTCCATCCTAGAGGAGATCAGTCCTGGGCATTCAATGGAAGGTCTGATGTTGAAGCTGAAAGTTTGGCCACCTGATGCGAAGAGCTGACTCATTGGAAAAGACCCTGATGCTGGGAAGGATTGAGGACAGGAGAAGAAGGGGATGACAGGGGATGAGATGGCTGGATGGCATCACCGACCCAATGGACATGAGTTTTGGTGGACTCTGGTGGGAGTTGGTGATGGACAGGGAGCCCTGGCATGCTGTGATTTTTAGGGTCATAAAGAGTTGGGCATGACTGAGCAACCGAACTGAAAAGACATAAAACATCTGGCTAAAGAGTAGCGAGGTGGGGGACATTCGTTCTGTCCCCTTCTGATGTCTATGTCAGAAGCTTTGTCTGTCTCTTTTACACTTAATAAAACTTTATTACGCAAAAGCTCTAAGTGATCAAGCCTCTTCTCTGGCACCAGATTGAATTCTTCTCCTCCAGAGGCCAAGAATCCTGGCATCTTTCCTGGCTCAGCAACAACCTTTGACTTGTTACAGGCAAGTTACAGAGACTTCTCCTTCATTTAAAAGCAACAACTTAAAAAAAAATGGCAAAATATATGAACAACGTTTTTTGGATATTGAACAAAAGGCAGTACAGGACAGATATCTCTGAGAAAAGGAAAAAGGACAAGGTGAACAATATGAATGCCATGTATTTCTGCCTGTAGAGAATTTCTGAACCATGACACTGGGATGGAATCCCAAATAGTATCAAACAGTGTCACTGATTGAGGAACTAGAAGTACAAATATGGGGAGAATAAACTGACTAGAATTTGTAGGGCCTAATTCTTGAGAGGAGAAAGCTATATGGAGAGGTCCAAAAATCTTCATAAAGGTCTCTTAGAGTCTTTGGTTTCATGCCTATCTGTGGATGTATAAGTTGGAATTTGACAGAGCCATATAACAAATGACAAGAAAAAAGAAATTTCTAAAAATTCTAAGCCAAAGAATTAGCACAACTCACAGAGAGCTGGAAAACATTTGAGTTTCCATCAGATAGAGTAAGAAGATCTTATTTAATACATGAAGCAAAGGAGAAAATGTGGAGGGATCATTGCTTAGTAGTGGGGCTAAACTATCTCTACAGTAAAAGCTACTGTGCCATGCTCTTATAAACCTTCAAGGTAAACCTCAAAAAGGACAAATTAATCAATAAAGAACTGCTACAAAGAAAAATTCCAAACTTTCTTGAAAACAATGTAAAACTACGATGTCTACCATCCAAACAAAAATCAATACATACAAAGGTCAATTTTTTCCATATACTATCAATGAACAATTGAAACTTAAAATTTAAAAGTTTTAAAATACACCATTAAAAATATCACCCCTCCATTAAAAAAAAAAAAAAACTTATGTATAAATCTAATGAAACATGTATAAGATCTGTATTTGGAAACTACAAATCATTGGTAAAAGAAATTAAAGACCTAACTACACTTTTTTAAAATGTATTTATTTGGCTGCACTGGGTCTTAGGTGCAGCCCTTGGTATCTTTTTTTGCCATGGGCAGGATCTAGCTCCCTGACCAGGGATCAAAATCACGCCCCCTGCATTGGGACCATGGAGTTTTAACCACTGAACCAAGAAAGTCTGCACAAAGACCTAATTAAATGCAAATGTATTCCATGTTCACAGATTGAAAGACTTAATAGTGTTAATGTGTCAATTCCAACTTGATCTGTAGATTCGATGCAATCCTAATCAAAATTACAGCAAGCCATTTTCTAGATTCAACAAATTGATTCTAAAATACATATGAAAGGGCAAAAGACCAAGAAAAGCCAACACGATACTGAAGAAGAACAAACGCGGGGGGCTCATGCTACACTATTTCAAGACTAGTATAAAGTGACAGTGACCGACACAGTGCGATGTGACGCAACAACAGACGCAGATCAGTGGGACCAAACTGAGAGCCCAGAAATAGATCTGTGCCAATACCGTCAACCTATGTTTCATTAAGCAATTCAAACAAGACAAGATAGCATTTTCAACAAATGGTGCTGGAAAAACTGGACACTCATATGCAGTCCATGGGGTTGCAAAGAGTCGGACACAACGGAGCACCTTCACTTTCACTTTCATATGCAGAAGGAAAAAAAATGCCTAGCTACAGACATTATTCCACACATAGAATTAACACAAAATGGATTATAGACCTGCAAAGAAAGTGCAAAATTATAAAACTTCTAGAAAATAACATATGAGAAAATCTAGATGACCTTGGATTTGGGGAAGAGTTTTTTAATTCAAAAACCACAAGCACAACCCAGGAAAGGAAAAAATGGTAAACTGGACTGAATTAAAATTAAAAGTTTTTCATGGTAAAAGACACTACTAAGAGAATAAAAAGACAAGTCATAGACAGGCAGGAAATGCTTGCAGATAACATATCTCTTAAGAATTTATATATGAAATACACAAAGAATTCTTAAAAATCAGTAACAAGGAAACAATCAACTGAAAAATAGAGAGAAGAACTGAGCAGACATGCAATTAAAAATGTTATACAGATGGCAAATAAGTACTTACAAAAATACTCAACATAATTTATTTTTAGAGTATTGCAAATTAAAACAGTGAGATACCATGGCACACCTATCAGAATGGTTAAGATCCAAAAAATGAACAAAACCAGAACTGTTGTACTGGGCTACATCTACTGCAGAAGAGATGGAGCTCTTCACTGCAAAATTCAACCTTAAATTGAAAGTAGGGAACTCCGCTAAGCCATTCAACTATGACCTAAATCAGATCTTTTATGATTATATAGTGAAGGTGACAAATAGATTCAAGGGATTACATCTGGTAGACAGAGTGCCACAGTCAGCTTCAGATCTTGTTTTTGTTGACTGAATAGAGCTTTTCTATCTATGGCTGCAAAAAACGCAATCAATCTGGTTTCAGTATTGACCATCTGGTGATGTCTATGTGTAAGTCGACCCTTGTGTTGTTGGAAAATGGTGTTTGCTATGAGCAGTGTGTTCTCTTGACAAAACTCTGTTATCCTTTGCCCTGCTTCATTTTATATTCCAAGGCCAATCTTGCCTGTTATTCTGGTTATCCCTTGACTTTCTTCTTTTGCATTCCAATCCCCTATGATGAAAATGACATCTTTTTCTGGTGTTAATTCTAGAAGATGCTGTAGGTCTTCATAGAACAGGTCAACTTCAGCTTCTTCAACATCAGTGCTTGGAGTATAGACTTGGATTACTGTGATGTTGAATGGTTTTCCTTGGAAAAGAACTGAGATCACTGTCTTTTTTGGAGAGTGTATCCAGGTACTGCATTTCTTGGGCTTCCCAGGTGGCACTAGCAGTAAAGAACCCATTTGCCAATGCAGGAGACAGAGACACAGGTTCTGATCCTTGGTCAGGAAGGTCCCTTGGAGGAGGAAATGGCAACCAATACCAGGATTCTTGCCTGAAGAATCCCATGGACAGAAGAGCCTGGCAGACTACAGACCATAGGGTTGCAAAGTGTTGGACATGACTGAAATGACTTAACACATAACATGCACTGCATTTCTTACTCTTTTTTGACCGTGAGGACTACACCATTTCTTCTGAGGGATTCTTGGCCACAGTAGTAGATGTAATGGTCATCTGAATTAAAATCACCCATTCCCATCCATTTTAGTTCACTGATTCCTAAGGTGTTGATGTTCACTCTTGCTATCTCCTGCTTGACCACAGCCAATTTTCCTTGATTCGTGGACCTAATATTCCAGGTTCCTATGAAATATTGTTCTTTACAATATTGGACTTTACTTTCACCACCAGACATCTCTACAGTTGAGCGTCATTCCTGCTTTGGCCCAGCCACTTCCATTCTAACTGGAGCTATTAGTAATTGTCCTCTGCTATTCCCCCAATAGCATACTGAACACCTTTTGATCTGGGGGGCCTCTGGTGTCATATCTTTTTGCCTTTTCAGACTGTACATGGGGTTCTTCAGGCAAGAATACTGGAGTGAGTTGCCATTTCCATTTCGTTCTCCAGTGGCCCACGTTTTGTCCAAACTCTTTGCTATGACCATCCATCTTGGGTGGTCCTGCATGGCATGACTCATAGCTCCTTCACACTAACAAAGCTGTGATCCATGGAGGGATGGTTTTTAATACCATTCTACAATAAAACAAACCAGAGTTCCTTGGAGAAATGACTGGTTTTTTTCGTTAGGGCTTCTGCAGTAGAGGTAGCCCAGTACAACAGTTCTATCCAATTATAAATATGAAAAAGAATTATAGGAATACCTTAATGACATTGCCAATTCAGTTCCAGGCTATCAAAATAAAGCAAATATCAAAATAAGGCAAATTTAAAAAACAATTTAAATACCTTAGTTTAAACATACTCTATTGCTAAAAATGCTGACCATCATCTGTACCTACACCAAGTCATAATTTTGTTTGCTGATGGAGAGTCTTGCCTTGATGCTGATGACTACTGATCAATTAGGATGGTGGCTAGTAAAGGCCGGAGTGGCTGTAGCAATTTCTTTAAAAAAAAAGACAACAATGAAATTTGCCACATCAATTGACTCTTTCTTTCATGAACAGTAATACTGAAGCACACAATGCTATTTGATAGCCTTTGACCCATAATAGGACTTCTTTCAAAACTGGAGCTAATCTTCTAAAGCCCTGCTGCTGCTTTATCAATTAAGTTTATGTAATATTCTAAATATCCTCTTGTCATTTCAGCAGTCTTCACAACATCTTCCCAGGAGTAGGTTCTATTTCAAGAAACCACATTCTTTGTTTATCCATAAGAAACAACTCCTCATGGGGAAAGTCTTACCATGAGATTGAAGCAACTGAGTCACATCTTCAGGCTCCACTTCTAATTTGAGTTCTCTTGCTATTTCCACCACATCTGCTTATACTTCTTCCAAGTCTTGAACCCCTCAAAGTCATCCATGAAGGCTGGAAATCAACTTCTCCCAAACTTCTGTTAATATTGCTATTCTGACCTCTTTCCATGAATCACAAATGTTCTGAATGGCATCTAGGATGGTGAATCTTTCCCAGAAGGATAAAAAATACAATTATAATGAAAAAGTTTGAAGCACTGCAAGAATTACCAAAACGTGACAAAGATATTAAGTGAGCAAATGCTGTTTATAAATGGTACCAATAGACTTGTTCAACACAAAGATGCCACAAATCCTCAAAGTAAGAAAAAAAAATGTAACATCTGCAAGCTCAATAAAGTGAAGTACAATAAAGCAAAGTATACCTGTATGTGTGTTGAAGGGTAGGGAGAATGCCAGCAAAGTTAATGCTTTCTAGATTAAAGGGGATACCTATGGCTGACATTTCCACTCTTCCCTCCCCTCCCTTATTCTACTGGATGCAGATGCAGTGATTAGAACAGCAGCTGTAGCCTTGAGGGAAAAGCTCACAAAATACAATGGCGCCTTACCTGATACCTACAAGCTATGAACCATTATCGCTATCACCTCCCTCTGAACTTTTCATAGCACAAAGACTAACCCTTATTTGTTTAAGCAGTTGCCTGTTGTGTTTTCTCTTAACTTGCAGCCTGTTGCCATACCCTCCTCCAGGGGATCTTCCCAACCCAGGGATCGAACCCAGGCCTCCTGCATTGCAGGTGGATTCTTTACTGTCTGAGCCACCAGGGAAGCCCAAGAACACTGGAGTGAGTAGCCTATCTGTTCTCCAGGGGATCTTCCCGACGAAGGAATTGAACCCAGGTTTCCTGCGTTGCAAGTGGACTCTTTACCAGCTGAGCTACCAGGGAAGCCCAACTTGCAGTCTATTGCTTCCAAACTGCTTCTCAAACAGTCCACCTTTTTTGGAGGTGGGGCGATTCTCCTCCCTACTGTTTATACTCAGTTTCTGTTACTTACTATCAGAATCCAAGTCACTATAACTAATGCAATTTTAAACCATAAAAAAGATACAAGGAAAGGAAAAGGTGCCAAGAAAAAGAATAAAAAAGTAATTAAGATTTGTGGGACTTCCCTGGTGGTTCAGTGGTTAAGACTCCTCAATTCACACTGAAGGGGCATTGGTTCGATCCTTGGTCACGGAATTAAGATCCTACATGCCATGGAAAATGGCATCAATAAATAAATAATTTTTAAAAAGAAGAAGAAGAAAGACTTGTAAGAATAGACTTAACAAATAGATGCCAACCTGGAAAAAAGTTGAAGAAATGGTCTCCCACCTGCCTCCTTCCACCCCACCTTATCCCTAACATGAAATACCTATGCTCTAAATATAGGATGGAATGGTTTTCCTAGAAAGGATCTGAGAAGAGGTGTAGGACCTAGAGATCTGGACAGAACAGATCTTGAGATAACTATGTACCCACCAACTAACTTGAAGGTAAAAGAGAAAGGGAGCACCATTCAGGCATAAAATAGACTGAAATGTTTCTTCCTAGAGTCATGTTTTTGTTTGCTTTGTTTTGTTTTACTTTGTTAATGATAAGGACCAGGAGTCCTCTGGATCCTCACCCATCAACCCGAAGTGAAGAAACTTTCCCCTTCACAAAATCTGACAAATTGCACCATATCCCATGAGTGTCCTTCCATTTAAAGATTTTGGATAAACATAAGCATCTTCAGCAGGGACCCAGCACAGTTGCTTCTACAAATCAATATAACTTTTATTCATAAAAATAAATGGTCACCTAAAGATTACCAGACACTTGAGGAAAACTTTTAGCATTAAAAAAATATATTGCTATGGGGGAAGGGACAAAAAGTTAATGCAAGACAAAAACAATTTTTAACCAATTCTACTTAATGTCCTTAGAAGATTTAAATATAAATTATCCATACAGGAAGAAAAACCAGTTCTGGGAAAAAAGAAATCAAAGAATAACAGAAAAATGTGGGAGATTAAAACTGTCAAAAAAATTTTAGTATAAGAAATAAATAATGGAATGGGTAGTATTAAAAACAAAACAGTGATCTAGAAACATAATCGGGGAAATCTATCCAAACAAAAGATGGAAAACACAGGAAAAATGCTAAGAGATGCTCACATAAAAGCAGAAGGTGAAGTATATGAGTAAGACATGTCAGAGGAAAGAACAGAGAAAACAGAGAGGAGGAAATAAAGAAACAATAAAAAGTTTCCATTAGTAAAAAAATAATTCCTGGAATTGAAAAAGCCAACCAATTGTTAAGTCATAAAAACAGCAACAAAAGATTCAGATACAACCTGGTAAAATAATGTAAGGAAAAGTTTTTAAGCTTCAAAGAGGAAAAAAGAAGTGCCTACAAAGAAATGGGCTTACTTTGACATGAGAATTATCAACTATACCTGGTGCTAGAAGGTACTGAGGCAGTGCCTTCAAAGTGAACATTATTTTGAGACTAGAATACTCTACCAAAAGACTAATCAAATGTGAAAGCAAGGTAAAGACATTTTCAGGCACTTAAGAACTCAGGTATTTTACCTCTCATTTACTGTTTCTTCAAATTATTTTAGGATACAATCGAAAGAAAGGATTAAGATATTCAAGAAAGTGGAAAATGTGGAATCTTAAACAATGCAACTAACACAGGAGTTCAATTAAAAACAACAATAATATAAATCCCAGATAGCTGTGCTCATAAAGATATATATCAATATTAGTGAAAATTAGAACAAAACCCCCAATTCTTCAAGGAACAGAATGTTTTCAGAAAGTGAGGAATTTGCATTCATCAAATAGTTCATTTAAGCTAGGAAATTTTGAGGATCAATGTGCTGTTCCTGTTTTTAAAAGTAACTAGAAAGTTTAAAACAAGGGGTAAAAGAACAATGCCACCCCAAATATAGAGTAAAATGAACTCTGGTATCATTTTAAACAAAATCTGAGCATGATTTATAGTGTAAGAGAGCTTTCCCTCCTGGTACACAGGTTTCATGTCACAGAATTATATTTCCAAACTTTTTAATTAGTGTAATTGCACTAGTTGGTTCTGCAATAATTATTTCCCAATCATAACAGCAAAAATAACAATAAGTAACACTTATTTAACACTTAATATATGTCCTATCCTAAGCTCTTTAGATTTATGAGCCAGTTTGGCCCTTTCAACAATAGCACAGTAAAGTTAAGTGACTTGCCCAAGGTCACACACTGGTTGGTGAAGCTAGACATTCTGGCTCTGGAATCCCTGCTCTTAAACCTTGGCTATGCTGCTTCTCATTAAGCTGTGTGTTAACTTACAATTCTTCTAATCAACTTATCAGTCTAAAACAAAATGGCATAGTAACAATTATAAAACAAAATACAAAGTATATAGAACTTAACATAGAAACAATGATTAACCAAAGTAAGGAAAAGGAAAGGAATGTGCAGGTGTTATTTTTCTTAACCTTTTATATATACATGGGCTCCCCAGGTGGCGCTGGTGGTAAAGAACCTGCCTGCCAATCCAGGAGACATAAGAGACACAAGTTCTATCCCTGGGTGGGGAAGATCCCCTGGAGGAAGGCATGGCAACCTACTCCAGTATTCTTGCCTGCAGAATCCCACGGACAGAGGAGCCTGGGGAGGGGACCACAGTTCATAGGGCCGCAAAGCGTCAGACACGACTGAAGTGACTTAGCATGGACACATGCAACTTTCTGTATAAAAGAAGTATAATACAGAAATTTCTATATAATAGAAAGTCAACAGCAAACTACATGGGTATAATATAAAACAATAATATAAAAATCAGCAGGGAGGAGAGAGAGAATGAATCTGAGCTGAATTTCTCATATTTCACAGCAATTTTATAGGTATACAGTGGCTGTCAGTAGACATTGTCTGATGTTAAAGTGTAACATATAATTCATGTGGCAACTCTCAGAAAACGTAAAAACAGAAAAATTCAAGTTGATACATTAAGAAATTCAGAAGAATATCTGATTTTGGGAGAATTCAGAAAAACTAAAAATAGAAAAGGCAGGGGACTGGGGAAAGGAAAGATCTTTGTTTTTAACCATCCTAATTTTTATTAAAATTATCAGATATTACTCAATTATGAAAATAACTATATAATACTAGTAATAATAGAATATCCTATAAAGAAGGGCATAATCGCTGAGAGTATCTTTCAATTCTGGCATGGTAACACAAAACGACAATAAATGGTACCAGACTGTGAAACTCAGTGGGGTACAAAAAGAGGAACAAGAATAACCTATAAACATATTACAGAACACTCATGGTCTTTGCTGATTCTTTGTTTCCACATCACTATGGGCTAAATGGCCCACTTTGTCATATAAACTTCCCCAGGAACCTTTCATCCACTTTAGACAACCACTGAGCCACACACACTCCAGTCCCCTACTCTGCACATTTCATTTAAACAAAGGGCTGTCTACATTCACATGCGGGCAGGAGTCTACCCTGGGCATCACTTTTTCAGGGAATAATTGGGCAGCCCTCATTCCCTGGTGGCTCAGATGGTAAAGAATCTGCCTGCAATGCAGGAGACCTGGGTTGGGTTCCTGGATGGGGAAGATCCTCTGGAGAAGAGAACGGCGACCTACTCCAATATTCTTGCCTGAAAAATCCCATGGACAGAGGAGCCTGGCAGACTACAGTCTACGGGGCTGCAAAGAGTTGGACACAACTGAGCAACTAACACTACTACTACTACTACTGAAATGTAAAACACGGCTACTCTTTGACCTAGCAATTTCACTTCTCAGAATCTACTCTACAAGGACATTCCCAAATGCTCAAAGAGAACGTTATAAGGGCTTTCAATTAAGCTATTACTGTTTATAACAGAAGAAGACAGAAAGCAATCTAAATGCACACTGGTAGATACAGAACATTTCCTTACCATTTAGAAAATGAATTACATCTACATGGAGTAACACTAAAAAGGTTTGCAACATGTTGCAGAGCAAAAAAAGGCAAGAAGTAGAATAATATGTTATATAAATTGTGTGTGAGACAAACGGAAACCTCATATACTGATATACTTGGGCTTAGGGTGAATGCAGGAAACAAGTTTTTACTTTTGTACATGTTTTTGCATTTTTTTTTTTCCAGCCAGCACGTATTGGTTTTGTATTTTAAGAAATCGCAGCATTATCTCAACTATCACATATGCTGTGCTTAGGTCGCTCAGTCGTGTCCAACTCTTTGTGACCCCCTGGCCTCTAACTTCCCAGCTCCTCTGTCCATGGGATTCTCCAGGCAAGAATACTGGTGTGGGTTGCCATGCCCTCTTCCAGGGGATCTTCCCGACGCAGGGATCGAACTCACTTCTCCCGCACGGCAGGCGGATTCTTTACCTTCTGGGACACTAGGGAAGCCACACATTAGGGGCTTTGAAAAACAAAATTTGAAAAGAGAAAACGCTCAACGTCTGGCCATTAGTCCAGTCTCAAATGGAAAAGAAGAAAAACAAAGCACACTAAGCAGCATGCTGCCGTTTAGGATTAGCGACAAGGCTAGCTTTACGGGTTGGGTCATTTTTTAGTGAATTGGGGCAGGAAACTGAGGGCACAAAGACAGTCACGGCGGCGTTGAGGAGCAACTCCCAGGAGCGGCGGGGCCCAGGGAGGCCGCGGACGCCCTCGGAGAGGACGCAGGGGCCAGGCGGGCGGGGGCAGCGGGGGCAGCGGGGGCAAGACAGCAGGTCCCGGGGGTGTGGGAAAGAGGCCGGAGGGGCGGAGGCCGAACGGACGGGAGGCCGGGAACACAGCCTCCGCCAGGGGACCCTGTCGGGAGCGGGACGCCCGGCTGGTGGCGACAGCTGGGCGGCCAGACCAGGGTCAGCCCAGGGCGCCCGGGCAGTCCGGGCGGCGGGCAAAGCCCGAGATCCGGGCCGAGCGCCCGCGGAGCCCGCCGCAGGCCGAGGCCGGGGCCCCGGGGTGCAGGGCGGCACAGCAGCCCGCGTACCTTCCCAGGAGAGCTCTCCTCCCGGCTCGCGCTTCAGGAACTTGTACCAGAACGTGTCCACGCGGCCCGGCTCCGCCCCGTCCTGCGCCGCCTCCCCGGCCGCCAGCTCCACCTCCCCGAGCCACAGGCCCGGCTCCTGCAGCGCCAGCGCGCCCGCGCCCGCCGCCGTGCCCGCCGGCCTCAGACGCACGGCCCCGCGCGGCTCCCAGCGCCCCAGCTCGGGCCGGGACCCCACGACCAGCAGCTCCGGCCCGGCCCCGGCCACGGCGGGCGACACCACCACCCCGAAGCGGAACCGCATGGCGCCGACTCCGGGTCCCCCGTGTCCCTGCGACCGGCGCTAGGCGGACGCGGCGATTGGGTCCCGGGCGCCGGCGGGGACACGTGCGAGGCTACACCTTTTTTGGGCTGCATCACGCGGCCCAGGAGCCCGAGCCTGATCCAGGCCGGGGCCTCTGGCCGCGGGAGGTGGTTCGCTGCGGCCACGACCCCTCGCGCCCGGAGGAGGAGGCTGCGCCCGGCCCGCGGCCTCTGCTAGCGGCTCCGCGGTTGGCTGGGGACCCAGGGAAAGCAGAAAGAAAAAAAAACGCATTAGGAAAGTAAACTCCCCCAAAACTCCGAGATTTTCCAGTGACCTTTCCAAAAGTCTCAAAATTATTTCTGTGACTATAGGCCTAATGTGGTCTTTTCTATCAAAGAATATAATTAACCTCCTTCCTAGGAAACCCACACCATTTTGTAGTCTTAAGTTCCTTTACTGCATGGCAAATAAAAGGGAAAAGGGTGGAAATCGTGACAGATTTCCTCTTCTTGGGCTCCAAACTCACTGCAGACGGTGACTGTAGCCATGGAATCAGTGTGGATGGTGACTGCAGCCATGAAATTGAAATAGGATTGCTTCTTGCCGGGAAAGCTATGACAAACTTAGTGTGTGGAAAAGCAGAGACATTACTCTGCCCACAAAGGCCAGTTTAGTTAAGGCTGTGGTCTTCCCAGTGTTCATTTCCGGTTGTGAGAGCTGGACCTGGACCATAAGGAAGGCAGAACCCAAAGGCAGAATGGCTTCAAACTGTGGTACTGAACCAGACTCCTGAAAGTCTGTTGGACAGCAAGAAGATCAAACCAGTCAATCTTAAGGGAGATCAACCCTGAATATTCACTGCAAGGACTGATGCTGAAGCTGAAACTCTGGTATTTTGGTCATCTGAAGCAAACAGACGACTCATTGGAAAAGTCCCTGATGCTGGGAAAGATTGAAGGCAGAAGGAGAAGAGGACATCAGAGGAGGAGGCATGACCGATGCAATGGACATGACCTTGGGCAAATGTCCGGAGATAGTGAGGGACCGAAATGCCTGGCGCGTTGCAGTCCATGGGGTCGCAGAGAGTCCGACAGGACTGGGCAGCTGAACAAGAACAAGGAAAGTTCCTATAACCAAGCTGCACGTGTTGGTAGGTCTCCCGCGTTGCAAGCAGATTCTTTACCGAGCCACCAAGGAAGTCCCTCCCCCACCTAGCTGCTTCATTTGTTCCTGGCCACCTCACTTGGCAGCTGCTTCACTTGACTTAGCCAATCATGCTGGACTGTGCTACCACGCTCCCATCAATCCTAGTTGTTGTTCAGTCCCCCAGTCCTGTGTGAGTCTTCAGGGTCCCAAGGACTGCAGCACGCCAGGACCCCCAATCCCTCACCATCTCCCGCCCGGAGTAGGGTGCAACATGCCAGGGATAAACATGGAGGGCAGCATTCTTCCCGCTCAGTGTGATTGCCAGTCAGACTGTTGTCAAGTATTTTTCTCATTCTCCCAGGCACGAGCCAGATTTTACTTCCAACAATTTAGGGACTCGTTGGGGATCCACATCACGTGGAGAGGTGGAATGAACTACCCCAACCACCTCCACCTCCCACCTCAGTATCCTACCCCCTCCCCAGGAGGTGCATCCCACTGTTTCATTCAGGTGGCTTCAGGGGAGGGAAAATCTGCGATCCCTTGAGACGACAGTGGGCTCCAGGTCTGAAGCTGATCCGCAACACAGGGAAAGGGGCCAGGAAAGCACTTGAGCAACCAAGTAACTTCGTGCAAGGAGCAAGGCAGGAAACATCACAAGAAGTGACAAAGTATTTCCTTGGCGTCAAGTCATCCCAGAAGCTGTCTGTGTGTGCATGAGATGTGTCCTGAACCGGAGGCGAGTGTGGAGTCCTGATCCAAGGTTGCACTAATATACTTTGGTGACTTCATATGGTACAAGACAATCCTTTCAGACCAGTTGGGGGCTTATACTGACCTAAGAGTACCTAAGAAGCACCTCTTATGGGGATATTTCTCCCACGAGGGAAACAGCAGGACACGGAACTGAAGCGACTGGGAAAGAGGGCAAGAAACCTCTGAAGAAAGGAAGGGACGGGGGGATGAGCCTCCAGACAAGGGCACACAATCAGAGGAGATGTGTGCGTATTAACTCGCTTCAGTCGTGTCCGATTTTGCAACCTATGGACTGTAGCCTGCCAGGCTCCTCCGTCCGTGAAATTCTCCACATAAGAATACTGGAGTGAGTTGTCATTCCCTCCTCCAAGAATCAGTTGATAAGGATGGGTAATAAGAATTCTTCTTTAGGCAAGAAGGATTCCAAGGGGAGAAAGGCCAACAGGGAGATTCACCTAGACAGTCCCCTAGGACACATGCTCCAACATTGGGGAGATAATACTAGGATGAAAGGGAAAAAGAAACAACAGATGGTAAAGTATTTCTGTTTCATTTGGACTCAAGACCCTGTATTGAAACCATCAGTATTTTGGCCTAAGTTTGGGTCAGATGAAGATTCAGTTCAGTTCAGTCGCTCAGTCGTGTCCGACTCTTTGCAACCCCATGAAATGTAGCACGCTAGGCTTCCCTGTCCATCACCAACACCCGGAGTCTACCCAAACCCATGTCTGTCAAGCCGGTGATGCCATCCAGCCATCTCATCCTCTGTCATACCCTTCTTCTCCTGCCCCCAATCCTTCCCAGTATCAGGGTCTTTTACAATGAGTCAGCTCTTCCCATGAGGTGGCCAAAGTATTGGAGTTTCAGCTTCAACATCAGTCCTTCCAATGAACAAACAGGACTGATCTCCTCTAGGATGGACTTGTTAAATCTCCTTGCAGTCCAAGGGACTCTCAAGAGTCTTCTCCAGCACCACAGTTCAAAAGGATCAATTCTTTGGCGCTCAGCTTTCTTCACCGTCCAACTCTCACATCCTTACATGATTACTGGAAAAACCATAGCCTTGACTAGACAGACCTTTGTTGGTAAAGTAATGTCTCTGCTTTTCAATATGCTATCTAGGTTGGCCATAACTTTCCTTCCAAGGAGTAGGCGTCTTTTGATTTCATGGCTGCAATCACCACCTACAGTGATTTTGGAGCCCAAAAAAAATAAAAGTCTGACACTGTTTCCACTGTTTCCCATCTATTTGCCATGAAATGATGGGACCAGATGCCATGATCTTAGTTTTCTTAATGTAGAGCCTTAAGCCAACTTTTTCACTCTCCTCTTTCACTTTCATCAAGAGGCTTTTTAGTTCCTCTTCACATTCTGCCATAAGCGTGGTGTCATCTGCATATATGAGATTATTGATATTTCTCCCAGCAATCTTGATTCCAGCTTGTGCTTCTTCCAGCCCAGCGTTTCTCATGATGTACTCTGCATAGAAGTTAAATAAGCAGGGTGACAATATACAGCCTTGATGTACTCCTTTTCCTATTTGGAACCAGTCTGTTGTTCCATGTCCAGTTCTAACTGTTGCTTCCTGACCTGCATACAGGTTTCTCAAGAGACAGGTCAGATGGTCTGGTATTCTCATCTCTTTCAGAATTTTCCACAGTTTATTGTGATCCACACACTCAAAGGCTTTGGCATAGTCAATAAAGCAGAAGTAGATGTTTTTCTGGAATTCTCTTGCTTTTTCTATAATCCAGCAAATGTTGGCAATTTGATCTCTGGTTCCTCTGCCTTTTCTAAAACCAACTTGAACCTCTGGAAGTTCACGGTTCATGTATTGCTAAAGCCTGGCTTGGAGAATTTTGAGCATCATTTTCCTAGTGTGTGAGATGAGTGCAATTGTGTGGTAGTTCAAGCATTCTTTGGCATTGCCTTTCTTTGGGATAGGAATGAAAACTGACCTTTTCCAGTCCTGTGGCCATTGCTGAGTTTTCCAAATTTGCTGGGATATTGAGTGCAGCACTTTCACAGCATCATCTTTTAGGATTTGAAAGAGCTCCACTGGAATTCCATCACCTCCATTAGCTTTGTTCTTTGTGATGCTTCCTAAGGCCCACTTGACTTCACATTCCAGGATATCTGGCTCTAGGTGAGTGACCACACCATCGTGGTTATCTGAGTTGTGAAGATCTTTTTTGTACAGTTCTTCTGTGTATTCTTGCCACCTCTTCTTAATATCTTCTGCTTCTGTTAGATCCATACCATTTCTGTCCTTTATCAAGCCCATCTTTGCATGAAATGTTCCCTTGGTATCTCTAATTTTCTTGAAGAGATCTCTAGTCTTTCCCATACTGTTGTTTTCCTCTGTTTCTTTGCATTGATCACTAAGGAAGGCTTTCTTATTTCTCCTTGCTATTCTTTGGAACTCTGCTTTCAAATGGGAATATCTTTCCTTTTCTCCTTTTCTTTTCACTTCTCTTCTTTTCACAGCTATTTGTAAGGCTGCCTCACACAGCCATTTTGCTTTTCTGCATTTCTTTCCCATGGGGATGGTCTTAATCCCTGTCTCCTGTACAGAGTCATGAACCTCTGTCCATAGTTCATCAGGCACTCTTTCTATTAGATCTAGTCCCTTAAATCTATTTCTCACTTCCGCTGTATAATTATAAGGGATTTGATTTAGGTCATACCTGAATGGTCTAGTGGTTTTCCCTACTTTCTTCAATTTCTTTCTGAATTTGGCAATAAGGAGTTCGTGATCCGAGCCACAGTCACCTCCCGGTCTTGTTTTTGCTGACTGTGTAGAGCTTCTCTGTCTTTGGCTGCAAAGAATATAATCAATCTGATTTTGGTATTGACCATCTGGTGATGTCCATGTGTAGAGTCTTCTCTTGTGTTGTTGGAAGAGGGTGTTTGCTATGACCAGTGCGTTCTCTTGGCAAAACTCTATTAGCCTTTGCCCTGCTTGGATCTGCTAATTGCTTATAGAGTTTGTTTATGATAAGAGTCCAGTTGCCCAGGAAGAAATAGATTATGTTCTTTGTTGGAGAAAGGGGCCAGTGGTTCTAGTCCCCTTAAAGGTAGAACTAGGTTAAAAAAAAAAAAAAAGGAGAATGAAAATAATAAGTGAGATCCTCTCAACCGTTTGCCTCATCCTTATAAGCCAGGAGATGAACAGCCTGAACCACCTCAGATAGAAGAGGAAATAAGAGCAGAAGAGAGGGAAACCGAGCTGGCCACCGTGGCCTTAGCACCCTCTCCAGCACTGTTTCCCTCCCTTCCTCCACTGAGGAAGGAGGTAGAACAATGTCAAATGGACAGTCAAAGTTTACCCTTCCCCCTCAAAAGAGAGAAACCTCAGGCCCTCTACATCCTCCAAGAAGTTCCCCTAGGAGGAGGGGGAACTGGGTTTGTGGATGTCCCCCTTACCAGCTTTGAGTTTCAAGAATTGAAGAAAGAACTGAAGCCCCTGTTAGGGAATCCACCTGGGGTTGCAGATCAGCTAGATCAACTTTTAGGCCCCCAAATTTTCACATGGGCTGAGCTTATGTCTATCTTAGGCCTTGTGTTTTCTGGATAGGAAAGATCAGTAATTTGGAGAGCAGTGTTAGCCGGCTGCTTGGAAAGGGGAATACCCAGCTGGCCCAAATGCCTTTGTAGCTGAAGTGAAATTCCCTAACCAACAAGCCACAATGGGATAATAATAATCCTGAACATAGAGGTCATATGAGAGATCTCAGGGACCTAATTATAAAAGCGATCAGAGAGTCAGTTCCCCAATCCCAAAATATTACTAAGGCCTTTGACATCCAGCAAGGAAAAGATGAAGGATTGGTCGAATTTCTGAGTAGGTTAAAAGACCAAATAAGAAAATACTCTGGATTGAGTTTAGATGATCCTTTTGGCCAAAATATGTTAAAATTGCATTTTGTAACTAATACTTGGCCAGATATTTCTAAGAAATTAGATAATTGGAAATATAGAAGTTTAGAAAAATTAAGAGAAGCCAGAAGGTAGGTAGGGCTGAAGAGAAACAAATAAATAATGTTAGAAACCAAACTTCCTTGGACCAAATGCCTCCCAGTTACTCTTCTCAGAATCAGAACTGCCCCTCGTAAGAATACTGAATTATCCCCTTATGAGATGCTGTACGGGTTACCATATTTGGGTCAAATTGCTGACCTGCCAAGCATGGAAATTAAAGACCAATTTCTGAGAAATATATACTTGGCATCTCGTCGACTCTGCCTTCTCTTTAAGTTGCAGGGCCTTTTGGCTCAGGCTCCATCCTTGGATTTCCCATGCATCCTCATCAGCCTGGTGATCATGCCCTGAGAAAAACCTGGAAGGAAGACAAACTCAAAGTGGCCTGGGAAGGACCTGATAAAGTGTTGCTCATGAAGGGAACAGCTGTCTGCACCACAGAGAAAGGTTGGACTCATTACAGGAGAATCAAAGGGACTCCATCCCCTAACAAAAAAGAACAATCAGCTGTGGTCCAACACCCCAATCCTACAAAGCTGTCTTTGAAAAGACTTTAATATCCCTCTTGGTCATTCTGTATACCAAGATGCCGATTATTGGGGGCAGCCCTTATCAGGTCAACTTAATTGTTATTGTGACCATGAGCATGGATCCCCTAACTGTGAAATTTGATGCTTTCTAGGTCTTGCCTTATGGTGACCTACACAGCCAAAAACTGCTATCTGAAAAATATAAGTGCCTTTGTCCTGAACCATATCGGGCATGTCAGGAAATAATCCATGCCAACTACCCTGCTACAGTTGGGCCAAAGTATGGTGGACTACCCAGGATGGGTTACATGGCTGAGCCATATAAAGCAGCTCCCACCCTAGTGGAACTAAAAGATTATCCCTGGCAAGGGGGTGGGTATTCCAAGATGATTATGAGAATCTACAATGTAATCCACTGTTGTTAACAGTCAAACCAGAGATAAGCATCCATCTCTTGAGCATTGGTATGGACTAGGGGCAGACATAGCTGGGAAATATCCACTGGCTAGCTACTAAGCTTGTTAAAAATTTTACCTCCTCATTGGTGACACAGACCCAGAACTCTGAACCAATTTGACTCTCAGGTCCTAATGACCCTACTAAGATCACCATGATAGAGGTGAAGGATTTACACCAAACCCTAGAGCAAAGCTAGAAACCAGAGAGCAGAGGGATTAGAACCAGTATTATTCTGATGGTCCACCATCAATAAAAATGTGGATTGGATAAAATATATTTATTATAACCAGCATAGATTTGTCCACTATACCAGAGACACTATCAAGGGAATAGAAAACAATTAGACTCAACCGGTAAGATGACCTGGGAGTCTGACTGGCCTTAGACATGATCCTGGCAGGAAATTTGTGTTATGCATGTCTGCATGCTCAATCGCTTCCAAAATGTCTGACTCTTTGTGACCCGATAGACTGTAACCTGCCAGGATCCTCTGTCCATGGGATTCTCTAGGCAAGAACACTGGAGTGGGTTGCCATTTTCTTCTCCAGGGGATCTTCCTGACCCACGGATCAAACCAGCGTCTCATGGGTCTCATGCCTTGCAGGCAGATTCTTTACCACTGAGCCACCTAAGAAGCCCTAATGTGTCATGACAGGAGGTCAATGTTGTATTCTCATACCCAACAGTGCTGCCCCTTATGGCACAACAACAAGAGCCCTGCAAGGTCTTACCACCTTGGCTAATGCATTGGCTGAAAACTCAGGGATAGATAATCCTTTCTCCATTCTGATAGTGGTTCGGCAAATGGAAAGATAGAATAACCTCTGTCCTGACTTCCGTAATCATTGTATTTGGAGAAATGGCTGTAGTAGAATGTTGTATAATTCCTTGTATTACAGGTCTTGTGTTAAGAGTAATAGAAACTGCCCTTACCAAACAGTCTGCAAAAGCCTATCAGAGCAATTCTTACTATCGGACACCTCAGAACATGAACTCCAAACCTTCCATAGGTCATTTACTCTCTGGGCCTTAGGTTCTTACCTGTGAATAGAGGAAATAAAATAATAACCAGTAAAGGCCCTGCCAGCTCTAAAGGTTCTCTGGTTAGTGGAAAAGGCACCACTCAGAGCCATGATCTCATGCAAAAACATTTCATACTTTTCCCTTGTCTAGACCAATGTGATGCCTGAAATGACACATGATCACATTCTTTTTTGGAAGAATGTTATAATACTTTCAGTATGTATAAAATGGATTTACAGTAAACATTTTCAAGCTTTTCCAAGGAAAAACAAATTTAAAAAAATGGTACTTCTATGACTATAAATTTATAGCTTTGATAATTTTTAAATAGCATAAAATAAAACCTTTTGCTTTAAATTTGCTTTCAGTAAAAGTCAGCAGTATTATTTTCAACTTAAAACATCACTTTGGGCCCAGAAACACAGGCTGTTTGGTCAAAAGAAAACTATTGGGGATGGGGTGCAGACACAGGGGCTTTAATTTTGGTCATTGCCTTAAAAAAAAAACAGTTGTCCTGTTTACATATTTGTGACCTTATGATTCTTTATTAAAATTTTCCTCATGGTCTTAACAGGTCTGTATTCACCAGCACTTAAGATAGCAATCTTCTGTGAACTAAAGACACTAAAGGACACCTTTTTACCAGTATCGAAAAGCTTGTGGGTTACAGCCCATGGGTCACAAAGAGTCGGACACTACTGAACACACAGTCACTTGCTTAAAGCTTGTGAATAGTCGGGGAGAAAGCCAACATTTCACGCCTTCAGAATATCATAAGTAAAATAAAGGAGTACAAATATGTAAGCTACAAACTCAGTCTCTCAGTGGAACAATTAGTAAGCTATTAATACATTTCATTTTAAATATTGATATTCTACTCAGTGTTTGGTTAGTTGCTAAGCATAAGGATAAACACAAAGAAAATTGTGAAGACAGAAGAGCTGGCCAAATACGGCTAATTCGGTAGCAAAGTAGACATTAAATCACAGTGGAAGTGAGTCAGTTTATTCAAATTGCTGTTACACAATATTCTCAGGGTAATTTCAGGAAAATGAGAGTCATTTGGCCATGCAAAGACCCTGGAAGCTGACAGTTTAGAACTTTCTTGAGTTCTGCATGCTGCCTGTGCTAAGTGCTTTCCAAATGGCATTATTCCCACCAGCTCTTCCAAAGGGAATACTACCCATTCTGGAGATGAAACAGTAGCAAGAAATGGAAATAATGGATTTGTTCAATAGACATTATTTCCTTTTCTCCTCTCTCCTCATAAAGAAGTTGAGTAACAGTTGGAAGCACCATTTTTAAGGCCCTAAACAAAATTTGTAACGTCTTATTTTTGGCATGAATTTAAATATAGTATAAATGTGCTAGCTACATTGTACCCTTGGTAAAATGCAATTGGGAAGAGAGACAGATATGGATTAAAAGACATATTTTAAAGTCTCATCCATACTTTGTCAATCATCTGAACTTTTTAACAGTGATAATTAGAATAGCTATGGAGCCCTTTTTATGTGCTAGACACAGGGTTTTCATATTCATATTATCTCATTTAATTCACTACTCCTATGAGATGACTGTAGTTGTTATCCTCATTTTTATATGTGATGAGCCAGGCTAGAGAGGTCTAGTAAATGCAGCAAGGAAGGGGCAGAACCACATGCTAAAAGACATCCATTGAGCTCATAGTTAAAGATAATTTAATATAATATTTGTTTTCTGATAATGAAATCATTTACAGAATTTGAAATCCCAGCATATTTAAATAGGTTATTCCCCATTAGTGCTTAAAAAATGAACTTTATGTAATTATCTCCTGTAATGAAATTCATGCTTAGGAATAACTGGAACAGGCGAATCATAACTGGCTGTCTCAACTGATCAATGAGTCTGTAAAAAAACAAATATCTTGGTATTTAATGTGAATTTGCTCTAAGGTGCTAGAAAAATGGTAACTTTTAATGCCTCATGCCTATCTTGTTGGCAGTGGAAACACAGATTTAAGAAGGCAGTATGAAAAAATTTACCAATTTAAGCTCTGTTATTTCCAGTTCCTTTTCCTTGTTGACTATGTCAGATTTCTTTTTATATTTCAATAACTGAGGATACTTATTAAGAGATTATTTATGAAACCGTTTTGGGGTCAGATTCTTGATGCTATAATGACCAGCTGAATTAGAACAAGAATTAGCTCAGCAGAGTAACATAATTCTGATAATAATTTTTAAAAGACCAAACTAATTTGTTGTCATTTAATTTCATTTCTGTAGTGCTATCTCCTATATAACTACAATATATCTTCACACATGGGTGATAAGTTCAAATTTAGAGTTTCAGGATCCAATTGAAATGTAAATTATTTCAAAGCTCCCTCAGGGAAAGCTACTACTGGGATCTGGTAATTTCTGTTTTCTGAAGCTATCTTTCACTAGTCAGTGAGTTATCATAAATCTTTCCTTATAATACTGTGTATGTATTCACACACTCACTGACATAAAACATATCTCAAACAAGTAGTTTAGAAACCATTATAAGGATTAGTTCATTACTTGTCAGAAATACTGAATTAAATGGGCCACATACTACTGCCAATTGTGTAGCTTAAAAAAAAATAACAAAAGGAAAAACAAACAAAAAACCTTCCAGAGAGAATTTGAATACAGCTGGAAAAACGTTTGCATGTTGCAGCTTCTCTTCTGGCTTGGAAAACTGTAGGTCAAGCTACTTGAAATCTCTTTGATGATCTGGAGCAGCAGAATGATTTAAACTCTACCAAGGCTTTGTTCAAAAATCCCACAACATTTTGCAACTATTTGAAAAATCCATGTTCCTTTTTGATATATGTAAAAATCTTCTATCTCCAGGAGATTCCAGTAATTCCATTTCCCACCCCAGCACAGTCATAGGGAAGTACTGCATTTTCAATGCATCATCAACAACAGCTAGTTTTGTCATGCTTATTTCTCTGTAATTTATACAATCAAAAAGGTTACTTTTTAAAATGCTGCAAGTATAAGATGACAATGAAACGCATACCTTTTCCAAAGGCATTAACTTTTCCCCTTCCATCACACATTCCTTCCCACTCTCCTAGTTGTAAAGTTCACCTGTCTTCCTGGAATTTCTCCACTGGGAACTTCTCTATTCAGCAGGTCAGCCTGGTTTCTGTAAGGCAAAGACCTCAGCTGATTTTTCCTATGGAAAGGAGAGAGCCAAGCTAGGTGGCCGAACCTTGAGGTCAGAGACACCAACTTAGGGTTCCTTCAGTGGTAAAAAGATCCTCCTAGGGCTGAGATAATTTGAATGGCAGGCTAATTAACACCTTTCTCCAGGAGGGTAGAGAGCCTGATAACTCTGGGGAATAAAAGAGCAGTAGGTAGAAGGGATGATTTAAAACTCCCAAGGGAACTTTCAAAGAGTTTGAGAAAAAGGAAAGAGGTTAGCTGAAAGCAGAGCTGGCTCATCTATCCTTAAATGGAGAATGGAGATTGAGGTGAGGGAGGAGGAGAGTTGGGGGTCGTGGGAGGCCAGGAGGCAAACCTGACAGCACTTTTTAAGAATTTGAATGCACTGTAATTTACCCTTTGCATATTTTTTCCTAACCATTGTATTATATGTGTTTATATTAAGTATGTGTGTTAGTCACTCAGTAAGAGAGTTAGTCTGACTCTTTGCAAGCCCATGTCTGACTCTGTAGCCCACCAGGCTGCTCCATTCATGGAATTCTCCAAGCAGGACTATTGCAGTGGGTTGCCATTTCCTGCTCCAGAGGATTTTCCCAACCCAGGGATCAAGCCCAGGCCTCCTAAATTGCAGGCAGATTCTTTACCATCTGAGCCACCAGGGAAAGTGAAAGTGAAGTCTCTCAGTCGCATCTGACTCTTTGCAACCACATGGACTGTAGCCTACCAGGCTCCTCCATCCATCCATGGGATTTTCCAGACAAGAGCACTGGAGTGGGTTCCCATTTCCTTGTCCAGGGGATCTTCCTGACCCAGGGATCGAACCTGGTCTCCCACATTGTAGGCAGATGCTTTTACCGTCTGAGCCACCAGGGAAGTCCTATTAAGGAAGTCCTAAATTAAATATAAATGTTTTAAACATGAAACAGTTTAGGGTGCCTATTTCTGAGGTGGCAAGAGGAAGGCAGGCGCAGAAAGTTGGTGTGACAACATTCCTTTACTTCACCATCAGCTGGACAAAGGCCAGGATCCTAGAGAGAAGGTAGGCATTGGTGGGGACCATAAGGGAGAACCCTGAGGGGAACCCCACTAGCCTTCAAGAGGACAAAAAGGATAAAGCAGGATCTGAGTAAATGTTCTGGGCCTTCCCCAAATTGCTGATTCTTTTCAGAACTCCCTGGAAATGCAGAAATAGTTTAGAAGGAGGGCACGTCCTCATATTTTAATTAATGGAACCTGCCACTTTTTTAAAGAAATATACTTGTCCAAGCAGGCACTATGGACATTGCCAAAGTATAATTTTCCAGAATGAATCTCCTGTAAATTAATAAGAAAACGAGCAGGACAGTAAAGATGGTTCAAAAACAATTCAAGAAGCAAAGTTTATAGACACTAAAAGATCGCTAGATCACTAGATTAGATACAAAATTGATTAAATTCCCACTGGGCAATAAAACTGTGACCTTTGGTTTTCTCTGTTCCACCACACAGAAATCAATTGCATCTTTTACCGCCAAACATTTACAAAATTTAATATATAACTTTGGGGGTAGGGTCCTAATCAATGATCAACAGAAACATAAATCAAGGCCGGAAGAATAATTCTTGAATGCATCTGATGGACACTGTTCCAATCTGTCTGATATGCAGTCAACTTGCATCTTACTTCTAAGTTTTGAATACTTTTTCCTAACAATAGACAATGATAATAATAATAGCTTCTCATTTATTGAGCTCTGATCTACTATGAGGTAGGCACCTTGCTGGGTGTCTAGCATACCTCGTCTTACTTAACCTTCTCCACACTTCCACAACATAGTTATGATCTCCATTATACAAAAGAAAGTTTCTGAACCATTAACTGATTTGCCTCGGGCCATACAGCTGATAAAGGACAGAGGCAAGAACTGTACTCAGGAACATCTTCTCCAGCATATGGCTGTGCAGCTCACATACTGCACAGAAGCAATGAGCTGGAGGGATCAGTGGAGCTGAAACTCAGCCCATGCTGCGCTTGCAAACCCTTTTAATCTGGGTCCTTTTATTCCCCATAAAACACCTGCTTCTTGGTAAGCCTAGTTCAGTTCAGTTGCTCAGTAGTGTCCGACCCTTTGCAACCCCATTAATCGCAGCACGCCAGGCCTCCCTGTCCATCACCAACTCCCAGAGTCTACTCAAACCCATGTCCATTGAGTTGGTGATGCCATCCAGCCATCTCATCCTCTGTCATACCCTTTTCCTCCTGCCCCCAATCCTTCCCAGCATCAAGGTCTTTTCCAATGAGTCAGCTCTTCGCATGAGGTGGCCAAAGAATTGGAGTTTCAGCTTCAACATCAGTCCTTCCAATGAACAAACAGGACTGATTTCCTCTAGGATGGACTGGTTGGATCTCCTTGCAGTCCAAGGGACTCTCAAGAGTCTTCTCCAGCACCACAGTTCAAAAGCATCAATTCTTCGGTGCTCAGCTTTCTTCACCGTCCAACTCTCACATCCATACATGACCACTGGAAAAACCATAGCCTTGACTAGCTAGACCTTTGTTGGCAAAGTAATGTCTCTGCTTTTCAATATGCTATCTAGGTTGGTCATAACCTTCCTTCCAAGGAGTAAGCATCTTTTGATTTCATGGCTGCAATCACCATCTACAGTGATTTTTGAGCCTAAACAAATAAAGTCTGACACTGTTTCTACTGTTTCCCCATCTATTTCCCATGAAGTGATTGGACCAGATGCCATGATCTTAGTTTTCTGAATATTGAGCTTTAAGCCAACTTTTTCACCTCCTTTTTCACTTTCATCAAGAGGCTTTTTAGTTCCTCTTCACTTTCTGCTATAAGCATGGTATGATCTGCATATCTGAGGTTATTGATATTTCTCCCAGCAATCTTGATTCCAGCTTGTGCTTCTTCCAGCCCAGCGTTTCTCATGATGTACTCTGCATAGAAGTTAAATAAACAGGGTGACAATATACAGTCTTTAGGTACTCCTTTTCCTATTTGGAACCAGTTTGTTGTTCCATGTCCAGTTCTAACTGTTGCTTCCTGACCTGCATACAGGTTTCTCAAGAGATGGGTCAGATTGTCTGGTATTCCCATCTCTTTCAGAATTTTCCACAGTTTATTGTGATCCACACACTCAAAGGCTTTGGCATAGTCAATAAAGCAGAAGTAGATGTTTTTCTGGAACTTTCTTGCTTTTTCGATAATCCAGCAAATGTTGGCAATTTGATCTCTGGTTCCTCTGCCTTTTCTAAAACCAGCTTGAACATCTGGAAGTTCACAGTTCATGTATTGCTGAAGCCTGGCTTGGAGAATTTTGAGCATTCCTTTACTAGTGTGTGAGATGAGTGCAATTGTGTGGTAGTTCGAGTATTCTTTGGCATTGCCTTTCTTTGGGATAGGAATGAAAACTGACCTTTTCCAGTCCTGTGGCCATTGCTGAGTTTTCCAAATTTGCTGGGATATTGAGTGCAGCACTTTCACAGCATCATCTTTTAGGACTTGAAATAGCTCAACTGGAATTCCATCACCTCCACTAGCTTTGTTTGTAGTAATGCTTTCTAAGGCCCACTTGACTTCACATTCCAGGATATCTGGCTCTAGGTGAGTGACCACACCATCGTGATTATCTGAGTTGTGAAGATCTTTTTTGTACAGTTCTTCTGTGTATTCTTGCCACCTCTTCTTAATATCTTCTGCTTCTGTTAGATCCATGCCATTTCTGTCCTTTATTGAGCCCATCTTGGCATGAAATGTTCCCTTGGTATCGCTAATATTCTTGGAGAGATCTCTAGTCTTTCCTATCCTGTTGTTTTCCTCTGTTTCTTTGCATTGATCACTAAGGAAGGCTTTCTTATCTCTCCTTGCTATTCTTTGGAACTCTGCATTCAAATGGGAATATCTTTCCTCTTCTCCTTTGCTTTTGGCTTCCCTTCTTTTCACAGCTATTTGTAAGGCCTCCTTAGACAGCCGTTTTGCTTTTCTGCATTTCTTTTCCATGGGGATGATCTTAATCCCTGTCTCTTGTACAATGTCAAAAACCTCCGTCCATAGTTCATCAGGCACTCTGTCTATCAGATCTAGTCCCTTAAATCTATTTCTCACTTCCACTGTATAATCATAAGGGATTTGATTTAGGTCTTACCTGACTGGTCTAGTGGTTTTCCCCACTTTCTTCAATTTAAGCCTAGTACCACACGGTGAATCCACAGAAAGCCATGGGGCCTGGGGGTACTAGGGGTGACATGTGTCGCTACTTCCTACTCCCAGTGGAAAATATTCCCAGTTCTCACAATGGTATATATGCAAGCTAAAGCCCTGATTCTAAACGTAAGAAAACAAGCCAATTACAAAATGGGCAGAACTGAATAGGCATTTTCCCAAAGCGGAAATGCAGATCATCAACAGGCACATGAAAAGACACTCAGCACTGCTAATCGCCAGGCGACTATAAACCCAGACCACAACAAGATGTCACCTCACACCTGTCCGAACAGCTGTCATCAAAATAGCACACATATCAAATGTTGGTGAAGATGTGGAGAAAAGGGAACCCTCATGCAGAGTTGGTGTGAACGTAAACTTGTGCAGCCACTGTGGAAAATAGTACGGAGGATTCTCAAAAAACTAAAAATAGAGCTACCGTATGATCCAGCAATTCCACTCCTGGGTTTCTAGTTGAAAAACACAAAAGCACTAATTTGAAAAGAAACATGCACTCCAGTTTTTATTTACAATAGCTAAGATACAGGAGCAATCTAAGTATCCATCAACTGATGAAAGGATAAAGAAGATGTGGCATATATATATACAACATAATACTACTCAGCCATAAAAACTTGTAGCAACATGGGTGGACTTAAAGGACATTAGGCTCAGTGAAACAAGTCAGACAGAAATACAAATACTGTATGATATCACTTACATGTAGAATCTAAAGACTACAACAAACTAATGAATATTACAGAAAAGAACCAGACTCACAGAACAAACTAGTGTAACCAGGGCGGAGAAAGATGGAGAAGTACCATAGGGATAGAGGTAGATGGACAAACTATTAAGTATAAAAGAGGTTACAAGGATATATTGTAAAACAGGAGGAATATAGCCAATATTTTATAATAACTACAGATGGAGTGTAACCTTTAAAGATTGTGAATCACTGTGTTATACATCTGTAACATAATGAAGAAGTGAAGTGAAGTCGCTCAGTCGTGTCCAACTCTTTGCTACTCCTTGGACTGTAGCCCACCAGGCTCCTCCGTCCATGGGATTTTCCGGGCAAGAATACTGGAGTGGGTTGCCATTTCCTTCTCCAGGGGATCTTCCCGATCAAGGGATTGAACCCAGGTCTCTCGCATTATAGGCAGATGCTTTACCATCTGAGCCACCAGGGAACTCTCTTGTAACATAATATTGTACATCAATTTTTTAAAAGTAAATGAACAAAAACAGAGGCAGAAGCCTGCCACATAATATGTTCATAGATAGACATAGTACCACAGTGCAAAGCTTGTGTAGGAAGGAAGGAGAGGAGAGAGGGGACAAGAAAAAGCATTATTTTTTAAAAAGTGAAAAAAAAAAAGATAACTGTTTAGACACAGTTTGGTAAATATCAATATTTTCACTCATTAGGACAGATTCTTTTCAAAAATTACAGCTCTAAGCAGATTATATTTATCATCCTGGGAAAAAAAAGATGTATCTAACTAGATGTAGAACAGTAATCTAGATGTTATATACATTCTCTATGATGAGATTATCTGCCTTTGGAGGTCTACCAAGTGGAGGAGTCTGCACCTTCTGCTAAGACTTAGAGAACTAGAGGTTTTACAGCCATTCTGTAGCTCCAGAAACTCCAAGAGATGAATGAAGCAGGGAGCAAAAATTCTACTGCTTCCTTCCTTAAAAGGAGGCCAGAAGAGGCTGTGATGAGGGAAACAGTTTTCTGAACCTGACTTCGCAGTTTCCACTTCAACTTATCAATATAAATATGAACCAGATGGAGTGAAGTGCTATTCTCTCTTTGCCACCACAAAAAAAAAAAAAGAAAAAAGAACTTGCAGGATGTACCAAAAAAAAAAAAGCAAGTGAACTATTGTATTGCTCCTATAAGTCATGTGAATTGTGAACTCCACTTTTCAAAGGAAAACACACACAAACTTGGTTTCTAAAAATCTAGAAGAGACTTTGTTCCCTTCACCATATACAAAGGTTCTAATTTGTACTTCACAGTGGTAAATAAGAAAGATAACCATTTCATTTTTTTTTTCAAATTCCTCCCCAAAAAGCAACTAATTCACATCAGAAAATCAATATACAAATACTGTTGAAGTCGACAGCACTGGATTAGGCAACTTGAACTTCATAAATATATGGTGCTTACTCTCAAGGAGTTTATGGTGTAGTTGTTGGAGACAAACACACGTGAAAAATAGATTTACAGCACAGATATTATTTTAAATATAAGGATACTAAATTACTTGGACAGAGCAATGACTGACAGCTAGAAACAGAAATCAAAAAGTTGTGAACAGGATTGAAGCACCAAGGACCTGGCTGGTTGGGTCTGACAATCAGGTCATCAACAACTTGGAAGCAGAACATGGGAGAGACAGCAAACAAGAGATGGAGATAAGGGGACACAGATATCCCAAGCCAGGGGACTGCATCCACAAAAGCGAAAGCAGAAAACCTCAAAGCATATTTAAGGTAAAGTCATTTTAAAGGAGCAAAGGATAAGGATTCCGGAAGTTGGTTTTCCAAAATAATTATATAACAAGCATGTATTTTGCCTTACTCAGTTACATTTTAGAGTAGTTATGCACTTTATTTCATATGTTTCACATACCACAATTCGGTTTTTTTCTGTCTTTATTGAATGTGTGACAGTATTGCTCCTGTTTTTTATGTTTCGGTTTTTTAGTCACAAGGCATGTAGGATCTTAGCTCCCTGACCAGGGATCCAACCCACACCCCCTGTGCTGGACCATGAAGTCTCAACTACTGGACCACCAGGGAAGCCCCCATATATTACATCTCTGTCAGGTCCCATAAAGCACTTTTGGATATTGCTTTGCATGAAAATAGGAAAAAGCTTAACATTACAATCTCCTTATAGACAGCTAGAATTTTGACTCAGAGATGAATAAAACAGATATAAAAGCTTTTAGTGGGTTTCCCAGGTGACTTGGTTGGTAAAGAATCCACCTGCAGTGCAGGAGACATAGAAGGGAGTTCGATCCCTAGGTTGGGAAGATCCCCTGGAGGAGGAAATGGCAACCCACTCCAGGATTCTTGCCTGGAGAATCCCATGGACAGAGGAGCATGGCGGGCTCCAGTCCACGGGGTGTCGAAGAGTCAGACATGACTGAGGCAACTGAGCACAAAGGGAATTGTGATCTTTCCACTAATGATAAATTCTTTCTTCAGTAGTGTAAAATTTACATTTTGTTGATCCCTTGCCTTTCTTGTATACAAGTTTTCAGATTCTAGGCTGGATTATACTGTAACCGTTTTGAAGATAACTTTGGAGGGCAAACCAGTCACAAGTAGCCACAACCAGGCACATGGTTGAAATGAAGTGACAACAATAAAAAGAGCTATGATCAAATTGCCACAGTCATTGCCCCAAGGCAGAGGTCAGCTAACTTTTTCTGTAAAGGGCCAGATAGTAGATATTTTAGGCTTTGTGGACTACCTGGTTTCTGTTGCAACAACTCAACTTGTGGCACCAATACACCATGGGCAATGTGTAAGATAATGAGTGTGGTTGTGTTCCAATAAAGCTTCATTACAAAGCTAGGTGCAGGATACAGTTTACTGACCCTTGTTGAAGGAATGGCACGTGATCTAAGCTGGTCTATTAAAAGCTTTTGCACAACAAAGGAAACTATAAGCAAGGTGAAAAGACAGCCTTCAGAATGGGAGAAAATAATAGCCAATGAAGCAACAGACAAACAATTAATCTCAAAAATTTACAAACAACTCCTGCAGCTCCATTCTAGAAAAATAAACAACCCAATTAAAAAGTGGGCCAAAGAACTTAACAGACATTTCTCCAAAGAAGATATTAAAATGGCTAACAAACACATGAAAAGATGCTCAACATCACTCATTATCAGAGAAATGCAAATCAAAACTACAATGAGGTACCACTTTACACCAGTCAGAATGGCTGCCATCCAAAAGTCTACAAGCAATAAATGCTGGAGAGGATGTGGAGAAAAGGGAACCCTCTTACACTGTTGGTGGGAATGCAAACTAGCACAGCCACTATGGAAAACAGTGTGGAGGTTCCTTAAAAAGCAGCAAATAGACCTGCCATATGACCCGGCAATCCCACTGCTGGGCATATACACCGAGGAAACCAGAACTGAAAGAGCCACGTGCACCCCAATGTTCATCGCTGCATTGTTTACAATAGCCAGGACATGGAAGCAACCTAGATGCCCATCAACTGACGAATGGATAAGAAAGCTGTGGTATATATACACAATGGAATATTACTCAGCATTAAAAAAAAACTCATTTGAAGCAATTCTACTCAGATGGACGAAACTGGAGCCCATTATCCAGAGTGAAGTAAGCCAGAAGCAAAAACAACAATACAGTATATTAACGCACATATATGGAATTTAGAAAGACGGTAACGAGAACCCAACATACGAGACAGCAAAAGGAACGCAGATGTATAGAATAGACTCGTGGACTTTGTGGATGAGGGTAAGGGTGGGATGATATGGGAGAAGGGCATTGAAGCATGTTAATTGTCATGTGTCTAATCAATCGCCAGCCCAGGATTGATGCTCGGGACTGGTGCAGCGAGATTTCCCGGTGGGGAGGGAGGAGGGAGGGGGGACCCGGAGGGGAAGCATATGTAAACCCATGGTGATATCATGACAATGTATGGCAAAAACAATAATAATAAAAAAAATAAAATAAAATAAAATAAAAAGATTTCTTCCCCAACCGGAGAAGGAAAACCCTTTGAATATTAGATTCTAAGACTAAAGCTGAGAGCTACCTGCATCAAAGGTTCCAGCCCCATCGGGACAGTCTGAGACGGGAGCTGACACACTGAGACGCAAAGACAAGAGACAGAATCATCTCATTATTCAAGGCTATGGATCTTTTTTTCAGGTCAGCACTTCTCCTGCCCTTCTGTGCTTAGGTTTACTCTTTTTTTGGTGTCAGCTGATTCAACTTGTGTTTCTTGTGCTCATTATCCCTGACTATGTAATCTTGTTTAAGTTCTCAAACTCTGTCTCATTTTCTTCGCTTGTAAAATGAGAAGAAAAATGAACCTGCTTCACTGGGTTAATGAAGAAATCAAATGAGATATCATATATTGGAAAGCACTTAGAACAGAGCTTGGCAGATAATAAACACTATGCAAATATTACTGTCATCATTCTCATCATCACTACTATTAAGAATTTTGTTGCTTGCAAGAACATAATATATATCTGGAATGTTACATTTTCATTTAAAGAAAGAACAATTAGTTCACACAGGCAAACCTCTTGGACAAAAATAACTCATTAATTTTTCCCTTTGTAATAAGGGTTATGAAGGTAATGGAAGGAAAGAACTGTCAACAATATGGATTTTTAAGACTGATATTTTCCGAATTCAGGAATATGTGCTAAATTAAACAGTCATGACCTTAAGAATAAGCAGTGAAGTCTACGTTTAAAATGCAAGGGCTTAAAATCATTTTGCTTTATTTCTTACCTAGGTTACACAGATCACCTAGCTGGCATATGTTCATTAGAAAATTGGATATTCAGTAATGTGTCTCCATTAATCTTTAATAATACTAATGCTTCAGCAGTTTGCAATGCCAAGGTAAAAACTACCTGTGCAAATCCAGACCATTCTTAGAACTAGTTAAATCATTCATATCTACTAAAGAACATTGAAAACTTTCATTTTGTGATAATCATTTCCTTATTTCTCTTCATAGTTTCATTTCCTACATATATATCCATCATAGAGTATGGCAGAGGTTACTAGTATCCCACTAATATTCCCTAGTCTGATAGTAAACGAACTATTCTTCTCTGAGAGGAAACCATTTATCAAATGTGCTACAGGGCCTGGCTAAAACATACAGGCAGAAATTGACAGGATATACCTGATAATGAGGGAGTGGAATATAAGCTGGACAAGATATTGGGTTATTTATTTGAAGGCCTCTCCTCTAATTCGGGATATATCATCTTTAGCAAGGACTCCTGAAGTCAGCCCTAATACATTCCAGAAATGGCACCTTCAAATCTGGGGGGTGAAGGGAGTGGGAAAGAGGGTAGACAGTGCATAGTGAATGATGTGAATGTTGAAATTGCCTTGGCAGAGTATTCAGAAATTTAGTCACTCAGTCGTGTCTGACTCTTTGTGACTCCATGGACTGTAGCCCACCAGACTCCTCTGTCTATGGAATTCTCCAGGCAAGGATACTGGAGTGGGTTGCCATTTCCTTCTCCAGGGGATCTCCCAGACCCAGGGATCCAACCCAGGTATCCCACATTGCGGGCAGACTCTTTACTGACTGAGCCACCAGGGAAGCCAAGGCAGAGTATTAAGGAAGGGATAAAAAGCCAACGGTGTGAGCAGGCTAGATTTTATATAGAATACAGGGTAGGTGAAGCCATCAGCTGACCTTGCTTCTTGACGACCAATAGAGTGTTTTGAGATTCAGTAGTCTGAGATGTGCCAGCATACTCCCTCGGGAGTAAAGAACTGCCACCTTGCAATTCCTACAACTAAGAAAGAGGCATAGATTTTGTTATGCCTCTTTGGATTTTGGAGAATATATACCTCAGGAGAATATCACCTCAGCCTATTCATTGGGTCCCTTGGAAGACTCCCAGTTGTGGTCTATCTGGGAAGAAAAAGTTCTCTGCAGTAATTCCAGTATATGGTACAAGTGCCAATGCCTTTAGTAGAGATGTTTGAGGTAGTCAGCAGTGCTGCTGGCATCTCTGCAAACTCCGGAGCAGCTCGCCAATAAAAATGAACAAGAAATGGTGCATAAATGTCTTAACTTCTTTGCCCCTAAAATAAGTTAACTGTGGCTCCCCTGAGTTCCCTAATGGGGCTAAGCTATAGTCATCCACAGTAGTAGCTGGTTTGAAAAGTACCATACGTTGTCTGCTTCCACTTGGTGATTTCCCCACTGTTACTAATATTTTTCTTTCCTTCCCAAAATAACCTATTGGATTGAACCATATTTGTCATTTTTGCAAGTCATAAATTATTAGATATCAGTAGTTTCGTAAGTTTCAAATTAACTTTTGAGCTGAATCCTTGATTTAGGATTCTGGAGACACACATGCTAAAAAATTGTTTCACCTCTTTTTTGAATTTTGTATAAATGAAACCATACACATGTATTCTTTTATAACTTAAGCTTTTTGTTCAACATTATATTTTTGAGATACATTCATATTGGGTCATGGAAATGCAGTTTTTGTCTATGTACAGCATATTTTATTGCTTGAATATTTCATACTTTATAAATTTTGTTGTCAATAGATAGACAAATTATTTTTAGTATGATCCTATTATAAACAGTGGAGCTGTTAACAGCCTGGTATCTATATCATGAGGTACATGCACAAGTTTCTCTGGAGTATGGAACTAAAAGTAGAATTGTTAAACCATAAAGTATGTTCCTATTCTATTTGTTCTTTAAAGAGTATTCAAAATAGGAAAAAGTAACCTTCACTAGGATTCAACTCAGTATGTGTAGCATCTTCCTAACCTCTGCTTTCTACATGGCATATCTCCAATGAGAGAACTTTAATTCTATGCAGCGCTGGGTGGGAAAGAAGACATAGATTTCTGATTCTTCTTAGAGTAACTGCTTCTGTGTTTTCTCCTTGAAGAGGGTAATCTCCCTGTTTTCTCTTTTCTTCAACAAATAAACAAACCAAATTCCTTGAGTTATTTCTTCAACGAATTTATTTCCTATGCCTCTGATTACTTTCATGACTCTCTTCTCAGCCACCCCCCGATTTTTCAAATCTAGGGTGACTATGAAATTTATTGTCCAAAGCAGGTCAATTTTGAGAATGGAAAGAAGTATTAAAATAATGATCTGTGCTAACTGACTTACAACAGATCTAAACAAGATCCATCTTAGGCAAACCAGAATGTACTTTATTCATATCACACTTTATGTGGAGTGTTCTCAAACCAAATAAGGAATGCTTCTGGAGGACTGGCTCGTATTAAGTATTAAAGAGGAGGGGTTGGCTCCATGACATGTTCCCATTTACAACCCCAGTTGCAGGGATGTTATTATGAAGTTATTATGCCTAAGTAACAGCACATAATGGTATTCCTAAACAGAAAGAGCAGAACATCAGTCTCTTAAAGGCAACGAGAACATACTAACTAGGTTTCAACTGTGTCCTTTAGGGAAATTGTGACTGCATATTTGATCTTCCTTTTGGCAACAGACACAAATCTCATGGTAATTTAGCATTCAAAGGAGATTTTTCAAAAGTATTAGCTGGTTGCTAAGTAACGATAGGAAAGAAAGTGAAATGGGGGGAATTTTGCTAACTTCCCTTGTATTTACTGGCTTCAGAAAACAGTTCTTTTATGGATAGGACCCGTTTGACAATTTCTACTTGAAAAATTGAAAGTGTGACATTTTTCTGCAAGAAGAAATATGCAAAACAAAACTATTTAAGGCACAAAGAAATTTCACAGGGTTAGTATTTGTTTATATAGAACAGTCTATAATGCATCTCATTGTTTAGATAAGTGAAATATCCAAATAAAGAAGTAAAATGTTTGGAAAAAAGTCAAATTGCTTCGGAAATACTTGGATTGTCTCAAATAATTTGGTAATAATAATAGAAGTGGACATCTAATAGGAGCTGCCTTGTCGCGGCCACTGGGCTGCAAACGTGAGTTATATCCCCAAATAAAATCTCCTTAATTTTCTTAACTAGAAATTATGATTCCATTTTGTTGACTAAGATAGTGAAGCTCAAGTAGTTAGGTAAATTATTCTTCTGTTACAAGTTAGAAAGGATTGACCCAACATTCGAACCCAAAACTGTTTGACTCCAAAGGCCTCTTTAACAAGATATTTGTAAGGCTTTGCTTTTATTTGCTACCACATAAACGCTACAGTTCAAATGACACTAAGTTAATAGAGACATCAAACATATTACTGAGACTTGAGGTTACCAAAACAGTTCAAAATGATTTAAGTAGAGATTTGGCGGGCCTACTTTAAAAAGCAACCTACAATTTCCTTGAAAACATGTTTCTAAACTAAAAAAAAAATAAATAAATTATTTAATACTTCTACATTAAAGAGTTTGATGTAATCTAGGAAATAGAAAAGAATTCTATTTTAAAATAAATACTGAATTTCATATTCTTGGGAAGTCAAACAATGTCATTTAGGAAAAATAGGTGTTAATTAACAAAATAATGTGAATAATCAAGTAGGAGGAATTTAATACCCAATTTAACAGAGGTAAGATACGTTTTCTGGTTACCTCTCAAGTCTATCCAATTCTCATCTTGTATTTTTGTATTTTAATTTACTTTAAAGCTAAGAAAAATAAAAGAGGGTAGGCCAAAGGGTAAGAAGATTAGAGAAAAGTGGTGATTAACTTATGGAAATTAGATGGAAAGAATAAAATGAAAAAGAAGAAAATTATTATGCATGATGGCAATAACATCAAAGTTTGATATTATTTTGAAGCAGAAAACTTGAAATCATTGGAATAATGCCCCTGTATAACCTTTTTCAAGATGAATTGAAATAGAAGCTTTGAAAATTATATTTTTTCATTGTTCTTCTCCTCATTGTCTATCACGTATAAAATTTTTTTCTCTCCCATTTTATTCTTTCCATCTAATTTCCACGAGTTAATCACTATTTTTCTCTAATCTTATTGCCCTCTGACTCATGTTCTTTTATTTTATTGATCTTACTTTGTAACTTCTAGCAACTTCTTTTGAAATATCTGAACCACATTCTCTTTCTTTCTACACAGTAAAGTGATCCTTTATTAGAAAAAAAGGTCATAAAGAACCATGCTTATTTTAAACTTTGGTCTTACTGAAGATAAATACAAAATAAATTATTACGGTTAAGGGGAAAAGTTTTCAATAGTAAAATTACATACAAGTTCCCAAATGTAATACATGCCACATATTCAGTAGAAAATATTAAAAATGTCAAGATAACTTTTCTGTGAGCTCTCTAGATATGATTCTTTTATTGCTAGCTAAGCTAAAGATAACACATGAAGCTAACTCTGGACAATATTACTAACTTAGTGTCTCAAAATCAAGAATGATAGATTTCTGAGAAACTCATATGATTTTAAAAAGTGATGTTAGGTAGCATTTTTCTCAATTTCTGCACACTGTCAAGAAATAAAATAAATTTAATTGTCTGATTCTACAAAAGGAGTATCATTTAAATCCCTGACCACTGAAGATTTTATTTTGTTAAATTATAATATTGTAAGTTTTGGGATTCACAAATCCCAAAGAGAATTTGTGAGTCTTTTTTAATAAAATGGTGAAAACATAATCCTAAAATCCTAAACACTAATCCTAAGAGATTTAGGATGTGTGTGTGAGTGTGCTGATTAACAACAGTAGAAGAAAAGGAAACCAATATAAGAGTAGTGAGGTAGAAAAATAATGACCTTTCAATGTAATTTGGCTCTGTGAGGGTAGGGGTGGGGGTGTTGTGGGCTGGGTATGCATTTAAGAGCACTAATAGCCCTGGGTGGAGAATAATGATCGTCCCAGTTGTGGCAAGAAGGAAACATGAGCAGCTCCAAGTCACAAGGACATGGATAAGAACAGTAGCTGCAGGACTTCCCTGATGGGTCAGTGGCTAAGACTCTGCACTCCCAATGCAAGGGGCTCGGGTTTAATCCCTATTAGGGAACTAGATCCTACATGTGATAACCGACAGTTCATGTGACGCAAAAAGAGATCCATATGCCATAACTAAGACCTGGTGTAACCAAATAAATAAAATAAAATGAAATTTAATATTTAAAAAAGAACAGTGGGCTACTAGGAGGTCACCTCAGGGGAAAAAATAACAGGATATTTAATCTACAAATTATGAACAAATTAGCTTTTTACTTAAACACGTAAGTGGCAAAATCTTTAGAGTTATTAGTATTAAAGAAGTGATTATTTATAATCAGTATCTGAGGAAACTGTAGACAAGCAGATGAGCTGATGACACGTAGTTGAATATACTCAAAAGATGAAATTACAAAGCAAATGTCCATTGTTTGGAGCTAGCGATGTGATTGGAATAAGCATTACATTTGTGCTTGATAAAGTCAAAATTTTTAATGCTCAATATCTATCTGTATCTCTAGATAAATAGAAAAATACTTTAAAAGATACTTACTTTTACATTTTATTATATATGTGGCAAAATGGAATTTTTTCTTTTCTCAATTTTTTTCACTTAATGGTGTACACACACATTCGCACATGTGCACACGCACACACACACACACACACACTTTCCCAATGATCTCTTCAGGTTCTGGTCCATCTCAAAACAGAAAAATCCAAAATGAAGTTTTAGACTTTGGCAAAGCATAGAAAAGATTCAGAGACCCATATGAAAGTCCAAGTTGCTCAGTCGTATCCAACTCTGTGAGTCCATGAGCTATACAGTCCATGGAATTCTCCAGGCCAGAATACTGGAGTGGGTAGTCTTTCCCTTCCCTAGGGGATCTTCCCAACCCAGGGATTGAACCCAGGTCTCCCACACTGCTGGCGGATTCTTTACCAGCTGAGCCACAAGGGAAGCCCAAGACCCATATAGGTTATGCTATAAAAGCAGTCTATTAGTAAGCAAACTAATATTTTGCTTACGAATATTTCTTTTTGAAAACTAAATTTTCTCACGAATATTTCTTTTTGAAAACTAAAGAAATCAAAGCACTCCCCACTCAAAAAGCAGCTAGCTGAGGACAGAAGTAGTCTGCTCACAGCATCTATGCTGTTAACAACTGACCGATACCCATGATAGATATTTGTTGTTGTTCAGTCTCTTCCGACTTTAAGACCCCATGGGCTGCAGCACACCAGGCTTCCCTGTCCTTCACTATTTCCTGGAGCTTGCTCATGTAGATATAAAGAAGTGATTTTGAAAGGAAAGATGAGGAAAGCTTTGTCCACATTGAACTGTGGTACTTGCAGGCCATTTAGGAGATGTTACCTGAAAGACAAACGGTCGACACTATAGAGTTTAAAGGAGGTTTAGATTTTACTGTTGTTGTTCATTCAGTCCCTCTGTCGTGTCTATTTGGAAGTATCAAATCTGGAGTGCCAGAAGGTGAAAAGTGAAGGTAATTACCCAGTTAATTGGCTAGAATGAGTAGGTAAAGAGCCAAGGGTGAAGTTCCGGTGTGCCCCAGGGTTAGAGGAGAGCCCTGACACGGAGAAGGAGCACTTCCTCATCCGTTTGACAATTCCCTATGTGTCCGCTCTATCTGGCGGGAGCTTGGTGATAGAAAGGCAAAGAAGACATAGTCCATGCCCTTTAGAGGACCAGTTATGAGCAGCCAAAATAAATTAAAGGAAAAATAGGAGGAAGTAGTTAAGACAAGGGAAGCAAGAGTTTCAAGTGTCAGAGAGTTTAAATAAGAAGATAAAGACAGAAAAACACTCTCATGCAATCGGCAATTAAAAAGTCTTTACTAAAAATGATTTCTTTGCCATTGCTGCAGGGGAAAGCAAATTGCTTAAGGTGGCTGGTGAATGAGACATGAACTAATAAATACACAATGAGGGTAAATTACTCTTTCAAGGGGCTTGATATGAAGAACCACGAGATATGATGGGATGGAGGAAAGGGAGGAGGGCAGTGAAACACATATGGAGGTTTCTGTTTAAGATGAAGAATGCATCATATTTACAAACTGAGAGAATATTTAATATGGAGATGGAATTTGAATGTACAGGGCAATAAATGCTAACAGATGGAGCATATTTCCCTGGATGGAGAGAAAGATGAAATCCAGAGCACTGATTTAAGAGATTAACCTTGCAAACCACTTAGGAAGAGTATTTTAAGGAAGAAAGGTTGGTGGAGGGGGGGAGAGAAAGATAAGTTCATATACAAAAAAAATTTTAGAATAAATATGGGGAGGAAAATGCTGGGCTGTCTGATTGAGTCTTCTGTTTCCTGTTATGTTACAAGCAAATCTCCCCACTGAGAGTGAAGGAATGGAGATGTTCCAGACACTGAGGGAATGCAGAGTGGCTGAGTAGCTCAGCATGCCTTTTGGTGTTTTGTTTAGGAAATACTTTCTTGACAGTACCCTCAATGAGATCAGTGAACTAAAAGTTTCCACACACCCTTTGATAGCAGGATTTTCTAGGGTTCACAGTATACCTTCTTAAGAAAGTATTGATCAAAGCTGGAAAAGGAGCTGAATAATGGTAGAGAGCAGCAACGTGAATGCAGTAATACAATAAAGAGTTAACTATTTTTAGGGGGTTATTTTAAGAGGTAAATATTTCAGTAACCTAGGGTGTGCACTGTCCTCAAGTTTTCAACTCCAGTGTCTCATACTAACTTGCTATTAGTATCAAAGATCCGAAGTTTGACAATGGTGCACTGTTTAAAGTTCATCACTATGTAAACATCATTTCCACTCACTGGCTTTCCAGAAAGTGTTTGGTTGAGTAGCAAAAAAAGCAGAGGCTGTTAGTCAACATGAAGAGAGAATGGTAAATAACCTAAGTCTCTTGCTGTGCTGCGCTCATCAATGGGTGACTATCACTGTTGAACCTTTTACCATTGCTGGATTATCAATTATTCAAAGTGCCTATCAGTTGTGATGTTGTAATCAGTTTTTTGTACTTTTAATTTTACACATGGATAAATTTTTAATGCAGAAGGAACCAAAGATAAATGAGGAAATTATGAGTGTTATATCTACTTTGCAGCACACAAATGAGATTAATGCTCTGAACATTTCTGTTTGTAACAACAATTTTGATGATCAAATTAAGAGCAGACAAAACAAAGCACAGGTGAGAATTTCAATACCCTATGTAGGTTAATGACGATAAATCCTGTATGTGGATATTTTAAATTGAGATAGAGCTTATGCCACAAAATTACCCTTTTTAGGTGCAAAATTCACTGCTCTTTAGTACCTGTGTATGCTCAGTCATGTCCACCTCTTTGCAACCCCATGGACTGCAGCCCGCCAGGCTCCTCTTGTCCACAGAATTTTCCAGGAAAGAATACTGGAGTGGGCTGCCACTTCCTCCTCCAGATCTTCCTGACCCAGGGATCAAACCTGCATCTCCTGCATCACCTGCCAGGCAGATTCTTCATCACTGAGCCACCTGGGAAGCCTCAAGTATATTTTTACAAAATATTTTCACTACCTGAAAAAGAATCCCCATACTTACAAAGAGTAACTCTATATACTCTTTTTATCTCAGTCCTGGGAAACTGGTAATCAACTTCCCTTCTCTATGAGTTGGCCTCTTCTGGACATTTCGTATAAATGGAATGATGCAATGTCCTCCCATTCATTTCTTGTTCTGGTAACTTAAGTCCTCTTTCTTATTTGCTTGGTCAATTTGGGGAAAGGTTTGTCAATTTTACTGATCTTTCTGAAAAACCGATAGTTTGGTTGATACTTTCTATTCTCCATATCCTTTATTTCTCCTCTAGAGTTTACTATTTCCTCTCTCTGTTTGCTTTTAGTTCTTTTTTCCTTAGGTTCTTAAGGTAGATGATTAGGTAATTGATTTGAGATATTTGAGATGTTTCTTTTTTTGATGTAGACATTTATAAAGGTGTTTGTAGCACTGCTGTAGCTTCATCCTATTTGTTTAAGTATTTTGTGTTTTTATTTTCATTCATCTCAAATTATTTTCTAATATCCCTTGTGATTTCTTATTTGATCCATTGGTTATTTAGGAGTGTGATACTTAGTTTATACATATTTGTGATTTTCCCAAATTTCCTTCAATTATTGACATCCAATTTTATTCCTTGTGGTTAAGAGATTATGTGTGATTTTAATCCTTTTAAATATATTATTTCATGTCTAAAATATAGTCTGCATTTGATTATACTCCATGTGCACTTGAGAAGAATAGGTATTCTGCCATTGTTAGATGGAATGGTTCATGAGTGTCTGTTAGGTCTAATTGATTAATAGTGTTTAATCAAGTTTTCTGTATCCTTGATGATTTTCTGGGATGGTTGTTCTACCCATTATTGAATGTGAATTATTGAAGGTTTAACTATTATTGTTCAATGCCTGGTTTCCCTTTTAATTCTGACAGGTTTTGTGTTATATCTTGTTTCCCTTATTAGATGCTCATATGTTTATAGTTGTCATATCTTCTTGATGGATTGCTCATTTTATCATTATAAAATCTTTCTTTGAATCTAGTTACACATTTCTAATAAAGTCTATTTTGTCTGATATGAGTAGAGTCACTCAACTCTCTTCTGATTCTTGCTTGCAGGATATATCCTTTTACATTATTTTTTAATTTTTTATTTAAAATTTTCATTGGAGTATAGTTGGTTTATAATGTTGTGTTAGATTTGGGAATACAGCAAGAGAATCAGTTATACATATACATATATCTTTTACACGTATGCACATACGTATCTCTTTTTCCGATGAAGGCCATCACCAAGTATTGAGTAGAGTTCCCTGTGCTATACAGTAGGTCTTATTAGTTATATATTTTATATGTAGTAGTACATATGTGAATCCTAGTCTCCCAATTTATCTCTCCTCCTCCCACCTCTTATTCCCTGGTAACCGTAGGTTTGTTTTCTGTATCAGTGACTCTACTTCACTGTTTTGTAAATAAGCTCATCTTTTCTAAGATTTCATGTGATATCATTTTGTCTTTCTCTAGTTCACTCAGTATGACCATCTCTAGGACCATCCATATTGCTGCAAATGGCATTGTCTTGTTCTTGTTTATGACTGAATAGTGTTCCATTGTATATATGTACCACATCATCTTTATCTGTTCCTCTGTTGATCAGCATTTAGATAGCTTCCATGCCCTGCCTACTGTGAACAGTGCTGCAATGAACATTAGGCTGCATATATCTTTTGAATTATGGTTTTCTCCAGGTATCTGCCTAGGAGTGGGATTGCTGGGTCATATAGACCCATGCACAGGATAGAAAGTTCAGAGATAAAGCCCTATCAAAAGTGGTTAAGAAAAACAAAAAAGAACTTACAAGTTAATATTAGCAATGAGAAATACGTGATGACTACAGATCCTGTAAACATTAAAAGTATAAAAAGGAGTCCCTTTTCTACCACAATGCTGCCCTCCTCCTGCTGCTTCTCTGACCTGTGCAGCCCCTCCCCCTGCTCTTAGAAATCATGATGCTCTCCTCCATTTTGGAACTGGCTCTTAATTTTTGAATAGTGTGTAATATTTAGGGGATTTTGCTAGAAAAATATAAAGTGGAAAGCCAGGACTACCAAATTGGAAATTTCTTGGGCATTCGTGGTAGATTTAAGTGGCCAGATTCTCCCCATTCCTATACACACACTCATCTGCAACATGCCTTTGCTTCTTCTCCCACCCAGACACAGAATCTGTTTCTCCATCCCCCGCATCTGGGATTAGCCATGTAGCTGCTTTGGGAAATGGGGCATTCACAGAGATGACAAGCAGCAGCTTGCACACTGGGGCTTCCTCTCTAGTGTTCTTGCTACTTCCACATAAATAAGCCTGGGCTAGCCTGAGGGATGATGAGAGACTTGTGGCCTAATGATCCCCACCACTCCAGCCAACAACCTGGCAACTGCCAGATATGTCTGTAACACTGTCTTAGATCACCTAACCTCTAGCTGACCCATCTGCTGACCGTGGATGCATAAGCCAACCAGACAGAGATCAGCCAAGTCAGGCCAGACCAAACCCAGTCAACTAATCATGAGTTAAACTAGCTTCAAGCCATGAAGTTTTGGGGGTGGCATGTTATGCAGCAAAAGCTAACTGCGGGTGCTCAGTCATGTCTGACACTTTTGTGGCCTCATGAATCCCACCAGGCTCTTTTGTCCATGCGATTTTCCAGGCAAGAATACTGGAGTAGGGTACCATTTCCTCCTGCAGGATATCTTCCCAAAGCAGGGATTGAATCTGTGTCTCTTCAGTCTCCTGCATTGGAAGGCAGATTCTTTACCACTAAACTAAAGTTTTTCCTTCTCTGGAATTTATCCATTTGTCCGTGTATCTGGCTTAGTTACCAGATACACAGTAATCATAGGAGAAGGAGGAGGAGAAAGCAGGTAGTCCTAATTCATGACGCATGTCATAACCTTCCAGAATCCAGCCTACACAGTGCCTGGCATCAGCACTCAAGAAATTCTTGTTTAATGAACAAACACAGACAAACATTTCGACTTCTCCAAACACAAAGTGAGAAATTAAATCATCATTAAATCCAATGATTTAATTGTATTTAATCTACTAATCCCAAGATTCAGGTATTTTCCCACAAGACAATTCAAAATACAAAATGTATACACATCAGTTCAATTTATTAATTTAGTCTTATCTAATACATCAGTTATTTGCTCTTAAAAGGAACACAAAATATAAAACTATAAAAAATGATCATGAAAATTATGCACATTTTTTCAAAGCATGATTTTATATATGGATCTTTTAAAAGTGTGATTGATTTGTGCCACAAAGAATCAATAGAAAATATAAAAGGTGAAAAATGAACATGGATGCCAATACTGTTAACAGTTCTTTAAATTTAAGAAGAATTAAGATGAATTACAATTTTATTTCTGCTGCTGTCAGCAGTACTTACTTCTGTGATGGAATTCATGAATTTCACCAGGACTTTTAACTGAATAAATGTGTTACATTACTAACATTGTTATTTAATTCTAAACCATACCTTGAGCATGCACACTTGAGAACACTTCACTTTTGGCTTTAATAATGACTTGCAAACACTCCCTCTTTTTAAAAACATTGGGGTAAAATACACATAAATTTACCATTTTAAAGTGAACAATTTAGTGGTATTTAGTACATTCACAGCATTGTGCAATCCACACTGTTTTGTCCTAGAATATTTTTACTACCGAAAGAAAACCAGTACCCAATTAGGCAGTCACTTCCTACTATTTCCTCTGCACAACCCTTAATCTGATTTCTCTCAATGGAATTGCCTATTCTGGATTATTTCATATAAAAGGAATTGAATCCTACAACATGGGGCCTTTTGTGTATAGCTTCTTTCACTTAGCATGTTTTTCAAGAAATACCATATCCTTTAGCAACTAAAATAAAGAAAACTATGTAAATCAGGAGGAAAAGAAGATACTTTGGACACTAAATGACATCTGAGGTAAACTGATGAGTCAGTGCAATTACCCCTCAGAATGCAATTCAAGTTTTCAGGATTGACTGGTGCTTATAAACACTGCTCAAATGAACAATACATCTTCAACATTTTAAATGCAGCATAAAAGTCGTTAGAATTCATATCCACTGATTTATTAGTCATTTAAAGCAATTTATTTCATATGTCAGTTTTTAGTCATAAAACTACTGGAATGTTGTAGGCAATCAATACTATTCATTTCAAATCTCTAATATAGGTTAACAGCTTTTTAAAGTTATCAGTCGATATAAAAGACATCCATTTGACATAATTATTCCCTGGGTAATTTTACTCTTGAACAGATGTAGTAACCCATTATTGTTTCTATTTCTATGACTTGACCTCTTTTAATCAAATGTGATTAAACTTGAATACTGATAATTCTTCAACCCTACAAACTTGTGAGCTTTTAAAGAAGACTTTAAAAAAAAACTAAGTTACTTAATTAAATCTGAGCTTTCTTGACCAAGCGACGGAACATAGGCTGATCAGCAAAGGAAGTTTCTGAAAACTCTATGTGCTTAATCTGGGTTTTTTGATCACCTGATCAGAAAATTGAAGTCATAGGATAAAACAACAATGACAATGTGGAAAGGAGGAATTCAATGGGGAAAAAAAAAAATCTAGGACAACAAAAGGCACGATTTTCTTTTTTCAACTTTAATCTTTTGAGCAAGAACAAATTATTGCTCCTGTTCTTGTATTAGACCACTGAATAATAACCTAATAATGTTACTCTCTGACTGGAAGGGGTATAGAAAGCTATCTAACTAGTCAGTTCCTCCACCACAAAGATGAAACAACACATATATCTACCTATTTACCTGTTTGAAGATCTGAGAAAGAAATTCTAATAATTTATATTAGAAAAAGGTAAAAATTAAATCTGATGAATTTGCTTTTACTGAGAAAGGACAATTTGACCTGGTTAGTCAGTTAGTCACAAGAGTTCAACAGAAATGCAGTTTTATTTCTTTCAAACAGACAAACACCACTACTACAACTCAGGTATTGGAGGATCATTTCCTATCATATTTACAAACAAATAGGTTAATAATACGGTTTGGGGGATGCTTACAAAATTCTACTGGTGTTAGTGAAAAGAAACAGATTTCCCTTGTTTCTGCTGTCAGTTTGTTTCAGAAATGCCTTTCTTCATAATAAATAATAGATGCTTCAGTACAGCATGTCAAAAATAAAAAATTATAAAATAGGAGATTCATCAGTGAGTTTTACTGTATTTCTATAGAGCATGTTCATGAATCATCCTTGTAACGCATTTCTATGTAGTTTATTAAATTAATGAAAAGTCACTCCCCACATAACACACTGGAATGTTAAACATTCTGAATACAAAATGTCAGTTTTAAATGTCCTAAGGTAAAATAGCACTTCAAGATGTATCTCCATCAGTATATCTCAACATGTTTATTAAAATCCATTTGGCCAATTTATGGAGATTTCCTATACAAATAAATATATGTATAAACAATACATTTACAGAATTTTACAAATCACAGATGCAGCAAAATACTCCTGAAAACTCAGCAAAACTATTTTTGCAAAGGCTTTTCAGAGCAGCATTCTGTACTTGATTTCTATCAATACTTGTTTCCTTTTGATATTACCCAATAACTCATTCTTAAACACTTGTTAGGAATCAAATATTCTAGGCAATAATAACAATATTTTCCAAAATAATTTCCCTACATCTGAATGTCCCTTCTCTTTCTGCATTTGTAAACAACTGTGTCAGAACACATTGCCCTCAAACACTCTAATACACTCATCAGTACCTAAACTTTGAGTACCTAGGTTTTTTCATCCATACAATGATAACTTAAAAGGAAAGTCTTACCTTTTGAACTTACTTAGTTCTTTAGAATCAAGGAAAATAGTGTAAAAGATGACTTTAAAGGAAACCGTTCTTCCTTTTCCTTTATTTTACTTAAAAAGTTTATTAGTTGGCCTTTACTTGTACATCTTAAACTTTTTTGTTTGGAAATCAGATTTATATCAAATTCTTAAAAAAAATCACTGAATTATTTTAACCACAATGGATGAGTCACTGATGAACTAACTGATTAAAGGCATGACTTACACATCCTTGCTTCCGAGGCAAAGAAAACCTTTGACAAAAGCTTGTCAAAACTGCCAAGAGCTACATTTAGATAACCAGCCAAATACACATCAGAGAAATTATTTCCATCAGAAGGCTCTGTCCAGCCTTTTGAAAGAATGAGGGATTTCTTTCTACTGTAAGTCTTAACACCCACCTCTGCAGGTTCCAATTAATCACCTTCCAGTGTGGTGTGTCAGCATGAAATATTTTTTAATGTTTCCAGAAATTTTTAAAAATAAAAATTAGAAAATTTAAAAAATAAACTGTCTTTTTAGGCTGGGATGCAAAACATAAAATCATGTTTTGCTTATAAACACCAACACCTACATACAAATTGCCAGAAATTAAAAACCTATTACCAGTGCAATTGTATCAACTAAGAAATCTGCAAGGATCCCAATCTTCAATGTTAAAGGATAGTTAATAATAGAAACAATATTCTTGGGACATGTAGCACAGAGTCAAAGACCAAAAGAGAGTCAGTATTACTGATCAATCAGAAACCCAATCTTTAATACCTCTTATTGATAGCACTGAAAGAATTCCTACAGAATTCTTTACAAATTTAATCCAGTATCTTTTGATTTCTACCCTGTTTATCCTAGAAATCTAATATGTTCACGAGTCTACAACCACTAAACAAGAGAATGAATGATGATAAGCTAAATGTTAGTGCTAATAATCTGAAATTTCCTTTGACCAGAAGAAACACTAGTGAAACACTAGTAATAAATTTAAAATACTAGTAAATACTTTTTAAAAAGATGTCCAACAATCATGGTACCCAATGTATTAATATTTGTCATATGACTGTAAGATCGAGACAATATATATCATTAAATTTAATCATTTAAGTAATACTAATAAATTACAATTACTCTTAATTTTGGATTATACAAGTAGGTAGGTACACACATGTATCTGTTCTAACAACATGTACACACATGTATTACTCATGAGAAGACCAGGCATGTCCCAGCTTTCCTCTGAATTCTCATACTTTACCATGCATCAGAATACTCTGGGAAGGCAATCTTCTTTTGTTAAAAGATTGCTGGTTCCCACCCCAGAGTTTCAGATGTTGCAAGTCTGTGAAGAGGTCCAAAAATCTGCATTTTGAACAAATTCCCAGGTGATGCTGAGGGTCAAGGGACCACAATTTGGGAACCACTACTCTTTAAGTGATCTATGAACCTCAGAAACTAGAATGAAGGAGAGAGAAAGGAAGAGGGACAGAGAGGGAAGGAGAGAGGGAAAAAGAAAGGCTGAGATTAAGCTAATAGGCAGTTCTGGGGAAGAAGGCAGAGGAGAAAAGTGAATTCAGATATTTTCCTCCTTCCTAATACCTGCCTTTATCTTGCTGGTTAGCAAAGACTAAGGAATCAATAAAGACTTCTCAAATGACAGCAAACTTGGCCAACACACAAACCTTTTCATGCTTAAAAGGCTAGACAGATTGCTCCCACTACAAGTTTTAGAAAAATACTATTGTCAGAAACTCTTCAAGCGTTCAACAGCCCCAGGTGGGACTACTTTCAAGAAGACACTGAAGGGGCAGAGAAAGCCAACTACTGAGTTTTCCATATTAAATAAAAATAGTAATAATGTTCACCAGTAAAACATGGGTGAGCAATGATAATCATCAAGCAACTTCTATAACATGCAGAAAATCCCACTATAGAAACAGTATGACTGTGTCTCAACTTTGTCAAACAAGGATGAATATTTTATTTAAATGTAAGTTTTTTTCAAGTTACTGAGCCATATAAAGGAAAATATTAATTTTATTAGAACTTGAACAAATACTACACACAGAAAACATTTTAACAAAATAATATGGTGGCATAACAAACAAAAAGAAAATAGCCAAAGATGTGTAAAAGAAAATATACGGTGAAAAATGATAAATATCTCATGATCTAGTGTGAAAATAAGGAGTCTAAACTTAAAGAATAAGGATTTTTAAAAAGCACAACCATAAAACAAGAAGTTAATGTTTGTGCTATCCTAACCAGACTTATTCTTCAGCAAAACTTCTAGAGACAGAATTATATTTTACAGTATTTGATATCTTATTTCTGACTTTTTCGCAGAAAGAGACTGTTTATGTAATTCAAATCTCACAGTTCAAAATCATAGTTTAAGCACTGAGAAATAAGTATTCTACTAATTAAAATGACAGGTGAGGCAAAACAACTGATTAGTCTTCAATGCTGTATTTTTCAACTGTAATAAGGACTTGATCCAACCAAATCAGGTCTTAAGCAATTCAGAATTCTTTTGTAATGCCCAAAGAATGCCTCTTCCCAGCCCAATTGCCATATATGGGAATCAAGAATCTAGTTAACAATAGAGCACTCTTAGGGACAAATGTAGGAAGACAAAACAGAGTTTTGAAATTTTATATATAACAAAGTAATTTGTAACCATTTCAGACTACCAAATGCCAGAAGTTACCTAAATTACTTAAGTACATGTCCCCATCTTTGCCACTTATTTCTTAATACTGATATATTCATTTTTTAAACTGACCATATCAGGTTAATGATAGCATAAATCAGTTTGAAAACTATAATAAAATACTTCAAGAACAGGTCTTTGAAGATGTTTCTGTTAAATTTTGATTTTTACATAAAGGTGCAATTCTTACTTTTTTGGTAGAGAAGTGTATGGAATATTAACCTGGAAATGTTTTAAAGAGATTGTCAATCAAGACAGGCTTTTCTGCAGTTCATGATTGTCATCTTAAAAGGACAGCAAATGTCACATTTTTACATGTCTTAAAACAACATAATTGTGATTTTTATAAACACCAAAAGGCAAAAATTTTAAACACTTCTGAAAAAAGTCAAGCCCTCTGCACTGTGAATATCTGAAATTTATTCACAGAACATGCCCAACTCAAACTTAAAATGGGGCATACAGTCAGTTGTCCCTCAGGATCTGCAGAAGATTGGTTCTACGACTCCCTGCAGTACCAAAATTCACAGATGTTCAACTTCCTCATATAAAATGGCACAGTACCTGCCCATAACCCATGCACACCTCCCATACACTTTGTATCATCTCTAGACTACTAATAGTACCTAATGCAAAGATTGAAGGCAGAAGGGGATGACAGAGCATGAGATGGCTGGATGGCATCACCGACTCGATGGACATGAGTTTTAGCAAGCTCCAGGAGTTGGTGATGGACAGGGAAGCCTGGCATGCTAGGCAGTCTATGGGGTCACAAAGAATGGGACAAGACTGAGCGACTGAACTGAATGCAATGTAAACACCATGTAAATAATTGTAAATATAATGCAGTAGTAGTGTAATGTTAGTCTTTCAGTCATGTCGGACTCTTTGCAACCCCATGGACTGTAGCCCGCCAGGCTCCTCTGTCCATAGAATTCTCCAGGCAAGAATATTGGAGTGGGTGGCCATTTCCTTCTGTAGGGGATCTTCCCGACCCAGGGATCAAACCATGTCTCCTGCAACTGCAGGCAGATTCTTCAATGTCTGAGCCACCAGGGAAGCCCAGTCTAATCTAAGTGCTATGTGAATAGTTGAAGATGAGTGGCAACTTCAAGTTGTGTTTTTTGGAATTTTTTTTTCCAAATATTTTCCATTCTTCAATTGAATCCATGGATACGCAGATATGAAGGGTCGACTGTTTTCTTCTCTCCAAGTATCAAATTCCTAGCAAATATATAATAGCATATAAAATTTTCAAATTAAATTCACAGGCTTTTTGGTTTGATTTTGTTTTAACCTGTCATGTAACATATTGCCATGAGTCTTTGGATGTGGCATCTAACCCAAGAAGGCTGCATATGGTAACTCTCTGTATGAGAGGTGTAAATACAAAAGGAGACAACACTTATGTGGACTATTTTTAAAACATGATAAATGGCATTATCAACATCATTCACGATTTAAATATTATGTATACATTACGGATCATCTCCATATCAACAATTATGTAAGGGAACACTAGAAAATAAAAATTTTATAATATTTTTATGCAATGCTTAAGCAACTGAATGTTTTATCTGAAGAGACTATGATGTAAAAATAAGAATCAAAGTTTTGCTTTTTGAATGCATGGGTTGTAACCCACAGAAAATGAGGAGTAAGTTGTTTGGTCAGGATCTTGTTAGTTTAAGAAGCAAAAAATGTAAGAACCAAAATATGCACACCATTAAAAATACTAATTCTGAAAATTATGTAGCTAAAAATTAAATCACCCTGTCCAGCAAGTTCGAAAAAATTCACACATTTCAAATATTAAGGCAACTTTTTCCCAACTAATCAGTACTTTATAAAAATAAATGTCACTTCAAAACATTATATACATAGTGACAATAAATTTAGCTAGTTGTAATCTTTAATACATTAATAAAGTGTCACATATTACAAAGAAATTATACTAGGAGCTTGCATGTATGTGCAAGTGGAATTTGACTTCTTAAAGTACAGGTTTTAAAACTGAGCGAAGTGAACGTCCTTCTTTAGTGAGTTCTCGTGTCACGCACATACATGGCAATGGGATTGCTTCTTCCCGCTTCTCTACAATATTGTAACTGCACTTCTTCAAGTGGTCAGCCATGCTCAGGATGTCAGCAAACTTCCATTCATTGACAGAACAAAATGCAGTACTGAATCGCCATACCTAGAAGAAAATTCTACTTCAGATTTAAACCAGTCAATTTATAAGAATTAAGACATATTTCTTGCTCAAACTGCACTCATGTCTAACTGTTAAGAAAAATAAGTTTCAAGTAGCTTGCTGCAAAATTCATTTTGATATAGATCTTTTTATTAAATATTTATAAGATAAATAACTTCTATGACATTATGACTTTAAGAAATCTAATAACAAAAAAGAAAAAAATCAGCATTAAAAAATCACATCCAACCTGGCTTATTAGGCAATTTTCAATTTCTATAAAACATTTAGAGTCACTTCCTAAAACAACACACATTGTACTAGATTTTCATCCTACCCAAAGGACTATGTATATAGGAGATATTGACAGTACAAGTGATTTTTCTCCAAAAAAATTTTCCATTACACAACATGAAGTATACTAAAAAACACTCTAGGATACTGTGCAGAGGAACCTTTTCTTTTCACTATTTATAAATAGTAAAGGCATTTAGTAATACTGACGAATACAAGTACTTCAATGTTTCTGGAAATTTTTATAGAACTTTTTGTAAAATGAACAATTTTGAATTCCATATCATTATACAACGCATTTCTGGGAAAAACTGCACCTCCCTAAGAACTTTTGGAGAAGGCTTTCTTGACAAGATAAGATCTGAAGAATAAACAGGACAGATGATGATCACAAGCTCCAGAAACAGGTTCCCAGGTCTGAATCCAAGGACAAGTTACTTAACCAGTTTTTCTATCCATAAATAGGGACAGTAGATTAAATAAACTAATAAAAGTGCACACTGTCTACACATTTCAAGCATTCAAATGGAAGTTTCAGGGACAGTGTACTCAAACACCTTAAGGCAAGAAGAAAACATTCAACAACGATTAGTATATTCCATGGCTGGAATATAAAGGAAACTGAAGAGGTAAGTAAGGACAAAATTATGAAAACTCTTATTAAATGTTTCATTAAGGAATACTCTTATTAAATGTTTCATTAAGGAATCTGCCCCTAACCTAGGGCAATGGACAGACATTTTAAAAGTTTTTAAGCACTACAGCACAAGAACTGTATTCAAGAAATTATTTATTACTCTACATCTTCTACAGACAGTATGTTGGAGAGGGACTCAGTTGGAAACAGAAGCCCAGTAAGGAAGTGGCTGCTATAGAAACCCAGAAGAGAACTGCAGGTGGGACCAACTAGGGAAATAGCAGTAGAAACGGGAGTGAACTGGAGAGGCATGAAGAAGGGAGACAACAGGACTGTGTGAATACCTGGAGAATGAAATAAAGGGGGGGGGGGGAAGGGGTTAACCTCAACTCCTAAATTCCTAGTTTCGGCAACTTAAGAGATGATAATGCAACTTTCTGAGATTAAGAGGGGTAGAGAAATGGAGTAGGCTGGATATGCTGAGTTTACTGAAGATAATCATGTGGAGATGCCCAGTAGGTGCCTATATATGATGGCCCTGAATTCAGAGGACAAAATAGCCAGGGTCATACACATGTAAGTAATTTGTATAAATGATGGCAATTTAAACTCCAAGAGTAGATGACATTTTCTGTAGTAACAGAATCCCCAGAAAATATTTCACCTCATAGACCAAGACTAGTGGGCAAGAACAAAAAGGGACCATGCTCTGAGTGACCCAATGGCAGAAATATACCAAATCATGTAGTAAATGAAGATACATACATATCCATATATACATAGCAAGTATGAAATTTTCTACATAAAATATTTAATGTGCTCATTACTGGTCAAAGCTTCAGGAGAGTACAGAAACAGATGCAAAATTCTCAAAAACTGGAACAATGAAAAAAAACAAAAAAACTGGAGCACTGAGTAAAAATAAGAGAAAACCTAAGGGTGGTAAAAACAAAGTACCCAGAAATATGATCCCAGTTCAACCAGTATGAATGTTCTCAAATTTTTTTGTACTTTATAAAATCAAAGCTTCATATTACAAATGTTCTGAAATGAAAAGACACTTTCAAAGACAGTTGTAATGCTTTCTAGCTTCTACTAGAGCAAAAATAAGATATCACACAAGGAAAATGGTAAAGCTAGGCTTTGTTCCCAGACCTGCCTAAATCTCCTGCTCAAGCTTCCAATCTGCAACACACACTTGTTCTGTGCTAAACCCACAGTCCCCACCACCAACATCAAATCAAGCCATCTCCACATCCATCCATTTTGTTCTCTATATCCCAAACTGACACCGTCAAATGGTGGTGATACAGATGACAACTCTTGAGAGTCCCTTTGACTGCAAATTTGTTCTCTATATCCCAAACTGACACCGTCAAATGGTGGTGATACAGATGACAACTCTTGAGAGTCCCTTTGACTGCAAGAAGATCTAACTAGTCAATCCTAAAGGGAATCAACCCTGAATACTCATTGGAAGGGCTGATGCCAAAGCCCCAATACTTTGGCCACTTGATGCAAAGCGATGACTCAATGGAAAAGATGCTGATGCTGGGAAAGACTGAAGGCAAAAGGAAAAGGGGGCAGCAGAGGATAAGATGGTTGGATGGCATCACAGACTCAACTGACATGAATTTGGGCAAACTCTGGGAGATAGAGAAGGACAGGGAAGCCTGGCCTGCTGCAGTCCATGGAGTTGCAATGTGTCGGATACAACTGAGGGACTGAACAACATACCCCAGATACTCCACTCACTGGTCACCTGCTAGTAGTAGACTTTTTTTTCATGTCTCCTCATTTAAGTTTTACTTATAACAACCAAGTTCTAAGAAAGAAAGGGCTAAGAATTTACAGAAGCTGCCAACTGCAAGCAATTAAAAAGAAAATTTCTCCTTGATTCCTCCATCGTCCTACAGTGCAAATGTTTCACATGGAGCCCAGATTAGAAAGAAGGTGGTTAACATGGGCTCAAGCAAAGGGATTTGTTTCAGAAGGAGTAGGTACAGAACCCTTCAACTGAAGAACTACAAGTGGCCTCTGTCATATGACATTACAATCTAGTTCTAGGATGTCTGCAGTAAATATGTGATTATGACTAACAATTCTAACAATGTATTCACATTTTTATTAATTATCTTTATAAAAAAGTTTGTCATCATACTGAATTACTTTTAAGGATGGTCAATTTCACAACGGGCTGCCCAGGCGGCGTTAGCGGTAAAGGATCTGCCTGTCAATGCAGGAGACATTAAGAGACACAGGTTTGACCCCTGGGTCGGAAGATCCCCTGGAGGAGGGCACAGCAACCCACTCCAGTATTCTTGCCTGGAGAATCCCATGGACAGAGGAGCCTGGCTGGCTAGAGTCCAAAGGGTCGCAAAGAGATGGACATGACTAAAGCAACTGAGCATGCACACACGCAATTTCACAGCAAGGATGATCAATTTCACAGCAGCAACATTATTAAGTGCCTATTATATGTCAAATAAGGGGTTGATACAATTAAATGACACCAACCTTTTCTTTTATCTGCCATGATGAATTTCCTTCTGGATACTTCTTTTTCCCCCACTGAAGTATGACCATTCCGCGAGACTGGAGAAGACTACCACATACATCCCTCATTAACTTGGATACACATGAGAGCTGGCATAAGCTGAAGCCGTCGAGAAACCCTGCAATATGCTGCAGGACTTCAAAAGGAAGACTACTTAGATGGTCACTATGTAAACCCAGCACACAGTTTCTGGCAGGCTCCACTAACACTGTAGATACAGACGGCTGGACTCCAAATGATCGCAAATGGTGGTCGTGTATAATCTTCGCTCCTTGTGTTGTCGGACAAAATCTACGCTGTGAATAGGTACAACCATAATATGCTAGAGGACATCTCTGTTCCATCCAGCCATTGAGTCCAGCATGAATGTCACCATGCACGTTCTTAAAATGTGATGAAAATTCTTTTCTTCTAAATAACTGTCCACAAACAAATGTAAACATTGGACGCTGCTTGGGTTGGTACCTAGCGACACATTCCAATACTAAGTCCAGCCCCAGTGTCTGAAAAGGGCTTGGATTTGAAAGCTGTGGGTTGGCATGATCACAAGCTGAAGCTGAAGCTATTTCCCCAACCATTGTATTTGTAGCTAAAATGGCAGATGGAAGTGAAAAAGTCTGAGTCCCAAAGTCAACGTGATAAACATCAGCCATGCGACTATCAGATATACCCCTCCCACCTGGAGAATCTCCTAGACAAAACAGTAACGCTGCTGTGATTAGATCTATTCCTTGGAGACCCATTGGATCTTCTGCAACTTCCAAATCTGATGTATCTACTGCTTTATCTTCCTTTGGTTTAGACCAACATGAATTCGAAAGAAATTTGAATGAAGGAGGGTGACTGAAAGATAAGACATCCACATTCCGTAGGTCCCCTAAGTCTACTTTTTTCCAACACAAGTCTTCATCATCATCTGGCATGAGGATATGCTGAACTGTGCCATTAGGCAAAGCATTAGGTGGGATTACTTCCCTAACTTGTGCTGCTACTAAAAGTGAACTAGAAGGTTCTGAAGAGCCATCTGATGCTACACATTCTCCATTTGTTAAGTTACTTTGTTTTGAGTCAGTATGTAAATCCTGGTTCTGCTCAATGACCTGTGCACATATATCTTCCAAAGGAAAGCCATTACAAAGAGCAGAAGTGCCATAAGAACTGGCATCCAAGTCACATAATAAATCACTTGAACCATTTTGTTCCAACTGGGCATTCTGACTCATGTCCTTACAGTCAATCCCTCCTGCTGCTCCCATCTCATCCTCATAAAGATGGGCCTGGTCTTTCAGGTTTCTATCCTGTAAGCTTTCTCTGGCATTTTGCTCTTCATTCATTTCATTGGGGGAAGCGCAAAGACTCGTACTTAACATGCCAATGTCTCTTGTAGCAGTATTCAGAATATCTAAAGCAGCAGCCAAACTTCGGGTTGTTTCAACAGTAGCTTGATAAAGTGCACCATAAGATTCTTCATCAACAGACACCAAACCATTAGCATGTGGTATTTCTGAGACACTTGGTTTAACTGAGATCTGTTCTCTAGGTTCTGACACTTTATCAGTTGCTTTTGACATCATGGTGGCTACTTTGAGAGATTCTAAGAGCATCCGTTGGTCTTGAAGGGCCAAGGCCATATCTAATTGTGCCACTTCATCAACATCTCTGCTTAGATTTTCATACGATTTCCGGTCTGCATAACTAACTGGCCATCGGTTCCATTCCATAGTACAGCACACCACACTTGCAGGACACATTTCTAGATGTTCAGCAACTTTATTTCGAGCCATTGTAAATGGACATCCAAAGTCACTATTTAAGCAAGGCACTCGTTCAAATGGACATAAAAGTCTGTGCTCATCAGCCTTACATGCATGGAAAACTGCTCCACAAACCAATGGACAACCAATCAAGTCACAGGAAATCCCAGGCTCTGGTCTTGTCATACATCGTCTACTGACACAATTAACACAGTGTGAATGCTGCAGCTCCTCCTCCATGATGGCCAGTCCAGCTGTGGTTATTGAGATGGAAAAGAAATAAGATGTTAGGCAAAAAGTGGCTGATTTTTAAAACAATATTTTAAGAATAAAAATCAAATCACGAAGGTATATTGGCTTATATGAGAGTGAATTATATAAAATAAACATATTCAATCAGTTTGTTTTACATATAATTGATCCATCTTGAACCAACTTAAGAACATCAATTCAAGAAGTCAAAAATTCATTTCTACATAACATGTAACAATCTGTTCAAAAGGCCAAACGTTTCAAAATATAATACTTAAATTCTAGTATATTGTGTAGTATATAAATTAATGCCAAAAACAAGTTAATGCATATTTAACTTTGAGATTTCAGAACACTTATATCTTTTTACATTTTAATTAAACTGATTATGATGTACCCCACATTGCACAGACCTCATCATATTCCTAAAAGAGAATAATCTGAATTTCATGAAAATACTTAACTAGAATCTGATTAGAAGTTTTCTTTATATTCTTTCTAAATACAGAAATTCACTTCAGATTTCAGCTGTTGACCTCTCCTTCTACATACGCTTTAAGAAATTCCATAACAAATCAAGAGAGTAAGCCTTATTATTAATAAAACATAGAGGGCACTTAACCAAAAAATATAAGTTCTAGCTCCAATTCTGTGACAGTGGACAAATCACTTACTTCTGAGGGCCATGGTTTCCATTCATTTATTCAACACTTATTTATTGCTTAACTGCCATGTACCAGACTCTGTGTTTGGTATGGCAATATAAAGATTAGGAGACACAGTGCCACTTCTTAAGGAGCTACAGCACAAGATCAGAGATGAAAGTAAAATCATGCCACTTTTTCATATGATTAACGTGACAGGGAAAATAATCAATATGAGAAGAGAGTAGAGAAGAATTCACAGCAGTCTTGAAAGATGAGAAGTCTTAAGTATAGGAGGGTAGGGTTAGAAAGGAAGAAGGGTATCCAGTGCTGAAGTAACAGCGTATGCAAATACAGAACGCAAAAACTGGCAAAACATGCTGAGGGACCCTCAAGTTTCCCCGTGTTGTTGGATCACAGGTGACATGCAAAGTAGCTGTGAGAGACGAGGAGGACAGGAATTAGACAGATCATGGAAAGTGTGCTGTATGGAGTTCAGACTTCAAGTAGTTAGAAATCACTGAGGATTTTAAGCAAAGAAATAGCATCCATAAAATAACATGAAAGGATTACAGATAACTAATGGTCTTCTCTGCTTTTATCAAGAAAAGTTTTACACACAAAGAAAAGAAAGCACTGCCACAATGCACCGATTTAAATTATAATTACTAAGCCAATTCAATGTCTTTTTTTCTATAAATCTTTAACTTCTTTAATTAGCAGCAAAAACTTAGAAGACTATTTCATCTTTAAACCCTAAGTAATAAAGCAGTATCTCAAATAGCCAAAGTCTATCATTAACACAGTTTTTGTTGATTAACCAGCAAAGTTCTGAGTTGATATTATGGTACGTACTGATGCCAGGGACAGAAGAAAACAAGGCACACATTTATCAACAAAACTACATTTTAAAATGTTTTTAAAAATTATAAATTATGAATATTTCTGAATGTTTATCCCTATAAAATTTAAAGCCAAGGAAATGACCTATAAATTAAAGATATACTGCTAAAGGGGTCAAGATAGAAGAAATGATGACTAATGATGACATTTGTAAATTATGCAAAGAGAAACTTTAATAAGACAAACTCTACTGAGTGATTGGATTGTGAAAACAGCTGTAGCTTTCTTATTTTGCAACAACTAGACTGAGTTCATCTCACATGCTGAAGGTTATAAACTTGACTGTTACTAAGAGAGAAACCTAAAAATATAAGCAGTTCCAACAGAAGTGACCAGTGCTCTCAGAACTAGTAGGAACACTTTATGTTACATGCACATCACATGATCACACCAGACAGAACACATCTCAAAACATCCCTTAATTCAGATGTGTTTAAAATAGCAACTGTTACAAACAACTGAGTTAATGCATAACAGCAACAACTTTAAAAGGCAGAAGTAAAGGGATCTCAAGGTTCAAAATAATAGACTCCTCCACACTATTCCTCCTTCGGATAAATGTTTTAAAAAATAATAAATAAAAGTATCCACAGCAATGAGTCCATAACATTTATTATTTATTGAAGTAGGCTTAAAGGAAAAAGGAACATTAACTAGGTACTACTCTATCCTTCTTGGCATTAATATATACCACGTTAATGTCACTTAATCCTTGTAACAGCCCAGAGAAAACTGAGGTACAGAAAGGCTAAGTGACTTACCCAAGGTCATCTACCTAGTAAGTGGCAGAGCTAGGACTGCAATCTATATCTGATCAATATATATGGACAAAAACAGATATGCTTACTTACAGAAGTTTAAGAAACTAAGACAGCACTTTAGTAATCAGTGATATAATTTTAAGATGTTATTTGAGGAATGGAGATTACACAACTTTGCTTGTAGTTTACCCCAACACTTAATCACTCTTGTGGGCAAGAAAATCTTTTTGGTCCTTTCTAATTATAATAGCACATTACTTTGCTTTGAACATTAATGTTTTACTATTTTTTAAAAAAACTTACATATGTAATGCTCAATATAAACGTATGTAACAGTACAAATTTACTGTTTGTAAACTGAGCTGTTTACTCAAAACAGTTACACAAAGAAGGAATCAAGTTTAAGTCCATTTTACAATTAAATATATTAAGATATAAGATTTTTAAAAATGCACTAGACAATACCCAAAGAGTATTCTGGGGTATTCTTTCAGAATTTAAAACTTTCAGATACATCCTCTTTCAAAATCGCTATTATCAAATTAAATATGCCTCCAAAAAGTATTTCACAATCGCTCAGGAATTCTATGAAACAAGTTTAAAATGCTGATCCCTGATTTATCAGTTGAACAGTGACATAGCAGGTCCAGCAGAAAACATATTGCTAAAATTGAGCTTCAGGCTCAAGATGAGCTTAATCTAAAACTCCTCAATATTAAGTTTTTTTTAAAAAACTCTAAAACAGAATCTTAACCTTCCAAATAACGTATCTATTTACACTTAAACTTGAATGACTGGAAAAAGTTTCATTAGACTGCAAAATATTGTAAATGATAAAATGCTTTTCAATAGTTTCAATTTTCTCCAACAGAAATTTAGGCCAACTCATAATCTGTGGCTGACAAGTAATCCATAAAAACAATTTTAAGACACGGCATTTGCCCATACAATGAAATGAGATCTTGTTATTTAAGGCTATTTCTAGACATAAAGTTATTGCCTTCAAAAAAGAATTATTTTTCCAAATTCATTACAATACATAAGACAATAGATAAATAAAGAACTGCAAATTAGCATGATTTTAAAATATGCTAAATCAAGTCATCCAAATATTCAACACAACTTGCTGCCTCAGGCTGATCTTAATGTCTGCCTCTGCCTCAAAGACAGACAGACACAGAGACACACACACACTCTCTCTCTCTCTTCCCCCCTTTCCTGTTGTCTCAAGTCTTTATCAGCTTAAATGGTACTTTTCCACATACCCAAAGGCAAGGTATGACACGGATTCCATATATTCATGTGCTCTTTACACACTGCATTTTTCCTTGGTAATACTAGTCATGCTGCTCTTGCTATTTAGTCACTAAGTCATGCCTGACTCTTTGCAACCCCGTGGACTGTAGTCCACTACGCTCCTCTGTCCATGGGATTTTCCAGGCAAGAATTCTGGAGTGGGTTTCCATTTCCTTCTCCAGGGGATCTCCAGTGTTCCTTGTATTCAAGATTGTGCCTCTATTAGAGCCTCGTTTATTAATATGAGTGAAATTATTATAAGAAATAACTAAATGGATTCCAAAACAATTATTGATCCATGGAAAGCTACATATATCATAAAAATGTATTTTATAAATCTACTATTAGTCAACCAGACTGAGTCAAAATTAAAAATTACCTCATTGTACCTTCTATAAAAAGTCAGAAGTATTCAAATATTTACATAGGGCATATGCTCAAGGCATTACATGTGGAATAAGCTAAACTGCCCATCAAAAAAAGTAAATCAAAGGGAAAAGTAAATCAAAGAAAATTAATTTCAATCTTCCATTGTTTTAAAAAAATAATAGTAATACAAGGCACAGAAGGAAATGTTTAATTGTATATTTTCTTTAACTTTTTAATGAATCCTGCAGTCTGGTTACAGGTTACTGATCATAGAGGGATGCAATTCAAAAAGAAAAGCAGAGATCGAGGTGTCCACATGTTTGCAGGTGACTGAGTATGTAGAGGGTGAGGAAAGGAAGCTCAAAAAAGGAAGTGGCATCAGTCTACTTCCTTAATATTATAATCAATATGATACTAGACCTTTACTGACAAAGGTCCATATAATTAAAGCTATGGTTTTCCCAGTAGTCATGTATGGATGTGAGAGATGGACCATAAAGATAGCTGAGTACCAAAGAATTGATGCTTTTGAACTGTGATGTTAGAGAAGACTCTTGAGAATCCCTTGGACTACAAGGAGATCAGATCAGTCTATCCTAAAGGAAATCAGTCCTGAATATTCATTGGAAGGACTGACACTGAAGCTGAAGTCCCAATACTTTGGCCACCTGATGTGAAGAAGTGACTCACTGGAGAAGACTCTGACGCTGGGAAAGACTGAAGGCAGGAGAAGGGAATGACAGAGGATGAGATGGTTGGATGGCATCATTGACTCGATGTACATGAGTTTGAGCAAGCTCTGGGAGTTGGTGATGGGCAGGAAAGCCTGGAGTGCTGCAGTTCATGGAATTGCAAAGAGTCCGACATGACTCAGCGACTGAACTGAATATTAGACTAAAAAAAATCCACTGAGACAATAAAATGTTGCTTCAATGAAAGGCTGAAATGGAACCATAGACAGACTTGCTCATTAGTTAACTAGTAAGTCTATGACTGAAATTTCATATTTAGCAATCAGCTTTAACTCCTCCAGAGCAAGTCTCACGCTTACTGCATAGTCAGAGGTGCTACTGCACAATAAATACAAACATTGCTGCTGATTTACTGATCAGGTGCACTCAGTTTCAAAGGCCATAATAAAAATATAACCTCAATTGGATATTTTATTTCACTGGGAAAGGGGGCTGGATGACTAGCCAAGACTGAAAAATCCAAGATCATTAAACTCCCATCTCAAACTACCTGGCCTACTGATGAGTTCAAAATGGCTAGACTGGTTACACTGTATACATTCTTTCATTACATTTTGGTTGTGACTTTTTTTTTTTAATAGAATGATGACCTAATTATGTGGAATTTTGTTTTCAAGTTTTTACCCTTTCAGTTATGATATAATCAAAACATACATCTTGCATTTCTAAATATGGTCATAGGTAACTGATCCCAAAGTGAAAGTCCTAACTACTTGAAATTTTCTCCTCTAAATAACAAAGACTTACATCAGAAATTAAAATAACAAACCTTAATATTTAATATTCATACCAGAACCTATTTGAGTTGATACTCAGATAAAAATAATCCACCAGAATGGTGGAACTCAACTTATTACAATGAGCAGCATGGCACTGGGAAATGGGCTTCCAAGGACAAAGCTTTGTGACTGTGATGCAATTACTCTACTGTGAAAACAACCTAGTACTCTACAAAGGTTGGTTATAATTATTAGGGTGTCCAGTACGACACAAACATGTATCGCTCAGAATACATGTTTTCTTCACTTCATTTTACACAAGACACACACACATGCACAAAACTTTATCTATAATCATTTCTATAACAGGTCATTTATAAAGTTTATTAAAAACAATCATATGAGGATCTAATGTTAACATTACCCACTCTTAAAAAAAAAAAAAAAGACAAATCTTTTTAGAAAAAGATTTCCACAGAATGGGTTGTAATTGAGGCATGCTTATCTTGTATTTAACTATTGAGCTACCTATAGTGTAAAAACCACTAGTCCAAAGCCAATCTCACTTATTTCATCAAAAATAAATTTGAAATTAAATAATACTTGATAACTTTTTGACTGAAGACTCGAATATTAATAAATTCTACAAATATCATGTCATTCCACAGCATGTGCTAACTTCTTTTAATGAAACAAGCAGTCATGGTAACTTAGTTACAAGAGTTACCAAAACCACACGGAATAGCATAAGGCTTATGCCATCAAATGTCACATTTTAGTAACATAGTCTAGCAAATAGTAAACACACATGAAACAAGACCTATTTTGGTGACCTTAAAACACCCCTCTAACTATATACAGTATCTCAAAATATGTATTATTTTTCTTTAATAGCATATTAGGACACTTCGTTTATTTAAAAAAAAAAGTCTCCAATGCTAACCATACAAAAGTACTGGATTGAAATTAAATACCTAGTACACCTGGAATGCATAAAAGTTTGCCTATATCGGAAATTTCAGTCCTCTGATAATACTCTCAAAACTCCACCCACTAACATTTTCAGCATCACACATACACAAAAGAGCTATGTCACCACATTAAAATACCAAATAAAAACAAATTAGCAATTTGTTTGCTAAAAAAAGTTAGCAAAACATGTTACCCCCAATTAAACTTCTGTAGTAAGAAACAGTGACTAAGCATAAAGAACATGATTCAGCGAAAACTGTAAACCTGAACCCTTAGGAAAACCCTCATCTTACATTTTATGCTACTCTCTTCCCTCTTGGCTGTCAACAACTCTGGAAAATCTTAAAATGTATGCGGAAACGCAAAATCTGTTAACAGAATTTCTAGGACTCTGAACAAGAAAATCCCATGGATGGAGGAGCCTGGTGGGCTGCAGTCCATGGGGTTGCTAAGAGTCGGACACGACTGAGCGACTTCACTTTCTACTTTTCACTTTCATGCACTGGAGAAGGAAATGGCAACCCACTCCGGTGTTCTCGCCTGGAGAAGCCCAGGGAAGGGGGAGCCTGGTGGGCTGCCGTCTATGGGGTCGCACAGAGTCGAACACGACTGAAGCGACTTAGCAGCAGCAGCAAAGGACACAAAAATGGATTGAAATGTAGCAAAGAGAAATTAAAAGCTTAGAAGGCTTGGGGTTTTGTATGTAAAGTTTTAAGTTAATCTACACTGATACCAGAATGCCCATAAATAACTTCATCTTGGATCCGAGTCAACAAAGTAATTATGGAATAAAAGGTCAATTCCTTCCCAAGCATCTTTTATCCAAGACTGACGACATGGCTCAGAAAGAAAAACAAGACACAGGGAGAGCGGGGAACGGAGTACTAGAACCATGATAAACAACACGCTGCTCTGGCTCTAGTCTCTAAGTACACGCGTAAAAAACACTCTCAAAGGAGATTACTTTGAATTCATCGTGCATTCTATGTTCCCTTCCCAGCAATGCACTTCCACGAGACCGGCCACAAACAACTTGGAAATGGTCATACCCCTCAGAGCTATAAAATCAGGATATTTCTCTTTAACGAGGACCGAGGCTAAGACTTAGGATCCTCTCACTTCCATGAATGGAAAAGTTACCAATTTCTCTCATCCCGTGGAGACGGTCGGCGTTGCCTCTCAGTATTACTTTAACCCGTCTGTCCCCAAACAAAGCAAGTTTCTCATCTGCAAAAGGGAAGAGAAGCCGGGTTTTCGAGGATCCTGGGGCTTCCTAAGTTCAACTCTGGCTTCTCCCCCGCCTACCCTCACCCACAGACCCGCGAGCCCGGGTGGCACCGAGGGGTCGGCCCCGGGGTCTGAGGCGCCATTTGCCGGCGGCCTCCAGGCCGGCTGGGCAGCGGGCTGGGCGCGGAGGCCAAGGCGTCGCGGCCCTCCGGCCGCCGGGACCCGGCCTGGGGCTCGCGGGGTCCCCGTGAGGCCGTGTTTACTCCGCCCCAGACCCGGCCCGGCCCGGCCCGCCCGCCCACCGCCGCCTCCGGCTTGGCCGCCGTCTCTGCCCCCGGGCACAGCCCGGGCCGCGCCAGCCTCCCGGGCAGGCTGCCCCCGACACTCACCGGCCGGCCTGGCCGAACCGCGGCCCAAATCCCAGCTGCCGCGGCCGCCGTGCCCAGGGGCTCCCCGCTGTCCCGGCGCCGCTCCGCGCCCCACACCCCCGTGCAGCCCGCCTCCTGCTCGCCCCTCTGCCCCGCCGGGCCGCCGCCTTTCCCTCTCCTCCTCCTCCTCCTCCTCGGCCTCCTCTCCCGGCGCCGGTCCTCAGCGCGCGCCCCGCCCCGCCCCGCCCCGCTCCTCTCCGCTGTGCCCCGCCCACCCGGCCGGGATCGGTGGCGAGACGGGCGGAGACGCGCGCGCCGAGCCAGCCGGGGGCGCGCACGCTGCGCTCAGCGGGGACGCGCACGCTAAGCTCCCACCGTCCCTCGCCCGCCTTCCCGGAAGGGACGTGGCAAGAGGGTGTGGTCTGGAGTCAGAGGTCTCGGGGTTCCCCGCGTTCCGCTTAGGGGGTTCCCGCTAGACTGCACGTGACTTCTGCCCCGCAAGAGTACCAAATGCTGTTCGATTTTAGAAGCTTGTATTCCTGAACGGAATCCTAGACACGCAGTTTTGAAATTCAGGAAACAGATCCAATTTAAAGTGACTACTCAATTGTGAGATAAGCAACCCAAATCCCTTAATTCTGGGTGAGGCAGTCTTCCCCTTAGGTCATATTTAGAAAATGGGGCAGCTGTCACTGAATCTTTGATGAGCAAGCCTTCCTGCCGGCTGTGCCCTAGTCTTGTGTGACACAGTGCCCAGTTCAGTTCAGTCGCTCAGTTGTTGTCCGACTCTGTGACCCCATGGACTGCAGCACGCAAGGCTTCCTGGTCCATGATTAACTCCTGGAGTTTACTCAAACTCATGTCCATTGAGTTGGTGATGCCATCCAACCCTCTCATCCCCTGTCGGCCCCTTCGCCTGCCTTCAATCTTTCCCAGCATCAGGGTCTTTTCAAATGTCAGTTCTTTGCATCAGGTGGCCAAAGTATTGGAACTTCAGCTTCAGCATCAGTCCTTCCAGTGAATATTCAGGGTTGATTTCCTTTAGGATGGACTGGTTGGATCTCCTTACAGTCCAAGGGACTCTCAAAAGTCTTCTCCAACACCACAGTTCAGAAGCACCAATTCTTTGGCACTTAGCTTTCTTTATAGTGCAACTCTCACATCTATACATGACTACTGGAAAAGCCATAGCTTTGACTCTGCAGACCTTTGTTGACAAAGTAATGTCTTTGCTTTTTAATATGCTGTCAAGATTTGTCATAGCTTTTCTTCCGAGGAGCAGGCGTCTTTTAATTTTGTGGCTGCACTCACCATCTGCAGTGATTTTGGAGCCCAAGAAAATAGTCTCTCATTTTTTCCATTGTTTCCCCATCTATTTGCCATGAAGTGATAGGACTGGATGCCATGATCTTAATTCTTTAAATGTTGAGTTTTAAGCCAGCTTTTTCACTCTCCTGTTTCACTTTCTTGGAGAGGCTCTTTAGTTCCTCTTTGTTTTCTGCCATAAGGGTGGTGTCATCTGCATAAATGAGGTTGTTGATATTTCTCCTGGCAATCTTGATTCCGGCTTGTGCTTCAACCAACCCAGTATTTCACGTGCTGTAATCTGCATATAGGTTAAATAAGAAGGATGACAATATACAGCCTTGAGGTACTACTTTCCCAATTTGGAACCAGTCTACTGTTCCATGTCGGGTTCTAACTGTTTGTTGCCTCTTGATCTGCATACAGATTTCTCAGGAGGCAGGTAAGGTAGTCTGATACTCCCATTTCTTGAAGAATTTTCCATAATTTGTTGTGATCCACACAGTCAAAGGCTTTGGCATAGTCAATAAAGCAAAAAAAGATGTTTTTCTGGAATTCTCTTTCTTTTTCAATGATCCAATGGATGTTGGAAATTTGATCTCTGGTTCCTCTGCCTTTTCTAAATCCAGCTTGAACATCTGGAAGTTCTCAGTTCACATACTGTTGAAACCGAGCTTGGAGAATTTTGAGGATTACTTTGCTAGCATGTGAGATGAATGCAATTGTACACTAATTTGAATATTCTATGGCATTGCTTTTCTTTGGCTTTGGAATGAAAACTGATGTTTTTTAGTCCTGTGTCCATTGCTGAGTTTTCCTAATTTGCCATCATATTGAGTGCAGCACTTTCACAGTATCATCTTTTACGACTTGAAATAGCTCAGCTGGAATTCCATCACCTCCACCAGCTTTGTTTGTAGTGAGGCTTCCTAAGGCTCACTTGACTTTGCATTCCTGGATGTCTGGCTCTAGATGAGTGATCACACCATCGTGAGTATCTGGGTCATGAAGATCTTTTTTGTACAGTTCTTCCGTGTATTCTTGCCACCTCTTCTTAATATCTTCTGCTTCTGTTAGGTCCATATCATTTCTGTCCTTTATTGTGCCCATCTTTGCATGAAATGTTCCCTTGGTATCTCTAATTTACTTGAAGAGATCTCTAGCCTTTCCCATTCTATTGTTTTCCTCTGTTTCTTTGTATTGATCACTTAGGAAGTCTTTCTTATCTCTCCTTGCCATTCTTTGGAACTCTTCATTCAAATGGGTTTATCTTTCTTTTTCTCCTTTCTTTGCCTTTTACTTTTCTTCTTTTCTCAGCCATTTGTAAGGCCTCCTCAGACAACCATTTTTGACTTTTTGCATTTCTTTTTCTTGGGGTGTCCAGATTCTTGTAAGTTCTGCTTCCCCTGGGAGCAAGCTCAGCCCAGCAGGATTCAGGCAGGATTCAGGTTGAGATGCCCTGATGGAGCAGTCCACCAGAATCTACTTCTGTGAGGGACTGTGATCCTCCACATAGACCATAGCAGCGAGGTTGAATTTGTGGGAAAGACAATACAACCTAATGGAAAGGCGGCAAGAAGTTGCTTTTGCAGGTTACTTTGCAAATGACTAAGGGTTGAAGAAATATCACAGAGCCATATCAAAGAGCTGGGGTCCATTTCCCGCTACTACTGCCATGCCTTGGTGCAAGGCCAAGGGACAGGGAGTAAAAGTGCCTGATAGTAGTTATCGCTTATATCCCCTCATGGGCTTCTCTGGTGGCTCAGCTGGTAAAGAATCTGCCTGCAATACAGGAGACCTGGGTTCAATCCCTGGTTTGGGAAGAACCCTGGAGAAGGGAAAGGTTACCCACTCCAGCATTCTGGCCTGGAGAATTCCATGGACTGTATAGTCATAGGGTTGCAAAGAGTCCGATACTACTGAGCGACTTTCACTGTCACATCCCCTCACCTCTACCCCAGTGTCCACCCCGAGGGTTCCAGCCCAGTCAGTCCTAAGGCAAAAAAAGGATAAAGAGATGATGACTGACAGTATATAAAAGCTAGTGTTTAAAAAGATAGGAAAAGCACCATGCATATCACTGCCTCATTTCTTAGTGAAGGTTAGTTCTTTAAGTAAATGAATTTAGCTTTTTGAAAAACTTAGTCTATTTTTATTTTGTCTGTTAATAATTTGGCAGTAGATGGGTCCTGGTCCTTAGTCCTGAGTCTGAGAGCTACTGTCGCGAAAACTAGACAAAATGAACGGTAAGGCAGGCAGGGTGACCCTGTGGGGAAAGATGCAGGCAGCCGTCTTCATGGGCTGCTACACTGGCCCTCCTTTGCTCCTCAGTTTCCCTATACTTACTCACTGCCCTAGATTGAGTGGTATGCCTGCCCTGTGCCTCAGCTGTCCTTCTATCAAGTGAAAGGGCTGGAATAGATGATCTCTGAAGCCGTTTGTAGCTTTAAAATCTCTTGATTCCATGTTTATACTTATTGAAATCTGGGGTTTTCCTCTTTTTAAGTCACTTAGCTGACACTGGGTCACTCTCCACTCCTCTCAAGCTGAGTCATTTAGAGGGTAGACCTCACAGTCTTCTTTGCCCCCTCCATCTCAATAATTTCCTATGTGCAAGCATTAAAAAAAAATCCTTTCTTCCCATCCTGTTCATTTCTTCCTGTTACCATCCTAGGCACATCTGGACTTCTGCTATTGCCTGACCTGTCTTTCCTCCTCCAGTGCTTCCCACCTCAAAACCACCACCAACTTCATTCTTCCTAGGACATCCATGTCATTTTGTCATTTGTCTATTCAGATATCTGTGATGACTATCTAATGCTCATGGAGTAAGTCTCAGTTCCTGTCTTCAACTGCCCGAGATAAATCTTTCACTTTAGCCTGATCAGTTTCTTTCTTGTCTCCATCAGACACCATACACAGTCCAATTCCAAGTCATCTGTGCTCATGTAATAATAGTGTCTGAACCTCTTCCCTCTTAGCTGTGAAGCTCTGACCCCATGTCCTCCGTGAGGTGCTTCTGTAGCACATCCTGCCTATGTGCAGCACTTTGACCTCTGCCTCACGCCACTGTCACCTGCTTCCCCAGTGTATATCAGCCTACAGTATCTCCAGCCCCATGGAAGCATGTTTTGCATTGTTTTCGTATCTCCCCTCAGTATCTAGTATTCAGTTCAGTCGCTCAGTTTTGTCCAACTCTTTGCCACCTCATGAACCAAAGCATGCCAGGCCTCTGTCCATCACCAGCTCTCGGAGTCTACTCAAACTCATGTCCATTGAGTCAGTGATGCCATCCAACCATCTCATCTTTGGTTGTCTCATTCTCCTCCTGCCTTCAATCTTTCCCAGCATCAGGGTCTTTTCAAATGAGTCAGCTTTTCGCATCAGGTAGCCAAAGTATTGGAGTTGCAGCTTCAACATCAGTCCTTCCAATGATTACCCAGGACTGATCTCCTCTAGGATGGACTGGTTGGATCTCCTTGCAGTCCAAGGGACTCTCAAGAGTCCGCTCCAACATTGCAGTTCAAAAGCATCAGTTCTTTGGTGCTCAGCTTTCTTTATAGTCCAACTCTCACATCCATACATGACTACTGGAAAAATCATAGCCTTGACTACCTCCTGTATAATGTAGATGCTTAATGTTTGTTTGTCACTTCCAAAATAAATAAAACATGTGCTTCTCTCGTTTTACCCCATTCCCCATTTTCACTTTCTGTCCTATGGTCTCATTCCTCAGGAAACCTTCTCTTGGTAACTTTTAAAGAAAATTATGTCTTAAACGTTAGCTTCAAGCAGAGAGAATGCCAGGAATCACAAATTCCCTTGCGTAAGCTCTCTCCTCTACCTGTATGTGACTTGGACTTCTAGAACAAAGCTGTCATCTATGTGACTTAACCACTGACAGAAGTAACAGTGGCCCTGACAGTTTAAAATAAAAAAGGAAGAAAGGGCAGTGTTAGGTTTGCCTGACATCTGCCCTCAAAAGGAGGGCCTTGCATCTCCTCAAATCACATCCTCAGGCTGTCTCTCACACGCTTAGCTCCTCGTGGCTTTTTTAAGAGGCCATTTTCAATTTGGAGAAGGTTAAAGAACCATAAGAATTAAAATAACAACAGAAATGTAGGTACAAAGCTTAGATATGAAACTAAATTGTAAGACAGAGAAGTTCTCAGTGGTAGATAAAGAAAACAAACTCAACAACCAGAAAAATCGCTCTTCCCTTTTTTCAGTGTCAGGCAAATAGCATCACTGTTAAAGGAGGTTTTCTTTCCCAGTTAGACGAGCCTGCACTCAGGTAACCTAGGGACCAAAGCAACAGACAAATCAGGACTCAAATTTGTCATGTGCTAATTAAAGAAAGCATCACTGGCCTGAGACAAGTGTGAAAGGGTGGGGGCTGATTTGCAGCTGTGAAATCACGGGACAATCAGAAGGACCAGCTGGGGCTGCAGTGGGGGATACCATTCCTCATTTATGATATGTGCTTAAGGAATTATAAGAGAGAAAGAGCCAGTTTGAATCACCTAATTGCCAGAATTTAGAACATAATAGCTGTAATTATATTTCCTATATAGTTTATTTGAAGTATGGAGAATGTGACAAATAACATACAATTACATGGTAATTTAGAAACAGCTTGCCAAGGATAATGTTCATAACCCCAAATCAACCTTGCAATTTTATTTAAATAATCAAGGAAATTTGAATCTTCCCAGGTGACACAGTGGTAAAGAATCTGCCTGCAATGAGGGAGACACTTTTTCACATGGGTTCAATCCCTGGTTCAGAAAGATCCCCTGGAGAGGGAAATGGCAACCCACTCCAGTACTCTTGCCTGGGAAATCCCATGGACAAAGGAGCCTGGCAGGCTACCGTCCATGGGGTCGCAACAGTTGGACACGACTGGGCAGCTAAACCACTACCACTGAGGGCATTTGAACCAAGGCAGCTTGGAATTTTGGAAAAAGTAGAAGACCCCGGTGCTGAAGCTGAAGCTCCAATACTTTGGCCACCTGATGCTGAGAAAAATTGAGGGCATGAGGAAAAAGGGACGACAGAGGACGAGATGGTTGGATGGCACCACTGACTTGATGGACATGAATTTGAGTAAGCTCTGAGAGATGGTCAAGGACAGAGAAGCCTGGTATGCTGCAGTCCATGGGGTCGCAAAGAGTCAGACACAACTAAGCAACTAAACAATAAGGACCCAGGTATACCACAGACTTGATATAAGACACTGTTGATATTATCAATCATCTGCATTTCAGTATTTCACAATTTTAGTTATTATAATTAGACTTATTAGTATAGTAACTAGCATACAGACCATAGGGTCACAAAGAGTTGAACATGACTGAAGTGATTTGGCACGACCTAGCATACAGAATACATGTCTACTGATTAAATAAAGGAACAAATGAATAATTCTATTTCTCAAAAGGTTTTTGAGTGCCTCTAAGGTGTTGCATTTATATTTCAGGTAGAATAGTTTGTGCATGAGCAGATAAGCAGGTAGCCTTCCCGCAGATGGGGGTACTAATGACACTGTCCTATATCAACGGTCTACAAATAAATATGTTTAACTTTGTTAAGCTGACAGCACATCTTGAGGGTGATATTTAATTTATATGTATAAATACCACATTATTCAAAGAAACTTAATATAGGTTAGATATAAGAGAGAAACCAATTTTAAGTTACCCCATAAATAGGCTCACTATTCAGTTTTCAGGCCTACTATGCCCTCTATTCAATTTTAATGGTAGCAAAGTCAAATGCCTACAGTCAAAGGGGCATGCTAGTAACAATAAACAGGCTCAAAGGGAGTTGTTGGAATCAGAGAAGCACATTGTTACTAAGTTGTTACTTCGCTACAGAGGATAGTTGTTGCAACCTGAAAATGAAGGAAACAGGCTTACCACATCTTCTGATTATTTTTTTAAAGCTCCTGGCAGCCTATATAGGTTTTCAAGGTAGCGCAGTGGTAAAGAATCTGCCGGCAATACAGGATATAGGGGTTTGATCCCTGGGTTGGGAAGATCCCTTGAAGGAGGAAATAACAACCCACTCCAGGATTTTTGCCTGGGAAATTCCATGGACAGAGGAGTCTAGTGGGTTTCAGTCCATTCTGATCACAGAGTCAGACCCTACTGGGCACCCATAAACCCACAGCAATCTAGATAATTGTGTTTAAGTCACATAGTGTTGTTTTCATGTTTTTTGAAAACCTGTATGGGGGAAAAAAACAATAATCACAAAAAAGCCTCCATCTTCAGCAACTTTTATTTTAGTGACTCATTCAAAGGATGATAAAAGAGAAGTACATCCTCATTCTGAGTGTAGACTAATTTATAGTCCATTTGAACTTCACTTTCCTTTGGAGCTAGTTTTCCTGGACTCAAATGCTGACTTAATTGCCTTTTAGTTGTTAATTCTTGGGTAAGTGCAGTGGATGGAATGTCTGTGGCCCCTACTCAATTCATATCCTGAAACCCAATCCCTGAGGTGATGCTATTAGGCCATAGAGCCTGTAAGATGTGATTAAGTCGTGGGGGCAGAGCTCTCATAAATACAATTAGTGTTCTCATAAAATAGTTCCTACAGCAGTCTTTGTGCTCCTTCCACCAAGTGAGACTGTAGTGAAGGGCTCTTACCAGGCACTGAACCTGTTGATTCCATGGCCTTGCATTTTCCAGTCTCCAGAACTGGGAGAAATAAATGTCTGTTACTTGTGAGTCACTTTAATCTGTGTTATAGCTGTCCCAAAGGGATAAGAGAGTAAGTTACTTAGCCTCTCTGCATGTGGCATACAGACCCCCAGATGACCCCCAGTGACTCATGTCTCCTTGAATGTATGGACACCTATGTAATCTTCTTCCTATGAGTGTGGGCAGGAGTTGTTACTTGCTTCCAACCAATGGAATATGTTAAAGGAGTTGGGCCATCACTTCCACAATTAGGCTACAAATACTGTGACTTTTATCTTCTTGGCAGACTATTTCCCTTGCTTGTTTTGATGAAATAATTTACCCTGTTGGGAAGGCCCACATGGCAGGGAACTGAGGGTGTCCACAGGACAACAGCCAGCTAAGAACTAAGGCCCTCAATACAATGTCTCAAAGGAAGTGAATCTTGCCAATAGCTAGGTGCTTGAGATCAGGAACAGATCCTTTCCCAGTCAAGACTTCAGATGAGACCTGAACCTTAGCCAACACCTTGATTGCAGCCATATGAGAGACCCTGAAGCAGAGGCACCAGTTAAGTTATGCACTGACCCATAGAAAATATGACATAATAAATATCTATTGTTTTAAACCACTAACTTTGTGGTAAATTGTTGTATACCAGTAGATAACTAACATACTACCCCTTATTTTCCCCATATTTAAGATGGAAAAGATAATAGCACAGACCATATCTACCCTCAATGTAGGCTAGTGTGAGGTTTAAATGAGTTCATCCACATTAAGAACTTAGAACAATGCCTGGCACATATGAGCACTCAGTAATGTTGGGCATCTTATACTCAGGCAGATTCTAGAAGTGAAATCATGCATCTTAGCCAGGAAGATGTAGTAGTAGAAGCTAGAAGAGCTATCTCTGTGCTGCTTCAAGCCCAGTTGTGATACTGTGTTGAGTAGAGGAACATTTGTTTCCACTTGTGTACAACCAAGGAGAAACTGCTGAAGACCCTGACAGAATGAGAGGGGTACCTATGGAACCTGGGGGTAAGAGTATGTCCTCACAGAAGGCACTGGGCCTTGAAGAAGAACCAGTGCAGATCATTAATGGGTTTATTCTTAAGCACATGTGTCAAACTCCCTGGGAAAACCCAGAAACAACTGAGCCAGCCTGTGAGGTGAGCCTATGAAAGGCGGTGAGTCCTACCATCAAGACTTATAACTGATTACTTCTATAAGCCTTGGAATACCAACCTAGTAAGCCCAAATGACCTAGAGTCAGGGTTTATTGTTGGTCCTGCTTATTTCCCCAGAACACAGGGGATTATGATATAGATGGTGTTAAATAAATATTTGTTAAAAGACATTTGTGCTGCCCCAATAATAATGAATTATTATTATTTTGTACTTTGAGATGGTGGCAAGTTTTCACAGACTTTTCTCTCATCAGACCTTAACACGTTGAGAATAAAGGAAAGAGAGTGCGTAATAACATTAGGCTAGCCCTTCACCTGCCCACAGTTACCTTGGCACATTTCTAGGAGCAGAGGCAAGCTGATCTTCAGGATCAGTGGGTTATTTCCCACTCCAGTGAAATATCTGAAGTGACAAGCCAGGTTAATTTGTCTTGCTTAGACAGAGCATTTCCTGAATAAATAAATTAACCAGCATTGCTTTCATTTCTGTTTTGGGCTTCCCAGGTGACACTTGTGGTAAAGAACACTCCTGCTGATGCAGGGGACATAAGAGATGGTGGGTTTGATCCCTGGGTCAGGAGGATCCCCTGGAGGAGGGCACAGCACCCCACTCCAGTATTCTTGCCTGGAGAATCCCGTGGACAGAGAAGCCTGGTGTGCTATAGTCCATGGGGTTGCAAAGAGTTGGACATGACAGAAGCAACTTAGCATGCATACACACACTTTCATTTCTCTCTAGGTATACAAACAATTCAGTATGTGTTCAGAATATAGAAGATGGGGCTGTAGGAAAAATATAGACGATGGGGCTGGAAGAAAGAAGTTTGTTTTTGTTTTTTTTTGGCTGGTCATGCAGCAGGTGGGATCCTATTTCCCCAACCAGGGGTGGAACCCAAGCCCCCTGCAGTGGAAGCACAAAGTCTTAACCACTGGACCGCTAGGGAGGTCCAATAAGTGTGCGCTGATACTAGCGATCATTCTAGCAAGTCAGCAAGAATGTAGAAAAGGCTTGCAACAGGAAAGATTCTGCCACATCAGTACTGAAAGCTAAAATGCGAACTTAGCGGAGTTTTCCCAGTAAAAGAAAAATTAGGTGTCTTTCAGGGTATAGATGAGAGTGGGCCTTTCTAATTCTCTCCTCCAGAATTCAAAGGATTAAACGGTGAGAGCTTTCTCCATTCCTATCAGCATACTAAGCTGAAGCTGCTGTCTGGGAAATGTCTGGTTCCTCTCTGGACCGACTTTCCTTTGAAGAAAACAAGATTCTAGCAGAGAATGTGTCTTGTCTGCTTCAAGGTTGGGAAATCTGAGGTCTACACAGCTGTGTGAAAGACAAGTCCTCTGGGTGGGACACCAAATTATCAGTGTGTTTCTTTGATGGCTACAAGGTCTTCTGGGATCACCTATTAAAAGACAGATAACTCTTTACTAGGCAGTACTTTATTTAGAAGGATTATGGACAGCTGAAAGTCTGAAGAAGATCTGAAATGTGGGGCTCAGAATGGTGAGAAGATTAAAAGGAGAAATGGAAGCTTCCAAATTTAGCTCTGAAAGTTTATATCCATACCCTATTTGTTTCACCTATGGACTCTGAAGAGAGTCTCCGTGGTCCCAGGTCTAGGTCTGCATCTGTTTGTTTTCATACAATTTGCACATTGATGGTGGTTTCATTGTTAAGTCACGTCCTAAGTTGGCAAACCCCATGGACTGTAGCTTACCAGCCTCCTCTGTCTCTGGGATTTCCCAGGCATGAATACTGTAGTAGGTTGCCATTTTCTTCTCCAGGGGATCTTCCCAACCTAGGGGTTGGACCCAGGTCTCCTGCATTTGCAGGCAGATTCTTTACAGTTTGAGCTACCAGGGAAGCCCCAATTTGTACACTAAGGTGTAGTATAATTAGAATTTCGTGGGATACAATTCTGACATCCTCTTCCTCAATTTTCCTTGATACTACTGGGCAAGTTTTGATCCATATAGAAGTTTTACCAAGTTTTTGTACACAAAGGAAGACCAAAGTAAATTCCCCTTAATAGCCTTTACATGGAAATCCTGGAACTGATTTCACTGTTGTTTTATGTTACCCAAGTCATTATAGATTTTCATATCATTCATATTTGGGAGTAGAAGGGACAGCAAAATCAATTTGTGATCCAGGATCTGAGTCAAGGACCTGACTACCATACACTGTGATTTAATTAACAAGATACTGAAAACAAACACACATAAAAAAATTAAATTAACCGTAAATGGACTTGCAGTTTACTTATCAGGTTAATTTCATTTCCAACCAGAAATGGAGAGGTCTAGAATGAGCCCACTTAGGTCATTCATTAAAGCCTATGTCACCGCAATTCAAATGCCTTGTCATCTTTTTTGGGTGCCTAATCTGTGTCCAGAGTTAAAGCAGCCAGCCACACCCTGATTCTGCTCACTCACTGCTCAGCATGTTTTATGCAGAGAAACATTACAAACAACATTATCTCTTCCCTTCCTAGTGAGGTCACACAATAACGTTCCTTGACATTATAGAAATATAACTGACTGATGCCTCAGCACTAGAGTAACTTTCAATTGCTTCTCACATTTGCTTAAATGCTTTTCATGTTTGTTAAAGAACATAGGCATTTGTAAAATAGAGGAAAGAAGACTTTGGAAAGAAAAAAATGCAGTTGACTATTGAACAACATGGGTTTGAATTGCATGGATCCACTGGTGTGCAGATTTTTCTTTCAATAAATACACTACTATAGGATATGAGGTCATTCAGTTTAATCTAGGGCAGATGGAGAGCTACCAGATACAGCATGCCGACTCCAGAATTTGAGCATCCTCGAATTTTCTATATTCACAGAGAGTCCTGGAACCAACACCCCATGAATACCAAGGGATTACTCAGTACTTTTCAGGACTGGCCTTGATGCAAAGTACATCAAAGTAAATACACCACTGTTGTACAAACTCATGGTTTACAAGGCCCTTGACTTGGAATAATATAAATGGCAACATTAAAGTACCCTTGAGTCTGACCTAGATGCCTGAAAAGATAAGGACCTCAGGATCAGTAATGGGAGGGGGTGGATGGTAAAAAAGAATTGACTGAGGGGGGAAGTGGTAAAGAAGTCCTCTTTATCCCTATGGGTCCCTGTGCATGCTCCATCCAGTATTCTTGCTTGGAGAATTCCATGGACAGACGAGCATGGTGGGCTACAGTCTATGCGGTCACAAAGAGTTAGTCACAACTGAGCAACTGAGCACCATTTTAAGTGGAGAGTCCCTTACATTCGTATAATACATTATAGTATAATAAATTATTTCAAGCTGTTTATATAACCAATTATTGTAACTTCACTATCAATCCCATGAGTTAGTCAAGTTACCCCTACTTAGCACTTGAGGAAATAGGGGCAGGCAGCATGCAAGTGAGTTTGACCCCCAGGTCTCACTACACAGAACCACAGAACAGAAAGCAGAGCTGGGGTCCACTGATTTTGTATTTTCCTTCTTTCAGGAATAAGATGAGCAAATAAGTTGGACCTTAGAGAGATGATTAATCTATCATTTTATAAATAAAGACACTAAATGCTGACACTGAATACTTGTACAAGGTCATGGTGTTAACTGCAGAATCAAAACAGCTGAAACTCAGCAAACCAGTTGTCTGACACACTTTTAAAAAAAATTTATTGGAGTATCACTGATTTACAATGTCGTGTTAGTTTCAGGTATACAGCAAAGGGACCCAGTTATGCATAATACATATACCTACTCTTTTAGATTTTTTTTCCCATATAGGCCATTAGAGCTCTACGCTATATAGTAGATCCTTATTAATTATCTATTTTATATATTGCAGTGTGCATATGTCAATCCCAATCTCCCAATTTATCCCTCCTCCCCTTTCCTCTCTGGTGCCCATCGGTTTGCTTTCTACATCTGTGACTCTGTTTCTGTTTTGTAAATAAGTTCACCTGTACCACTCTGAGGCTGCACTTCACATTAAAAAGATCAACATGTTGTGTGGAACTGATGCCTCTTTTTTCAGTGTTTGTAAGGGTTTCTTTCTGTAGTTGTACAGCTCACAGCCAGCAATTCCTAATGAGGCGGCCAGTATGCTCCATCTGGGTATAGACACTACACGTTATATACTACAGAGGCTAATGAAAGATTGAGCTCCTTTGCTTGTAAGTGATATTATGCCTTCCCAGGTGGCAATGAAATTATCATTTATAATGTTGTTTCTGTGTACATGGAGAGAAGAGGAAAAGGAATTATCTATTCGGCAAGCTTTGGTGGTGAGAAGATTAGGAACTAGGTCCCGAATCCATTCTCTAGACATTAAGGATTTGTGGGTTAAGGACCAGGGAGTTCAGTGGAACAAGAAACATACCTATGATTGTGGGGATCACTAGTTCCTGGAAGGGAAACAAACCACTTTCTTCATATTTTTATAGTGGTGCCCACATTGAAATCAGTTAGAAAGGCAGTTTAGTTTCTAATTTTAGACTGAAAGACACCTTAAAAAGTCACCTATATCATAATAGTGTTTTGTTGCATTTGTGATTTAGAGAACCATAGATTTAAGTGTCTCATTTCATTCATAATTCCATTTAAATAAAGTATTTCATAAATGTTCTACTATAAACCACACAGGAAAAAAAATGCTATGTTTTAATACAAGAAAAATATCAGTTTGGAAATGAGGCATTTAAACTTTTAAAAAAGGAAAAAACCTACATATCTCATAGAAGTCAGATAGTCCAAATTGCTTACTGATAGTTTCTGCAATTTGCCCTGATTAATATTAGTTAACTATTTGATTAATATTAACAGCAACCTTAGATTCAGAATGAGCTGCAGAAGGGGCGAAAAGTAAGGAATTTGCTGTCATTCAGAAGTGCTGAAGACAGAAGAGAACAGCGAGGCAGCCGGAGTCAGTGCCTGAAATACAACCACTTGACAAACGCCTGGTCACAGGGAAAAGCAGGGCTGGGCCAACCCTTCTGTCCCGTGAGCTCCGAGAGGCCTTGCTCGGCTCTGACCTCCCCCAATCTGTTTGTCTCTGGCTGCATGACCCGGGCACCCATGCCAGGTCTTGCTGCCCTGGCTGCTGTTGGCTGCCTCCTGCTCTGGCCTGAGCCAGGCTGGCCTTGGTCCATGGGTTTGATGGTGTTCTGCTGCCTGTGGCCCTGACTCTCTTGCTTCAACTCTTGTCCTCCGTGACTTCATTAGGAATGAACAACAGACGCATACTCAAAACCTGAAGACTATATACAGCAGGAGGACTTCTTAAAAACAGAAATGACTCCATTGTAAGAGGACTTAATTCAACTATTAAGTACTTTGTAGTAAGACCCTATATATGTGTCTGTTATCTTCCCTATGAATACATTTGCATTTTCCAGAGTCTGAAGCAGGGTTCCATGAAATAAAATTTGTACAATTGGTATGAAAAGCGAAAGTGAGAGTCGCTCAGTCGTGTCCGACTCTGCGACCCCATGGACTGCTCATGGAATCCTCTAGGCCAGAACACTGGAGTGGGTAGCCTTTCCTTTCTCTTACAGTCATTCTAACTAGAAGGGAAAGCACTCTAAAACCAGAAAGCTGAGAACATCTCTAAGAACAGACAGCAGCAATGAAAGAAATATACAGAGACCTACGCTTTGTACTGAACACTAAAATATTTTAGGTTAATGTAAGACTGTGAGGCAAACCCGTGATAATAATGGCTCAGATGCTCAAGACTTCATACCTTAGGGTCAAACTAGAACTAGCTTAGAGGAGGAGTGAGTGTCTGGAAATAAGAACTGATGCCAGGAACGATGGATTTCCAGTGAAGATTGGTACCACCATCTGGGAATTTAAAAAGCAACGCACACTTTAAATTTCCATATTTGCCTTGGCTTCCCTGGCAGAGATTTATTTTTCTATATATTTTTTTAAAAAAATTATAGAGTGAAGAGTTCTATTTTTTTTTTATTATTGTCCATTCTTTTAAAAGTATCACTAGATATCTCATGTAAGTGGAATTGTGCAGTACTTGCCCTGAAACTGGCTCATTTTCCTTAACATAATGTCCTCTGGGTTCATCCATGTTGCTGTAAATGGCAAGAATTCCTTCTTTTTAAAGCTGAAAAATATTCCATTGTATGTATCTACCACATTTTTTAAATCTAATCACTTGTTGTTTCCAGATCGTGGCTAATATGAATAATGTAATAATAAACATGGGAATGTTGATATCTCTTTAATATCCTTATTCTAACTCTTTTGGATGTATATATAGTATGTAAACCCAGAAGTGGTTGCCAGGGGTTGGAGGAGGGGGAAATGGGAACTGCTATTCAACACGTATAAAGCTTCAGTTATACCAGAGGAACAAATTCTAGAAATCTGCTCTATAACATTGTGCCTACAGTTAACATTATAGTATCCTGCATCTAAAAATTTGTTAAAGGGTAGATCCCATGTTAAGTGTTCTTATCACAATAAAAAACAAACTTTAAGTTTCCATGCAAAAGAGTCCACAATTTTTGTTTTTTAAATCTTCTCACTATATGGAGCAGTACGCAAGAGTTTGGGCCAAAAGACTATAGTAAGAACTATAAAGATGGTGGATTAATTGTTACTCAATATTTAGCAAAAATCTTTCATTACAAAAAGTAGTGCAGGAGAAGGAAATGGCAACCCACTCCAGTGTTCTTGCCTGGAGAATTCCATGGATGGAGGACCCTGGGGGGCTACAGTCCGTGGGGTCGCAGAGAGTCGGACACGACTGAGCGGCTGACACATGTCGGTTTGCTGTATTTGCCTGTTGACAACCATTTTGGTTGCTTGAGTTTTTGTCTATTGTGAATAATGCAGTTATGAATATTTCAGTGCAAGACTTTTCATACACACAGGTTTTAATTTCTCCTAGGTAACCGTCTGGGAGTTAGATGGCAGGCTCACGTGTTGGGGTGTGTATAACTCACTGTGAAATGCCCCGACTTCCCAGGGTGGTTGTAGACTGTGAGCTCCAGCTGCCTCACAGCTCTTCAGTCGTCCTGACAGGCCTGTAAGGCTGCTTTGCTAGTTTAATTTGAAATTCCCCAGAGAGTCATTTGACATCTATGTTTCTTCTTTGGTGAAGTTCAAATAGTTTGTTGATTATATCATTGGGGGTTTTCTTATCCTTGAGTATGAGAATTTATTATCTTTTGAATTGAAGTCCTTTATTAGATGTGTAATTTTCAAATATTTCCTCCTCATATGTAGTTTATCTTTTTGTCTTATTTCAAAGAAAGGTTTTTAATTTTGATATAGACCATTTATCTATGGTTATTTTATATTTTGTATTTTGGGGTCATATCTAAGAAATATTGGCATAATCTCAGGTCAAAAAGATTTTCTCCTATGTTTTCCTGATAATGTTTGGTTTTTACATTGAAATTTATGATATATTTTGTGTTAATTTTCGCATATGGCATGAGATCAAACATTCATTGGATCTTAGAGAAAGCAAGGTAAGTCCAGAAAAACATCTACTTCAACTTCATTGACACATTAAAGCTTTTGACTGTATGGATCAAAACAAACTGTGGGAAATTCTTACAGAGATGTGACTGCCAGACCACCTTACCTGTCTCCTGAGAAGCCTGTGTGCAGGTCAGGAAGCAACAGTTAGAGCCGGACGTGGAACAACTGAGTGGTTCAAAATTTCAAAAGGAGAAGACAAGGCTGTATATTGTCACCCTATTTATCTAACTGATATGCAGAGGGCATCGTGTAAAACGCTGGGCTGGATGAACCACAGGTCAGAAATCAAGATTGCCAGGAGAAATATCAACAACCTCAGATATGCAGATGATAAGACTCAAATGGCAGAAAGTGACAAGGAACTAAAGAGCCTCTTGATGAAGATGAGAGAGTGAAAAGGCTGACTTAAAACTCAACATTCAAAAACTAAGATCATGGCATCTGGTCCCATCACTTCATGGTAAATAGGTGGGGAAAAAATGGAAACAGTGACAGATTTTCTTTTTTGGGGGCTCCCAAATCACTGCAGATGATGACTGCAGACATAAAATTAAAAAATGCTTGCTGCTTGGAAGGAAAGCTATGACAAACCTAGACAGCATACTAAAAAACAGAGACATCACTTTGCTGACTAAAGTCCAAACTCTGGTTTTTCCAGTAGTTATGAGAGTTGGGCCATAAAGCAGACTGAGCTCCGAAGAATTGATCTTTCAAACTCTGGTGTTGGATAAGAATCTTGAGGGTCCCTTGGTCTGCAGGGAGATCCAACCAGTCAGTCCTAAAGGAAATCCACCCGGAATATTCATTGGAAGGACTGATGCTGAAGCTGAAACTCCAATACTTTGGCCCCGTGATTTGAAGAGCTGACTCATTGGAAAAGACCTTGATGCTGGGGAAGATTGAGGGCAGGAGAAGGGGATGACAGAGGGTGAGATGGTTGGATGGCATCACTGACTCTATGGACATGAGTTTGAGTGAACTCTGGGAGATGGTGACGGACAGGGAAGCCTGGTGTGCTGCAATCCATGGGGTTGCAGAGTCGGACGGGACTTAGTAACTGAACAACAGCAACTTTGGGTTGTAATCTGATGTTGCTTTATTTATGTAGTTGCTCACATTGTTCTGTATTTGGCCTCTGGGATTTCTTTCAGTTTGCCCGTGTACCTTTGGTGTACATCCTTCAATTTTTTTATTATTGTTTTGATCACTTCTTTATTAGCTTCAGGTGTACAATATAGTGATTCAGGATTTTCACAATTACACTAAATTAAAAGATATTATAAGAAAAAAAAAAAAAGTAGTGCAACCTCAGTTTTTGTCCGACTCTGCGACCCCATGGACTGCAGCGTGCCAGGGTTCCCTGTCCATCACCAATTCCCGGAGCCTACTCAGACTCAAGTGCATCACGTCAGTGATGCCATCCAACCATCTCATCCTCTGTCATCCCCTTCTTCTCCAGCCTTCAATCTTTCCCAGCATCAGGGTCTTTTCCAAAGAGTCAATTCTTTGCATCAGGTGGCCAAAGTTTGTTTAAATAAGTATATTTATTTATATTAAACAATATACAGTATGCTGAATTTTTAAGAATTACTATTAGGTTAATTGCTATAATAAACAAGATTCATGATAAAAAATATTTTTAAAATGTTGTATTAGAGAAAATTTCAAATACATTTAAAGTAGAGAGATCCATTTATGTTGATTATGTAATTAGTAATTTCTCCCTTTATTTGCTGAGTACTATTCATTGTATGGACATAGCACAGTTTGTTTAAACATCCGTATGTTTTTTTTTTCAATTTTGATAATTATGATTAAAGCCTCTATAAACATTCACATATAGATTTTTGTGTGAACACACATTTCTAAGTAAATTTAGGTAAATATCTAAGAGGATGACTTCTGACTCACAAGCGTAGTTTAACTTTGTAGGAAACTGCCAAACCATTTTGCAGGCTCAGCAGCAGTGTATGAGAGTTCCAGTTGCTTTGCATCCACCCCAGTATTTGATATTGTCAGGTTTTTTTTTCTTTTAGTTTTAGCCATTCTAGTAGATAAATGATAGTATCTCATTACAGTCTTAATTCACATTTCCCTAGTGAGTAATGATGGTGAGCATCTTTCATCTGCTTATTTGCCACCCATGTCGTTTTGATGAAGTATCTGTTCATTTGTCCATTTTTTAAACTGGCACTTTCAAATTAGTTTCTTTTCTTAAGTGTTGAGAATTCCTTTTATATTCTAGATAAAAGTCCTTTATTACAGGTGCTTTGCTGATATTTACTTCTAGTCAATGGCTTTTCCTTCCATCAAGATGTCGTTTGAGTAACAAATATTTTCAGATTTTGATGAAGTCTACCTTAAATGCTTGGGGTCTCCCTGTCTCTTTTTAACTCCTGAAAAGGATTTATTGAATAAACTGGGTGCTATGCCATACATTTACAATTGATTTGTATACCTCTTAAATCACTTTAAACCTCCAGTTTCCTCCTCCATCTTTTTTTCCCCTCTCTTTATTTTATTCCTTGAAGTTTCTTTATTTAAAAAAAAAAAACAGATCATTTGTCCTAGAGAGATTCCCGTGGCCTAGAATTTACTGATGGCCCTCTAGCTTTGTAAAGATTTCTTGCACATCAGTCACTATATCTCGACACTTGATGAGAGTCAAGTTCTATTTTTTGGCAAGAATACTTGCCAAGAATAAGTATACTGCAGCCAGAAGGCACATAATTTCTGACAATCTGACTTTGGAGAATATTAGCAACCCCTGGGAATTGTGGCTAGTAATATTTTTTATCAAGCAACAGAAGTTGCAATCAAATATCACAGTTGTTCTTGAGAATTTTATTCATGTGTTACTATAACTTGACCATGAAAAATTATCACAATGCCCTACTGTTCAAGGAATACTTTCAGTAGAGCCTTTAGACTGACTCTCCTGACAACTTATTTGGGAGGCATTATTCTTATCTCTGGTAACTGGCATTCTGAGATATTAGTGACTAAATGGTTCAGAATTGTATGTAGCCAGGAAGTGATATTCTTTGTTATCAGAAAATGTAGCCTCCTTATTATTTAAATGTCTTTGACTGTGTCTTTTGAAAATTCAGACCTGTGCATCATTTATTGTCTTCTTTGATTTAACAGAGATCCATGGGCCAAGCTTGATCATTTCAATATAAATAACAGGCTTTCAATGTAGATTTAGACACTTTACCACAAGACTACGTAAAAATAAGAGTAGATAAGAACAGGTAGGTAAATTTCATTCCTAAATGGAGCCAGTAAATTGGCTCACTGATTGTATTAATTAGATGCATGCTCTCTTGACAAGTCAAGTAATGAGTTATACCCTTATAGAATTACAAGCAGTTGCGTAGATCAGCTTAACCTATTGACTGGTGGTGCTAAAATTGTAATAATAACAGTAATAACAATAATATACAGTCAGTGCTGTGTAACTCTGTTTTGATGAATGATTTAACAACATAGAGAGTTCTCTGGGATACCTGTTTTGTGGATACCAGGCAGGTTTATCTGGATACAGTCTGCTCAAAAAGGAACTAGTCCAGGAAATCCTTGTTGCACATCTATCCTATGGATAATACTTTGTACCTGTTAATTCCATACTCTAACTGAATCACTATGCTGTACACCTGAAACTAACACAATATTGTTAATCAGCTACACTTGAGTTTTAAAAAGGAAGAGCTAGTCCACAGGTCTGTACTACAGATTTCTGAAAAGTACTTTAATAGACATATCTGGTACAATTTTGTAAACATAATGTAGGATCTTTAACAGGCAACTGACTTAATTATTGCCCCCCTTCCCAAAAAAGAGAGTGAAAGTGAAAGTCTCTTAGTCGTGTCCAACTCTTTGGGACTCAGGCCTGAATACTGGAATGGGTAGCCACCATTCTCCCACCTGCCACCATTCATCCACTCTGCCACCTAGGAAGTCTGAGAGCACATTTTTTAATTCTTTGTTATTTAGGTTACTTTCTGTTGTTGTTATTAAAAGCTCAACTAAGAGAAGCAATGTCCAAGAATGATTTAGGAAAGACGCACATTCCATTTGTTCCTTCATATTTTGTTTCTGTTATATTTCCAACATCCGTGTTTGGCAATTAGTAGATACACCACAATACTTGTTTACTGAGTTAAATGCACGAAATCTATCACTGGATTAAATCTCTTAAGGGCCAAGAGATGTATTTCCAGAACAGATTGTTATATCCCCTGCAGAATTGTTTTTCTTGAATTGTACTGGATATGGAGCCCTGAGTTTGTATTGAGAATTTCTCTATTAATTCTCCTATGGATCTTGTGTTATAGGATTACACTTTCTCTACTTTATGAAGCAGCTTAGGAACATTTCTTTTTTTGGACCTACTATAAGGACTAGTCCTGGTCATTTTGAGAAATAGATTTGTTTTTATTTTATGGGTACCATGAATTGTCTTATCATTCCCTTTTGTAGAGCAAAATTTGTAACTCAAAATAAACAGTATGATTGCACTTTTCAACTAATTAATTTCTACTTCTACTTTCGCTTCCATATTTGTTTTAAAATTTTGACTCTCATATAATTTGTAGTTTATGACTTACTGGCATATATTATTGGTAACTGGTTTATTTTATACATCCCTTTAAGTGATCTTGAATGTCTTTTGCAATAAGAGTATTAACAAATGAAAATTTTAATCCATCAGTAAACAAAATATTGTTTTATACAGAAATGCTTGACTGTTGCTAATCTCTGTGTTTAAAAGTCACTGACACAAGACAATCTTATGGAGTGTACTTACTGTTTGTTTTACCAATCACCTCCTGACTTCTGGAAATTGCTCTTCTTTCTATTGTAATCATGCAGTTCTCTGAGCAACTCTACTTTCTTGAAAGTATTGAGTACTCCACAGCTGGGCAACCAAACCGAGATGTTCTACTTGGGTTGTTTATTTGTTTCTTGGGGAAGGAGAAGTAGTTTGTATGAGACAGCCCTACCCTGTGATGGAATTGAGATGTGAAACTTGGGAACTCTAAGTGATCATATTTCCTGCCACATGGAGAAAGCCTAACTCAGTGCAAGAAGAACTTTGCACAAAGAAAGAGATAGCAAATGAGAGAGAAAGTAAGAGAGGGAGAGAAAAGAAACCTGGGGGCATTGAAATTCTTTTGACTCATGGGGCACAATCTCTACTTTTCAGGTGGTTTGGATAGTCACCCCTCCTTTGATTTTGTAAGATCACCAATCCTTTTTCCATATTGATTCAAATTGGATTTCTGTCATTTTCAAGTGAGAGTCTTTACTGATGTATGTTGCTTTTAAGCTTTATTGCATAGACTCTGGCACACTAACCTGGTTAGGAAGAAAAGCTTTGGCTCTAACCATAATCAGCCCCACAGCCTAGCCTTGCAGGAAGATAGGATTTAGTCCTCATCTTGAAAAGTGTATACCTGGCTAGACCTTCATTTAAAAGAAATTCTGCTATGCTTTTTAGAGACTCAGTGTATAAAACATTTACATTTTCTTTTGCAAAATACCAACATTGCAGATTTTGTCAGCAATCTTAAACTCAGATGGTTTTCTCTTCTGACTGTGTCAAAAAGTAGATTTAGACAATAGTTATTGGAGATATAAGGACATGATGATTAGCATTTTCCAGATTGTTCTACTTCTGTCTCCATGTCAAATCAACAGAATTCTACATTACTTTGGTCGGTAGAGTGGAAAGAACATAGACTTTAGATCAGACAGACACAGATCCATATCTTAGCTTTACAACTTGGCCAAGTTCCTTGGTCTCTCTAAGTTCCTTCTTAAGTAGCTTGTGGAACAATGTTTATCTCACATCATCAGAGAAATAGCATCTATCCCACAACATTATCAGAGAAAATACATATAAAGCCCTAGTACAGTGTCCACATAAAATAAATGGGAGCTATGTTAGCTCCCTATAGAAGGACATTTCGGAAGCTTTAACAATTTGCTTTCAGCTTTCATAACACACACACACACACACACACACACCACACACATACCATGCATACATGCACACACATAGCATGTATCCACATCCTTTGCATAAATATTGCTTACATAATTCCCTGTATAGAGATATTTTTACTCTATTCCTCTCCTAGGGATTTTGCCCTAGAGGAAGAGTAAAGACATTTTTGAATCGCTCATTTTCTTTTCTATCTAACGATAAAAGTTACGGGAGTGCCGTGTTGCTCACCCTTTCCCAACTCCTTTCTTTCTTTCCTTCCCCCCACCCCTTAACTATCAGTGTATGAATAGAGGTAAATTTAATGCTCAATTACAGCAAACTAGGTTAAAATACTCACTACCTCCTCAATGACTTAACATGTATTGTTATAGTCTTTCAATGGCCATGTCATGTGGATATCTTTACAAAAAGGAAGCGTTCCCAAATTCTTTCTGGAAGGAGGCAGCAAGGTATGAACAATAAATGTTGATGAGTAAATACACACAGACTATTTCACACCTCTCAAATGGAGGATGGTTGAGACAGGAGAATGGGGGTGATAGCCTTCATGTTTGACAGATGTTGGAAGATGTGCTTTGAGTTTCCTAAAGACCACACTTCAGTCAGCAGCCTCTCATTGGAGCTTCTGTTCTGACTTGTAATCAAGCTTTGTGAGAAGTGCCCTCTTGCAGATCCCATGTTCCATGAAGCTCACTTGAAGAGTCATGAGGTCAACATATCTTCAACTTGATTCAGGGTCTCCACTGCTGAAGGATTAACACCAGGCAAAAGAAGGTTAGGACATCTAGTCTTGGGCACATAGCACACATTTAGGGAATTTACATATTTCTTGCTGGCTGACACCGTCATTAACCTCTTCTCTCTGAATAAGGCTTATGTTCCTCTGTTTTCATGACACATACCCTGGGTGCTTACCTGCCCCCGCTAGCCTGCTAGCACTGGAGGTCTCTGATGTTACAAGCTGAGTCTTACTCCTTGACCAATCTCCAGCATATCTCACAATGCCAGCACACAGCTTTCAAAATATACCAAAGGAGCAAAATAAATGAACAATCATCTTTATAGATAATATTCTTTATAACAAGAGAGTATAACAAGAAGAAAAGATCATTGAATATTTCACACTTCTCATTGATCTAAATCTTGAGTGGTAAAAATAATTATTTACTACCAGGGATAAAATGCAAATAGAAATCATTCACCACAAACAATATTTTGTTCTCATTTCCAGGAGTCAGTGTTACTTCTTTTATAAAGGGCAGTTCATCTAGGGGTGATGTCTTACATTTATAGGGAGATAACTTATATTAGGTTCACTATGTAAGTGTCTTAGTCTATTTTTGAAAAATATCTTTCACAGCCTACTTTTCTCTGAAAGAAAAATAAACACTGAGATGGTTTTCTGGGAAAGGAGGTTTCAAGTTTCTACTTAAAGTATCTGTGCTATTGACAGCCCCACATGTCAGCCCAGGGGGCTCTGTTTGGGGTTCAGATATTCCGGCATCTAGAGAACCTCTTGGGACAATAACTGCTGAGTCACTACTCCACTCCAAGATTGTTCTGGGGGCTGCGCAGAGTAACTACCACACACTAGGAAACTATCTTGATTAAAAATAGGAAGCCTGTTCTAGTGGTGAAACACATTTCCATATCATTTCAAGTATGCTTTATTAAAAAAACCTTTTGCATTTCCAAGTTAAAAACACGGTTTCCTGACAATGTTCTGAGATAAATCAACTGCATATTCTCTTATTTAGGTCAGAAGCAGCAAGTCTGAATGAGTCAATGTAACCTTCTGTATTTATCTACATCTTATTATTGTGTGTCTCAGTTGCAAAGACTGAATCTGTATGTTCATTTGCCTAGAGGCAGTATCCTTCACAATATAGTTCAGGAAAACTGGACAAAATCAAGGGAATTAATTTCTTTATTTTATTTTGTACTAAATCTAGGGAAGAACTTTGCTCCATGTTATTAATTGCAAATAATTTTCTATAGGTGTCTTATTTTTATTTATGTTACAAATATAGTGCCTCAGTTACGAATACTTCCTGGCTTTTGACTATAAAGCGGGTTTTGAAGGTGTGACCAAGACTAAGGTAGCATCACACTGGGGACACTGATTGTGATGGTTAATTTCATGTGTCCATTTGGTGAGGATACACTATCCTGACACTTGGTCAAACATTATTCTAGACATTTCTGTGAATGTATTTTTTAAGTGAGAATAATATTTAAATCAGTAGACTTTGGGTAAAGCAGATTACTCTCTTTAATGTAAGCAAGCCTCATCCAATAAGTCGAAGGCTTTAATCGAAAAAGACTGACCTCTTAGGAGGAAAGGGAATTCAGCCAGCAGAGAGCCTGTGGCCTTGAAGTGCAGTTCCTGCCTAGGTCTGCACTTCCTGGCCTACTTTGCAGATTATGGACTTGCCAGCCTCCACAACTGCACGAGGCAATTCCTTAAAATGAATCTCTCTCTCTTGTTCTCTTATATGTACCAGAAGAGATTAAAAAAAAGAAGTGGTAATATGTATTATGTAAATATTTATAGACATGTAGATCTAATTTGTATGGTAAATTATATATATAAAATGATCCATACTAGATAAACTTAAAATATATTTTTATACAAAAATTTTGATATATCTCTTACTGGTTTCGTTTCTTTGGAGAATCCTAATACAAGTGACTTTTTATCCTATTTCATCAGTGAAAGCTGAATAGTCTCAAGGAGGAATGCCAAGCAGACATCTTTGCTTTGCTGATCTGCTTTCATAATGTGTTACAATATATCAAACACCAAAGGAAACAGTTTGTTTAAAACCAGGAATAAGTTTTAATTTATTTATTTAAAAATTAGGCATTTCTGCTGGGAAGCAAGTATCTGCATGGATATTGACCAATATTCTTTTCTTTAAGTTGACTAGTGTTTACTAACCGCATGTTTTTCTTTCCTCCCTGCAATTCCAGCGATGCTTATGGTTGTAAAAGTTCTTGCAGTTTGAGCTGTGACTGTGAGTATCCCAACTGCAGTTTCGATAACAGAACAGACCCACTGATGAGGCCATCATTCTATCAGGAACTTGTTTCCCAAGTGGTTGTCACCTTCATGCTTACACTGTAATTTCCCTTTTACTGTTGGAAGTAAACAAATTGAGGGAGGAAGAAGGAGGGCCACGAGGGGCAGTTCATCCTGGACAATTGGTGTGATGCTGGGCAGGGTATATTCTAAGCTTGACTGTGGAAATACAAGCACTTTTAACTTAGTATAAGTGTTTTTTAACTTCCTCACCCCTTGCCACAAGGTAAAATAAAATAGGCAGGAGCAGAACCAGGCAGAGGCAACATATGATTTCCTGTTATCCCTTGCCTCCCCTCTGGACTCATCACTTTGTAATGACTTCCATGTTTAAAAACATGTGAGTTCCTTCCCAGGGCTCATACTCTCCCAGTTCCCCTGGTTGATGCAAGCCTTTCCCCTGCTTCCCAGACAGCCCTGTCTTCTTTGTGTGCCTATGTGCTCACTGTCTATTGTTCAGGGCTCAGCAGGACTGACAGGCAGGTTCAGTGGAAAATCTAGAACTGAACAAGATAATGGATCACGAATTACTTACAGGCACACCCCAGAGATATTGCAGGTTTGGTTCCAGACCATTAATTGAATATTGCAATGAAGTGAGTCACAAGAATGTTTTGGTTTCCCAGTGTACATAAAAGTCATCTTTACACTATACTGTTAAGTGTGCAATAGCATTATGTCTAAAAATACAATATACATTGCTAACCATCATCTGTGCCCTCGGTGGGTTGTATTCTTTTCACTGTTGGAGAATCTTACCTCTGTGTTGATGGCTTCTGATCAGGGTGGTGGCTGCTGAAGCCTGGAGTGACTATGTCAATTTCTTAAAATAAGAAAAAAGTTGAAGTTGGTTACATTGAGTGACTCCTGCTTTCATGAACGATTTCTCTGTAATAGGTAATGTTCTTTGATACCATTTTCCCTTAATGGAATTTCTTTCACAATTACTCAATCCTCTCCAAGAACCCGCCTGCTAATGCAGAAGACGTAAGAGATGCAGCTTCAGTCCCTTGGTCGAGAAGATTCCCTGGAGAAGGGAATGGCTACCCTCTCCAGTACTGTTGCCTGGAGAATCCCATGGACAGAGGAGCTTGGTGGGGCTATAGTTCATAGAATCGCAAAGAATCAGACACAACTGAAGCCACTTAGCACACACACACACTCAAACCCCATGCTCATTTATCAACTGGTTTTATGTAATATTTTAAATCCTTTGTTGTCATTTCAACAATCTTCTCAGCATCTTCACCAGGAGTAGTTTCCTCCTCAAAAGTCCGCTTTGCTTCTGCACTGCAAAGGAAACTATAAGCAAGGTGAAAAGACAGCCTTCAGAATGGGAGAAAATAATAGCCAATGAAGCAACGGACAAACAATTAATCTCAAAAATATACAAGCAACTCCTGCAGCTCCATTCTAGGAAAATAAACGACCCAATCAAAAAGTGGGCCAAAGAATTGAACAGACGTTTCTCCAAAGAAGACATAAAAATGGCTAACAAACACATGAAAAGATGCTCAACATCACTCATTATCAGAGAAATGCAAATCAAAACCACAATGAGATATCACTTTACACCACTCAGAATGGCTGCAATCCAAAAATCCACAAGTAATAAATGCTGGAGAGGATGTGGAGAAAAGGGAACTCTCTTACACTGTTGGTGGGATTGCAAACTAGTACAGCCACTATGGAAAACAGTGTGGAGGTTCCTTAAAAAACTGCAAATAGTCCTGCTATATGACCCAGGAATCCCACTGTTGGGCATATATACCGAGGAAACCAGAATTGAAAGAGACACATGTACCCCAATGTTCATCGCTGCATTGTTTACAATAGCCAGGACATGGAACCAACCTAGATGCCCATCAACTGATGAATGGATAAGAAAGCTGTGGTACATATACACAATGGAATATTACTCAGCATTAAGGAAAAATTCATTTGAATCAGTTCTACTCAGGTGGACGAAACTGGAGCCCATTATCCAGAGTGAAGTAAGCCAGAAGCAAAAACAACAATAGAGTATATTAACGCATATATATGGAATTTAGAAAGACGGTAACGAGAACCCAGCATGCGAGACAGCAAAAGGAACGCAGATGTATAGAATAGACTCAGGGCCTCTATGGATGAGGGAAAGGGTGGGATGATATGGGAGAATGGCATTGAAACATGTTAATTATCATATGTCTAAGCAATAGCCGGCCCAGGATTGATGCTTGGGACTGGTGCAACGAGATTTCCTGGGGGGAGGGAGGAGGGAGGGGGGTTCTGGAGGGGGAGCATATGTGAACCCATGGTGATATCATGTCATTGTTTGGCAAAACTAATAAAAAAAAAATGTTTAATTAAAAAAAAAAGTCCGCTTTGCACCCAGAGCAGCACACTCATTATTTCTTTGGAATGCATCACCACAAAGTTTCAGTTTATAAAAAATTACAGTATCTGTAAAAGGACAATAAAGCGAATGCCTGTGATATGTTTTCAGACTTCTGATTATTGCAATTACCCTAATCACTTACTGTCAAGGAGCTTTTGTGTGTGTCACAGTACATGTCCATGTCCACAGACTGTAAGGGTATCTTTAAAAATATCTCTAGGGTTGTTTGTGGAGTGATATTATATGCTTTCATCCACACCAGAACTTTTTCGAGAGTGAAAGGAGGCACTATTAATAATTATTCGAGACAAACCAGCTTGTGCAGACATCTGATTACCAGTCACCAACTCTTCTTTCTTTCTCCACCACTGGGCAAATTTCTCTTAATAATACCATAAGTTGCTCTGCGAGAAGGAGATGTGTATGTGTGTGTGTTAGGCCCTCAGTCATGTTCGACTCTTTGAGACCCCATGAACTGTACCCTGCCAGGCTCCTCTGTCCATGGAATTCTCCAGGTCAGAATACTGGAGTGGGCAGCCATTCCCTTCTCCAGGGGAACTTCCTGACCCAGGGATCGAACCCAAATCTCCTGCATTGCAGGTGGACTCTTTACTGTCTGAGATACCAGGGAAGCCTGAGAAGGAGGTACTGTGGTTCTTTTATATCTAAGCACCTAACTATCTTTTGCTCAGAACTGTTCAAATAAAAGATAAACTGTGATTATCAAAGCCTATATCTGCAAAACATCCTCCCATGGACCTTAGTAATATTCACAGAGCAGGGTTCTGACCCAGAAACCAGTCTTTACCTAGAAAAAGCTCAGGCAGGGTGAAATTATACTTAAATATAGTTAGGAGCCCAGTGGAGAAAGGGAAGGTGGATGGAAAAGCCTACCACGTGCCACGCCTATAAAGGTCAGCTCCTTCCCAGGCAGCTCTCATCTGCTAACTCCACAGCCTCACTTTCTGTTTGGGGAGAGCTCACAGTGTAGCCCAAGCAAATTAAAAGGTGGAATAAAATGTGTTTAAAATAAACTTAGTTTTAATTTCACGAGGAATAGGTAGTATCTCACAGTTCTAAAATAAATGAGAGGTTGAAGAGCATGTCAGGGAATCAAACTCAAGATGAGATTAAGATTCAGCCTCAAAGACACTAGGAATTTCTGTCTTCACCAATACAGAGAGAGGAGAGACTGCTTCCTTTTTCAGTTTCTGGTCTCTTTCACAACCTTGATGGTTAGGGATTGTTTAACTTGTGAAATGCCCTTTGTATAATCTGCTCTGGAAGGCATTTTGTTTATGGTCTGATACTGTTTTTCACAAGTCAGTCTTTGTTCTTTTATTTTTTTCTTGTTTTGTTTTTTCTTCTCTTCTTCTCTCTCTCTCTCTCTGTCTCTCCTTTCTATCTGTCTAACATAAAATACTGGCTGTTTTCTCTCTGTAGCCTTTTCTCTCTCCCTACTCCACCCCTTCTCCCACCCTGTCTCCACTCTCAAAATTGGCTTCAATAGCAATAGATTAAGAGTAAGCATCTATTTTGGGCTTCTGAGGTGGCACCAGTGGTAAAGAACTTGTCTGCCAGTGCAAGAGAGGTAAGAGACTCAGGTTCGATTCCTGGGGTGAGAAGATCCTCTGGAGGAGGAAATGGCAACCCACTCCAGGGCTTCCCTCATAGCTCATCTGGTAAAGAGTCTGCCTGCAATGTAGGAGACCCCAGTTCAATTCCTGGGTTGGGAAGATCCACTGGAGAAGGGAAATACTACCCACTCCAGTATTCTCACCTGGAGAATGCCATGGACAGAGGAACTTGGTAGGCTATAGTCCATAGGGTCACAGAGTCAGACATGAATGAAGTGACTTAGTATGCATGCAAGCATCTGTTTAGGGCTTCCCTGGTGGCTCAGTGGTGGAGAATTCGCCTGCCAATGCAGTGGAGAATTCGCCTGCCAATGCGGGAGGCACAGGTTCAATCCCTGGGTCAGGAAGATGTCTTGGAATTGGCAATGGCAACCCACTCTAGTATACTTGCCGGGAGAATCCCATGGGCAGAGGAGCCTGGTGAGGAGTCCATGGGGGTCACAAAAATGTCAGACATGACTTAGTGACTAAACAGCAACAAAGCAGCCTGTTATTTAACAGTAATGGAATAAAGATCAACCCCTCTACGTTACGTATAAAGATATGTTTGCAATATTTTATTAAAAGTATCTTATACAAAGAATGTTTTGAAGGACCCTAAGAATTTTCATCAATAAGCTAGTAGGTTTTGGTTGTATAGCACAATGAATAAGTTTCAGAAGTAGACCAACCTTTAAGTCAGTTCCCAAAATGTCATTCTGATTCTTTTTCTTTGCCTGATATGTGAACCAATTAAATTCCATCAAGACATATTCTGTAAGCAATAGCCAGCCCAGGATTGATGCTTGGGACTGGTGCAACGAGATTTCCCGGGGGGAGGGAGGAGGGAGGGGGATTCCGGAGGGGGAGCATATGTAAACCCATGGTGATATCATGTCATTGTTTGGCAAAACTAATAAAAAAATAAATAAATAAAAATTTTAAACAGTTAAGTAAAAAAAAAAAAGACATATTCTGAGCAAAGTGTTTTGTTTCCCCTGCAAATAATATGTCTATTGATAGTCATTTGAATTTAAATACACTATTTTAAAATATATTTTAATTCAGTGTCCTGGGAAATTTTTGGTGATCTTAAACAATCCTTTTTGGTAGAAGAGACAAATAATTTTTCCTTCTAAACAGTATTATAACATATTCTTGTGAAGTATGGACAGAACTGTGGAAAATTATTTTTTAAAGATGCTTATATATTTTAGCCATTGATAAAGAAACTTTTTCTTTATTTGATTGCCTGTCTAGAAGGTGATGGACAAGGAAACCCTGTGTACTGAAGTCCATGGGGTCACAAAGAGTCGGACAGGACTGAGCAACTGGACTGAACTGATCTAGAATATATCTGCATCCTATTTTTTGTATTTGTTTTCTTTTTGTTGTTCACTCTGTACGTTTTCTTTCTGGAGACCCAACCTATTACCCACTCCTCATTCATCCAAGTTCAAGGTAACAGTTACCTTGGCCAGATCAGTCAAGACTTCTTCACTCCCTTGCACACAGAAAACAGTTCAAGGGTGGGCAAGGAATTCGAATTGTCAAGAGGAGAGGTGCTCTCTTTCACTGGGACCTACAGTCATAAAGATAATGGAGTCTAGAGTGGCTAGGTGCCATCTTTGCCAGCTCTTGGAAAGAGCCGAGAATGAGGACAGCCCAGCTGAGATCAAGAGCCTGATGACAGTGCGCGTCCTCCTGAGCATCCTCACAGCCAACCCATAATGGCCTGTCTGGTTACTTAAGGCAGTAAATTCTGCCCCTCCACCCTAAAGCTTAAAGTGGTTTACGATAGATTTCCAACCTAATTTTGAGAAAGTTCCAATATACCCATTAATTTTTAATTGGAATGCAAAGTCACACCGTCATATTTGTTTTAAGAGAGAACATACTTTTTATTTGTTTTTACATCCCTAACCCCATGGGAAGCTGGCCAGTTTGCTAAGGGCAGAACTGTAATATAGTTGAACTGTGATATGGAGTACACATAACTATAAGAAACCTCAACAGACCTAAATATCTGGACTTGTTCCCTAGATAATTTTATTCATTATTTTTAATAGTTTTATTCTTCCCAACTTGAAGGCATTGAGAAGACCTAAAGTCAAAGATTATACTTGCTCAAAGAACAGACATCCTGCGGTTGCCACATATTAATTTATTACATATTATATATTAATACATATTCTGTATTAATTTTTTAATACAATGTTTTAGGCATTGTTTTATAAGGCTGAGGCAAGGATCTTTGAAAAATGAACAATATGTGCAGTATAAAATAATGCTAACTTTATATTACTTAAAACCCTCTTTTATCTTGATTTAGCTTATAATCTGTCAGCCTAGTGACCAGTCACCATTATGGAGAGGACTGTCAGGTCACCACATTACTCAGCTATTGTACGAGCTTTGTTCTTAACCTTGCCAAGTAGTTGTGATATGCAATTTACACTCCAGGGAGGTTTTGGTTTGTCATTCTTACTCAGTTAACTTACCCATGAAGTTTGTCATTATAACTTGGATTCTCTGGATCTAATACCTCTAAAAATAGAAGCAAGAATCTCAGGGTCCTAATTCTGTCGAATGAGTCACTTTTTATTTTGGCCAAAGACCCCCCTTGGGAATCGGTCTAAGGTCTAATCCTACAAGAGTCATGGATGAATTTCCTAATGGGTTGTGCAGAAGGGTGTGGAAATCTGTGGCTTGGAAACAACTTGTGAACTGCAGAAAGAAAGGCAACATTCCTTCTGGCTCTCAACATTCCTTCCTCAACCACCTGTCACTTTCATATCAAGGGGATTGTCTCATGCACAGAATACAGAGTACCTTTATGAAACAAAAGTAGCAAATCATTTTCCACTGAGCCAATCTAATTTATTTTATAAAAATGACAATAGACTTTCTAAGCATGTTTATCATGGGGAATAAATGAGGAGTCAGCATACATGTGATTGAGCAATCAAGTTTAAAGGTGAAGGCTCCATGAATGCGTCCTTCCTTGTGGATCTGGTCTCATTTGCATCTCCAATCTTACCTTTCAGCATCACCTGCCCTTATTCTTCCAAACACTATGAAAAGTGTAATGTAGCCACTTAGTTGTGTCTAACTCTGTGATTCCATGGACTGTAGCCCACAGGCTCCTCTGTCCATGGGATTCTCCAGGCAAGAGTACTGGGGTGTGTAGCAGTTCCCTTCTCCAGGGGGATCTTCCTGACCCAGGGATCAAACAAGAGTCTCCTGCATTGCAGGCAAAATCTTTACCATCTGAGTGACCAGGGAAGCCCTCCAAACTCTATGCTTAACCTTAAACACTATCCAGCCTCTTTTGCTTCTGGGAAATTTGCAAATGCAATTCTTTCTAACTCAGCATTTTCCCTTTTCCCCAACCCTTGCTGAAACCTTGCTAATCCTTGCTCATTTTTCAGGTTCCAGTTTTTGTTTTACTTTCTTACTCTCCCCAAACTGGATTTAGCTCTTTCTTCTGTGACAGAGCTTCCTATATGATGTGGTTGTCTGTTTTCTTATTTGTTCTTGTTGCTAGTAGGGTTTTGCCTATCAAACCTGGCATTATGTGAAGGATAACTCAGTAGTTTTTAAATTGGATTATTACAGGCCTAAAATCTGACTAAAAGAAGTAAATGAATATGATATGAAAAGTTTGATGTTGAATTCTTCGTAAATAATAATCCATATCTTCAACTTTTCCTTATATAACACTCTGAACCCAGCTGAAGAATTGAACTTGAAAATAAGGAGCATAACTGAGTAGAGGTCACAACTACTACATTAGTAATGTTCCTTCCGGATTAGAAAGGGAGTAATTTCTCAGCCTTTTGGCTAAGGTCTAGTTTCTGATTAAAAGGAAATGTTATTGCATATGGCCTTGAAAACTCAAAAATTTCCACCTTATCTTTTTGAAACAATGTCTGAAAAGATAACAGTTGTTTCTAGTCAAATAAACTAAATTTATTTGATCAACATGTGCATAAAAGTGTGATTGGGTTGGGAAAGCCAAGAAGATTTATTTTGTAATCTGTAAGGGCTTTAATAACCCCCGTCGGGGAGGCTGTGTACCTGGCATGCTAAAGAATGGATCAAAAATTGACAAAAACCCAAAGAATCCCTTTTTTTTTTTTTTTTTTGCTTTTGCCTCCACAGGATCCAACAGTTAACTGCACATTCAGATTTCATGCCTTTTTGGTTGAAACTCGACTGTTAATTTTCTCTACATCAACCTTCTGTGTGGTTATGAAAAAAAAATAATGAGGTTTGTTTTTCAGGTGTACTTCATGGTGATTTGACATTTGCATCCATGATGAAATGATCACCACAGTAATTCTAGTAACCATCTGTCCTCATATGAAGTTATTCAGATATTACTGACCATATTCCATATGCTATATATTCCATCCGGGTGGTTTGTGCCTCTTAATCCTTTGCATCTATTTCGCCCTCTCCCACCTTCCCCTCCCCTCTGTTTTTTTCCCCTCATCTATGAGTCTGTTTTCATTTTATTTTGGGCCAACCCAAAAGAGAGCTGTGGTGGAGAGATTGCCTGGAGAGGAGTTCTGCACTGGAGAGAGATGGCAGGGCTCTTGTAAGCCATGCCCAAGCAGGGCCTGGGAGCTGTCTAGGCTCCTGAAGGTACCGAAGCTGGAGGATGTCAGCTCCCTGCACGGACGGACAGGTCCTTTGTATCTGAGTGGCACATCCCAGCCGTCCTTTAGTAATGAGAAGCATTTTAGAAGACTCTTTCCAAAGAGCCCTGAAAGATTCCTTTTGTAGTCTGCACTATTCTTACCAACTCTAGGGACATCGTGACCATATTGAATAGTAACAGAGTAAAGGCTCCTGAACTCTACCCTTCATGAGAGCCGTATCCAATTGTTCTGGGGGGCCATCATGTTCTGCTGGAAAGCCCCAAACCAGCATTTCTATGCCCCACATGAGATGATGGGGTACATTTATGACACAAACTTGTATTTCTCAACTGAAGGAGCTATAACAACCCTGTTCAAAACAGCAATATGCACTAAACCATCTTACAGATAACGGAGGCAGATCTGAGGTTTATCACAAAAAGATGTTTGATGTGGTACCAGGGACATTTCATGCCCCTCTGCAGTTCTGTGATATTGATTTGGATTTGGATATTCTTGCCTCCTGTCTCTTTCTCTGCTACTTCATCCATCCATTCTCTGTGTATGACTTGATAGATACTCCATTTTATGTCGTCTTTACCTAGCAGCACTGGAAAAAGGGACCCTGTCAATGCGAACCAGGGGAGCAAGAAAGAGAAGATAATTTTTTGAGAATGAAAGAGACAAATGCAAGGCAAAGGGGGAGGGGCATGCCAGGAAGGTAAAATAAAGTCTGGGCAACACGGAAGTCCAAGATATACTCAGGAAATAAGCTATTCACCTAGTGTGACGAGAGAGAGAGAGAGAGAGAGAGAGAGTGTGTGTGTTTATGTGCATGTACTGTCTGGAGGGGAAAGGGGAAAAGGAAGAGTGGCTAAAATGAAGTCCTAGAGAGAAGCTGGAGCCTTCATTTGGTTCTCATAGATTTGAATTAATATCTTACAAATGCCTTTTTATGCTATCCCATGGGTGAGAAATGGAAACTTCCTTGTGATAGATCTGCACTGCTCAATACAGTAACCTCTAGCCACATGTGGAGGTTTATTTTAAATTTAAATTAGCCCATACTAAAATAAATGAAAGATACTGTTCCCAAGTCACATTAGCCACACTTTAAGCATTCAATAGCCACATGCGGCAGGTAGATAGTCCATTGGCTGGTGCAGATATAAAACATTCAGATCATCACAGAACTTTCTGTTGCACAGCACTGAGTGGACAATTCAAGACTCAGCTTTATGCAGTATTACTTCTGCCCTGAAAAAGACAAAGAACTTTGACAAAGGAACTTAATGAGGAAGTAACGGGGATATGCCCAGTAACTGGACATGAGCACCGCTACAAAAGACCAATTTTCATCTTCTTTTGCTTTTCCATTTCTTTTTGCTTTTCATTTTCTAAATAAAAGCAAATTTCTGCCATTCAGAAAGCTGTGATAATCCATGGCTTTAATTTTGAAAATAAAATCAAAGACTAATTGGGAGAAAGTATTATAAGAAAAAGACTCCAGAGTCTCACTGCTGGGCTCAAAGCTGATTTTGCCTCTTACTGCTACTGGAGATCAGTGGAGAAATAACTTTGGAAAGAAAGAAGAGACGGAGCCAAAGCAAAAACAATACCAAGTTGTGGATGTGACTGGTGATGGAAGTAAAGTCTGATGCTGTAAAGAGCAATATTGCATAGTAACCTGGAATGTTAAGTCCATGAATTAAGGCAATTTGGAAGTGGTCAAACAGGAGATGGCAAGAGTGAGCATTGACATTTTAGGAATCAGAGAACTAAAATGAACTGGAATGGGTGAATTTAACTCAGATAACCATTGTATCTACTACTGTGGCCAAGAATCCCTAAGAAGAAATCGAGTAGACATCATAGTCAACAAAAGAGTCCCAAATGCAGTAATTGGATGCAATCTCAAAAACAACAGGATGATCTCTGTTTGTTTCTAAGGCAAATAGTTCAATATCAGAGTAATCCAAGTCTATGCCCTGACCAGTTATTCTGAAGAAGCTGAAGTTGAATGTTTCTAGGAAGACCTACAAGACCTCCTAAAACTAACACCCCAAAAAGATTTCCTTTTCAAATTATAAGGGACTGGATTGCAAAAGTAGGAACTCAAGAAATACTGAAGTAATAGGCAAATTTGGCCTTAGAGTACAGAAGAAGCAGGGCAAATGTTAATAGAGCTTTGCCAAGAGAACGTACTGGTCATAGCAAACACCCTCTTCCAACAACACAAGAGAAGACTCTACACATGGACATCACCAGATGGTCAACACCAAAATCAGATTGATTATATTCTTTGCAAACAAAGATGGAGAAGTTCTATACAGTCAGCAAAAACAAGACTGGGATTTGACTGTGGCTCAGATCATGAACTCCTTATTGCCAAATTCAGACTGAAATTGAAGAAAGTAGGGAAGACCACTAGACCATTCAGGTATGACCTAAATCAAATCCCTTACGATTATACAGTGGAAGTGAGAAATAGATTCAAGGGATTAGATCTGATAGACAGAATGCCTGAAAAACTATGGACAAAAGGTCATGTCATTGTACAGGAGGCAGGGATCAAGACCATCCCGAAGAAAAAGAAATGCGAAAAGCAAAATGGTTGTCTGAGGAAGCCTTACAAATAGCTATGAAAAGAAGATAAGTGAAAGGAAAAGGAGAAAAAGAAAGATATACCCATTTGAATGCAGAGTTCGAAAGAATAATAAAGAGAGACAAGAAAGCCTTCCTCAGTGATCAATGCAAAGAAATAGAGGAAAACAATAGAATGGGAAAGACTAGAGATCTCTTCATGAAAATTAGAGATACTTAGGGAACTTTTCATGCAAAGATGGGCTCAATAAAGGACAGAAATGGTATGGACCTAACAGAAGCAGGAGATATTAAGAAGAGGTGGCAAGAATACACAGAAGAACTATACAAAAAAGACTGTCATGACCCAGATAACCATGACGGTGTGATCACTCACTTAGACGCAGACATTATTAGAGGATGAAATTATTAGATAGCATCACCGACTCAATGGACATGAATTTGAGCAAACTCAGGGAGATGGTGAAGGACAGGGAAGCCTGGCATGCTGTGGTCCATGATTTGCAAAGATTTGGACATGACTTAGTGAATGAACAAGAGCAAAGAATTGCAATATTGCTTTGTGGATATATTTATTAATATAAATATTAATAATTAATATTGTTAATCAGCTTGCCTTTTTGTCGAATTAGCATGAGACTGCACTGGCTTTGAAAGGAGACCCTAGACAGAGCTGGCTTTATATGTGTGAACATGTCCTAGTAGATAGTAAGCATTCAATATCCATTTATTACTGTTGTTGTTACCTTTCAAATGGCTGTATTACCAGAGACAATCATGTCTGCAAAAGGTGGGAAAGTCAGTTTATGGAATGCAATTTTTTAAATACAGAAGCTAATGGTACTGGAAACTTATAATCCCACGAATTGCCTTATTCTTCAATATCCACAGCACTGAACTGTGTAGTGTCCTTTGTTTTTTGTTTCCCCCTCATTTCAGAACTTCAAGTGCTTACATTCTAGAAGGAAAGTCAACTCTATACTAGCAACCCTCTTAAGGACAAGTTTGGCGAAGCAGAGGTCATGGGTTGCTACTTTCTGGTGTCCCCTGAGAGTGGATTGATGCTGTCTGATGTCATTCACTCTTTTGGTCACAGTAGAGCACATGCTAAGTACGAGAATACTATGTTAGGTAGAAATGTTTTAAAACCTAGAAAGGGATAAATAAGCCTCAACAACAGTCCTTTTTTTCTGCAAAACTCTATGACAGGGACTCCTGATTTTTGGCAAGACGAAAGGACAAGGGCAGGATTTATGCTCCTGTATGAAACAAACAAACGATAAAATTGAATATATAAAACAATGGCTTTCTAGACTTCAGGCAATGCAGGAGAGAGATCCTCTTGAGACAAAAATGGATAGGGTCAGAACTAGATTGCCTCTGATACATGCAACAATATGGAAAAATCTTCAAAAAATTATGCTTAGGGGAAGAAGCCTGGCAAAAAAAAATGTGCACTCTGTTTGATTTCATTCATTCAAAAGTCTAGAAAATGTGATGAATCTCTAGTGACAGAAACCAGATCTATTGAGGGGATTTGGTGGTGGGGGGGGCATAGATGACAAAGATAAATGAAGAAACTTTTTGTGATGATGGAGATGCTCATTGTTTTGACTGTAGTGATGGTTTCATGAGGATATTTTGATGTTAAAATTTATAAAGCTGAAAATTTTAATGTGTGCTGTTTATTATGTGAATGTACACCTCAATAAAAAACTGTTAAAGATCAGGGCAACTCTCTTCTGTTCTTTCTTCCCTCTACAATACTCAGCAAATGCATCACAGAACTACAGAAAATCTAAAGGTTTGAAACACTAATGCTGGAAGACAGAGCATCCTGCCCATCTACTACTGGCACTGAACCTGCAGCCTTCTGTGGTTTGGATTTCATGGCTCCTCACGACGGGGCTGACAGACATGAACTTACTTATGGTCTATGGTGACTTTGTTCTTCTCATTTGCCTGTCAGTTCAGTTCAGTTCAGTTCAGTTCAGTCACTCAGTCGTGTCCGACTCTTTGCGACCCCATGGACTGCAACACGCCACAGCTCCTTGTCCATCACCAACTCCCAGAGCTTCTCATGTCCATTAGTTGGCGATGCCATCCAACCATCTCATCCTCTGTCTTCCCCTTCTCCCTCCTTCAATTGTTCCCATCATCAGGGTCTTTTCCAATGAGTCATTTGCCTCTATGGCTATATAATTCACGGCTTCTCTCGTGGCTCAGTGGTAAAGAATCTGCCTGCCAATGCAGGAGACAAAATTTCAGTCCCTGATCCAGGAAATTCCTGGGGAGAAGGAAATGGCAATCTTCTCCAGTATTCTTGCCTGGGAAATCCCATGGACAGAGAAGCCTGGGCGGCTATAGTCTATGGGGTCATAAAGAGTCGGACATCACTTAGTGACACACTAACCAATTATATAATTCATAGCAGAATAGCAAGCAAATCTAATATTAGCCATTGTGTTTGTGACTGTTATGGATCTTATATTTTGGTGGTATAACATATACAGCGTGGGCATCTTCAGAAACATGAAAAGCAAGCCAAAACTTCTGCTCAGGCAGCTTTCCTATGTGAATGTACTTATAGATGGGCTTCCCAGGTGGTGCTAGTGGTAAAGAACCCATCTGCTAATGTAGGAGATGTAAGAGATGTGGGTTTGATCCCTGGGTAAGGAAGAGCCCCTGGAGAAGGGAATGACTACCCACTCCAGTATTCTTGCCTGGAGAATCCCATGGACAGAGGAGCCTGGCAGCCTATAGTCTATGGGGCTGCAAAGAATTGGGCACGACTGAAGTCACTTAGCATGCACACATGCACTTATAGATAAGATCAGACATGAGCAAAATGTAGGTCCAATCGCTTTTGAAGAAGTGAATCCTCACTTGGAATTCAGCAAAAGACCACCTCACCTAATTAGCAAAAGATTCATCTCACCTAATTAGCCTGTCATGTGAAATGCAGTTTTCTCTTGATGGTTAGTTTTTGCATTTTTTCTAATTAATCTATGTGGACTTTAGAAAAATGACACTGTTCAAATGATATACTACTTATTTTTATTTAGTATGACATTTGACAGAATATATAGAATTTGAGCATGTGGCTTCTGGTTAGGAACTCTATTGTAACATTGTTTCTATGGGAAAATCAAAATAGATTTTTAACATTTCAACTTAATGTACTCTTTTCAATGCTGTTCTTTCTTTGAACATAGTATTTACTTGTACTATAAAGTACACATCATTATTATTCAGAATAACTTACCCATCTGGTCAAATCAATGCCTGGAGATAATAATACCAATTTGGGTATAAAATTGGCTGTGTTCCAAAAGGCAATATGGGAGCGCCTTTTCAAATGACAAATGAAAGACACTTGTAATACAAGTACAAAAACAAAGAAACAAAAAGTCAACATAGTAAGGGTCAGTAACGCCAGTTAGAACAAGGACATATTAGTGGACATGACAAAACTGGTTTCTAATTGATGTTTCTGGTTCCAGACTAATATAAAAAACTGGAAGTTTTGCTGCCAATGGCCAGTCTGCTTTGCAGGCTGTGAACACCATAATTAGAAGAACAGAAAAAAAGAAAGACAAACAGCATGTGTCGGAATGGCAGGAAGAGAATAAACTGCTTTTGAATCTTCAGTTGGATTCTATCTTCGTTCCTTCTGAATGCTAAAATATATTTTGCAGTCTCATTAATGTTATTGAAAGTAGACTCTTGTTGAATAGTTGTTAATCTCTAAACACCATGTAGCCTTTTGCAACCTAAATTTAAATTGTATGCTAATAGAAACCCCTACACTGCTAAAATTATTTTCAACACAAGTATTTATCATTGATGAATGCAATGTATACTTAAGGACAGGTATTCTGTCTGATGTTCGTACTCACAGTATCTCAAAGTACAGTTTACCAGTCGCATAGACAGTGTTAAAAAAACTTTCATGTTTTGAGCGTCAGACTCTGCGTTCAGAATGTATGAGATGTGGCATTTCTCTCTGAAACAGAGATTTTATGCCTGTATAAAAGTACTGAAGAGGTACAGAAAATTTTGCCTTTTTTCCCATCAAACTATTTCCATGAGTGTCTTAGAAAACCCTGTCTTACATGCAACCAAAGTTTCCTGGATTATAGAGCTAGAAGGGACGAAGTCTTATTAGTCTCAGTATTTTCAGCTTCTGGCACAAATAAGTATCTGGCATATGGTAAGTGCTCAGTTAATTTTGGTTGGATGCATGAATGAGTGAATAAGATCAAACTCTGCCTAGTGTTAAAACTCACTAGACTGGAGCTTGGCTCTAAGGATGTCAGGCGTTGAACAAAAACTGTGTCTGACTCTGTAATAATGAATAAGATATAAGGGTGAACATGGCACACTCACCCAGCCTGAAGGAGGTGGCTGTGTAAGCCGATCAAATACCACAGTGCATCACTAATACACTGTGCTATCACTAGCGTGCAAAAGAAAACTCAAGGAAGCACAGGTAAAGCGGTGAAGGATTTTTAGATGAAGCACTACTTATGTTGGGGCTTGAATGCAGAAATTTTGATTAAAGGTTAACCAAAGGAGAAATCTTCAGAATAACATGCTTACCATAACTGAGACTAGCCATTAAAAGCAGACATATATAAGACCAGGTTTCCAAAGAAATGTATGGATAAGTGCTCATATGTTGTAATATATTGCCCAAGTTTAAGTGGTATAGCCCCTCCAATAAGCAACAAATATTTCAAGTCATCTGGATGAAAATGACATTGGTGAGCTGCCATTTTGCAATGTGCATGTATGGAAAGCTGCTTCAGTTGTGTTTGATTCTTTGCAACCCTGTGGACCGTAGCCTGCCAGGCTCCTCTGTTCCTCCTCTTGTGGGATTCTCCAGGCAAGAATACTGGAGGGGATTGCCATGACCTTCTCCAGGGGATCTTCCCTACCCAGGGATTGAAACTGTGTGTCCTGCATTGCCAGCGGTCTCCTGCATTGCAGGTAGATTCTTTACCAACTGAGCTGCCAGGGAATCCTCCATCACACGGGGGGGGGGGGGGGGTTCATCATATGAATTTGGGGAGTGGGGAACAATACAGTTCATAGCAGTGGCTGAGATGGGAACAGACATGTAGCCCTGGGCCAGATAGTAAAGGACAGTTGTGCCCTGTTCAGGAGTTTGGGACATTTCCATTGTCAACAAGGAGCTGGAATAGGTTATTAAGTAGGGAAATGACGTGATCTAAGTATTTTTAGAAAGGTAACTTTGACAAGCAGCATCTTCTGGCTGCTGCTGCCTGCTGCTTTTAGTGACTCATTAAGTGGCTAGTTGTCAGGCAGCAGGACCTGTGCTCAGTAGGATGCAGGGGGTTGAAGACTTTCTCATGATGTATTATTGAGGTTGTCGTTGTGTTGTGCTTAGTTGCTCAGTCATGTCTGACTTTTTCTGACCCCATGGATTGTAGCCTGCCAGGTTCCTCTGTCCATGGAATTTTCCAGGCAAGAATATTGGAGTGGGTTGCCATTTCCTCCTTCAGGGGATTATTGGGATATTGTTGCTAAGTCGACTGTGTTAAAATCTTACACGATAATCTTTTTTACTTATTATTTATCCACTTGAGTAATTTGAATCATAAGGGTGGCAGTGGTTTCATGAAGCCACAAAGCATTTCTCAGTATGAGTGGTTTATTCTCATATCTTGTTGACAGATTAGTTCACCTCTTCTCTTGTCTGTGACTCTAATTTAAGGCAAAACCCTCAGGGCTATAGCCTGTAGCATAATAGTCTTGCTTCATTATTCTTCATCTTTTTACCTTTTCTTGCTTTGGACCTTTAATTCAGGGGTCTTCACATTTATTCCTTAAATTCAGTACATTTAGTACTGAATAACCCTCACTATTTTTATTTACCCCAAATATATTTAATTGAGAAAGATGCTTGAAAAAGAAATGGAATATTTTTTGAAAAGTAAAAATAACAATTACAGAAAAACAAAACAAAAAACAGAACAAATAATAAAACCTCTTGCAACAAGGCAACACTTTGCTATCTGGTTCAAAGATAAAGTCATTTTAAAAGTCATTTAGCTTATGAATGAGATTTTAAGAGGCTTGGAGCATAAAGACAACTTTAAGAAAAGGCACATCATTCTTCCCAAGTGAAAAGCCCAAAGGGACCAAGGCTTGATGATGTCCCGGATTTCTGAGACAGTTTACGCTGAAATGATTTTGTTTCTTTTCAGTTGCCTCATATCTAGGTCTTTAGCAGTAGGCAAAGTTGTTACTGGCACTATCTTTTTCTGTTAATGTCCTTTTTTTTTTTTTTTTTAAATCCAGTCAATCTAAAGCATGAAATAAACAAAATTCAAAACAGAAACAGAGAATTTGAGATGTGCTTTTCTATTTATTTCTAGCATGGAATGTTCAGAACCATAAACTGCTATAGTTTCATTATTCTGGACTATTTTCTTCCCTGTAGTTATGATCTTCCCTGACTTCAGCCCCTTTTCAGTTCACATTTTGGCACCTTTGACCCCTGTAATGCTCTGTTACTTTTCATTCCAGTTCAAGCTGCCGCCCCAACTGCAGTGAGAAGGGATGGGTGTCAAAGTAAATTCCAGAACCGGCTTCTCTCAGGGAGCTGCGTCCTGAAGGAGAAGAGTCTGGGCATTCTCTCCAACAGTTGGGTTCTGCTGAAGCTTGCTTCATCTGCTTCAGCGAGCTTTTCAGGACAAAGTAGGAGTGACTGTATAGAGCAGGGAGTCTCTAAATTTGGTTCCAGGGAGTCTAAGACTCAAATGCAGGCCCCATTTGGGAAACCCTGTGTACTGTCTACACGTGCTCTGTCCCTCAGTCGTGTCCGACTCTTTGCGGCCCCATGGACTGTAGCCCCCCAGGCTCCTCTGTCCGTGGGGATCTCCAGGCAAGAATACTTGGGTTGCTGTGCCCTCCTCCAGGGGATCTTCCTGACCCAGGGATTGAACTCTTATCTCCTGTGTCTTCTGCATTAGCAGGCGAATTCTTTACCACGGAGCCACCAGGGAAGCCAGGAGGCATTGTTATTATCAGACGTTATTGGCAGCCCCAGGAGTTAGCAACTTCTGACCTCATTTTGAAAGTGGCAGAGGGTTCATCTCAGGTAGCACTCAAGGAGCCAAAGGTGCAGGACTCACGTGCTGGGAAAATGGGGACACAGATGCACCTCATATTTTCCATGAAAGGAAGAGGCTGCCAGTGCCAGAAAAGGGTTAAAGGAGACTCTGAGTTGCCACTTCCTATCTGAGCCCTTGGCCACCAGGGATTCAGAGGTCAGAAGTGCTTTTCTCACACAAACATCAGCTGCATAACACACAGTCACCTGTCATTCTGTCAGAGGGGAGGATGGACAGAGGGCAGAAAGCGGGATTCTGGTACACGAAGTTCTACAGTGATTTGCAAAATTGGGGACAACACTTAGAGACTGCCAACACTTACTGGCTGGATCAGTATCCTTCTTTTATATCCAAATTACTTTTTTCTGCTCCAGAATATTAACCCTAAAACTTTAAAATAGGAAGCTAAAGCTCAGAATGGAAGTCACTATAGAAATGTTCTGTGATGGAGTTTCGGTCTCAGTCTTGTCTTTTCCACTCCTCTTCTCTCCCGGATCTCAACGTGAGCAGGTACCCTGAACATCTAGTTCACTCAGCATTGCCAACACCAGCATCACAGGAAGGTAGCCTGTGTTCTCTCCATGTGGATCTGAATGCGTCCCCCAATCAGGCTGAACCATGGCTCCCGATGATGTCAGGTGCTCGTCCCTGGAATCCGTAACTGGTACCTTATATGGAAAAGGGTCTTTATAAAAGTGACTAGGTGAAGGGTCTCAACAAGGAAGATTATCTGGATTAACCTGGTGGACCCTGAATGCCATCACAAGTGTCAATCTAAACGAGAGGCAGAGGGAAGACTCAGACAGAAGAGAGAGGTAAAGGGACATGATCATGGAGGCAGAGCTTGGAGAGATGCAGCCATAAGGCAAGGAATGTCAGAGCCCCAGAAGCTGGAAGATACAAGGAAGGACATCCCCCTAGAACTTCCCGAGGGTGTGCAGCCCTAGCACCATCTTGATTCTACTCCAGTGAGGCAGATTTCAAACTTCTGGCTTCCAGACCTGGAAAGAACCTGTTTCTATCATTTTAAACCACCGAATCTGTGGTCAGACTGGTAACTTGGATAATGCGACTTTATTTTCTCACTGCTTTGGAGACTAGAAGTTCAAGGTAAACGTGTCAGCGAGGCTGACTTCTTCTGAGGCCTTTCTCCTCAGCTTATAGATGCATCTCCCCCATGTCTTCTCCTCGGCTTCCTTCTGGGCAAGCTTGTGTCTGTGTCCCAATCCCTCTTCTTTTAAGGAAGCTGAGCATATTGAATTATGACCAACACATATGACCTCATTATACCTAAATTTCCTCTCTAAGGACCCTATCTGCAAATACAGTCACGTTCTGAGATATTGGGAGTTAGGACTCTCAACACATGAATTTTGATGCGGACACAATTCTGAGCATAAAATCAAGTAACATCATTATCTTTATTACTATTTGTGAGGGAAGACTAAAGTCCAGAATTTTGTTTAATATCACACAGCTAAAGAATCCAGGAGCTTGGATTTCTTGCTCTGACTCCATTACTCGGTTCTTAAAAACAATAGCAACAAAAGACTCAAAGGGAGATATGTAGTTGTCTTAGAAGAGTCTTGTTTTGTATATCTCATCCTTCTAGTGTCTGGTTCAGTAAGTTCAGTCTGAAACTGAAGAAGAATGTATAGCCTAGACATATATATAATATATATAACATGCATTGCTATAACTATATATAAGTATATATAATATAATATATATATTTACATCTACTATAAAACAATTACCCTTGCAACTGATATCTTGAAAAATCACTTTGGAAACAAACAGGCATCTTCAATGAATTATCAAAGGTATCTTGAGGAGAAAGAAATCTTGCATCATAATAGTTTGTTTTCATTCTTCTTCAATAATAATGCCTCTCCTGTGTGTTTCAGGGGACATCATCCTTTTTCTTAGTAGAAATTTTGATCAAGTTCTAAAAATGTTGTTTGTTAACAGGGAAGAATTTCCAAACATAACATCATTCATTGAACAAATATTGTTTGAAGATGTTCTGCCAAGTATTTTTCTAAATATTGGGAATAAAGTACAAAAAACACCCCACAGAAAAATCCTGAATGAAACCTACAGTTTAGTGGGATAAAGCAGGTAGCAAACAATTACATGCCAGAGATTAAATACAGAGTACATAGCAGCCATGCCTTAAAGTGACTGCATCCACAGCCTGCAGAATACAACCTCATGAGAGTGGTTTCCAAACTCATGATCCACAGGAATCATGAGAGCTATAAATTAACTATAATTTTTAAAGTCATTAAATCTTGAAGTGATTTGTTATTCACCATTAGACAACTGATAAGTTGCTTGTAACACTAATTCAAGTAATTGTTTAGTACCTACTTTGTAATGTGTGTGGTGCTCATTCGTGTCCAATTCTGTGACCTCATGGACTGTAGCCCCCGAGGCTCCTTGGTCGATGGAATTCTCCAGGCAAGAATACTGGAGTGGATTGCCATTCCCTTCTCCAGGAGGTCTTCCTGACCCAGGGATCGAACCCTCATCACCTATGTCTCCTGCATTGCAGACAGATAGATACTTTTATCGCTGAGCCACCAGGTAATAGCTTTGTGTTTTAAATTGTTTGCATGATTATTTTATGCTAAGTGTTATGAAGCAGCTAGAAATATATATTTTCCTCCAGGCAGTGTTTGGAAAGCAGTTGTTAATATCAGTTGTCATCTGATTTTTCTGAGATGCTACTGAGATCACTAAATGATCAGGCTCTTTCAAAAGAATGTGAATTCCTATCCAGAGAACTGAATTTTCTATGCTGCTTGTTGAAAAGAGGTCTTCTAGGTAATTATAACACCTGAAAGGTGCTTGAAACGGCCCAATAGATATTCAAAAAGAGGATTTATGTGTTCCCCTCACTTTATTTTTCATAGGTTAACTCTAACTTTCAACCAATGAAACTGACATTGACTTTAGTATATTTTTATGTAGACAATAAATGTATCTGTTCCATGTTTTCCAAGTCATTAACTGACTTGAAGGGAAGTTTAAAAACGTATAGTATGTGTACTCGGTTGACCATAAAATGATTGGACTTCTGCAGATGGCCGTGGTTAAAAGTGGTAGCCTCTACCACTGGAGGAGAGAATGGGGCATATTGCCCATTTAGTCCAGGATATCTATACAAGGAGGAATCCCCCTCCCCACTTTTACATATTTCAAATAAATGCATATTAATAAAGCTGGAAATCCTTTGTAAAAACAACAACAACAAAAACATCTTGGAATTGCCACCTGAATCAAATCTTTGGAAGAGGTGATTTCATTGATTTCTGCATAAACCAATGTTGCAGGTCAAAACATAATCTACTGTAGCGTGTTATTTAGCTGCTGATCTTAAGAGAAATCTTTATACAAATTACTATAGAACAGCTAATTTGCAAGTATGTTTGAAGATTCAATGCCATCCTTTTTCTTTTTATTGAGCTATGAAGGCATTTGTATTATGGCTTTTTGACACAGAGCTAGACTGACATTCACTCAGGGTTTCTCCAGGGAAACCCGCATTTAAATGGTAAATGTATTTGCCCTGAGGCATATGACAGTTCCTTACTTTACTTCTTACACTGTATTTAAAGTTGGTTCCTCAGACACTTTGAAGTGGTACTTGTTTCATTCAATGGCGATGTATTGATCCTTTTAAGTGGATGGCAGACAAACGCAGCTTTTCTTCTATATTTTTTTTAACATTTTTTTTATTAGTTTTGCCAAACAATGACATGATATCACCATGGGTTTACATGTGCTCCCCCTCCAGAACCCCCCTCCCTCCTCCCTCCCCCCGGGAAATCTCGTTGCACCTTTACACATTTAGTTTTATTGTAACAAAGCAACTTGTCTTCTATTTCAATTTACCATATAACATCATAGAACACTGGAAAGTTGCCACATCATATTTCTGACCAACCTAAGGTCTTCATAATTAAAACGGATACATATCATTGAAAAGTTTCTGTAGGCATTGAACACACCCAACAGCATCTCAAAGAGTGAGGCTGTGGGCCATGTGAGTACTGTGCTGTGCTAAGCTGCTTCAGTCATTTCCAATTCTTTTGCAACTCCATGGACTGTAGTCCACCAGGCTCCTCTGTCCATGGGATTCTTCAGGCAAGGGTACTGGAGTGGGTTGCCATGCCCTCCTCCAAGCGGATCTTCCCAACCCAGAGATCGAACCCAGGTCTCCCACAGTGTAGGTGGCTTCTTTACCATCTGAGCCACCAGGGAAGCTAGGGCCATGCGAGTACCTGGAGGAAAAGCATTGCAGACAGAGGGAACAGCCATTTCAAAGGCTCTGAGAAAGCACATTTGGCATGTTCCAGGTATGGAAAGCACTCTGAGAATGAAACAGACTGATAGAGAGGGTTTGTAGGAGATGAGAACAGGGAGGTGGCAGGGACCCAGATCGGACGGGGCCTGCCAGCCTTCATGGAGATTAGGCTTCTTTCTGAGTGAGTTGAATAACCAAGAGAATTTTGCACAGAGCTGGGACATTATCTGTCATATATCTTCAAAGGATCACGTTGGTGACAATGTTGGGAAAAGGTTCTAAGAACTTGTCAATAACTCAGTTAAGAGTGAGTATGGTGGGGCTGATGGCAGCTTTGGAGGTGTTGAAAAGTGGTCAGAGTCCAGATGTATGATAAGGGTGGACTGATGGATTAGATGTGAAGGATGAGAGCAGAGAAAGGGATTAGGATGACTCTGAGATTTTTGGCTTGAGTAAGGGAAAGATGGAGTGCCATTTACTGAGATACAGAAGATAGCCAGTAGCTTTATTTTATACCATTAGTTAACAAAACTTCCAATTAACAAGTTCATTTAGTTTTCTGAAAGTTTGGGGAGGATACTTTTCTTCTGTAAGTTTGTATTCCTTTGCATGCTCAGTTACTCAGTTGAGTCCGACTTTTTGCGATGCTGGGATTGTAGCCTGCCATGGGATTTGTCCATGGGACTTTCCAGGCAAGAATACTGGAGTGGGTTGTCGTTTCCTGCTCTGGTGGATCTTCCCTGCCCAGGGGTCAAACCCTTGTCCTCCTGCATCTGTTAAATTGACAGGCGGAGATTTTATCACTGAGCCACCTGGGAACATCTGTAGCCAATAATTTGGACTTGAACTCTAGGGAAGGTTCCTGGTAAAGCCTCACATTCTACTTATAAGAGAGGCTAGCTTGTCCATGGTTTCCTGTAGAAAAATTGCAAGAGTGGGTGAGGATGTTAGCTTTAGTGGTTCAGTGATGCTCATAAAAGGAAGGAAAGAGGGAGGAAGGAAGGAAAGCAGGGAGGAAGGAAGGAAAGCAGGAAGGAAGGAAGGGGGAAAGGAAAGGAGAAGGAAAGGAGGAAGGAAAGAAAGGAATCATTTAACCCTAGAAACATCAGTATATGTAAGGTCCTCTTGAGGTAGATGAGGCCTTTCTAGTGGGAAAACTAACATCACAGGGATATTACATTGATATGACATATTTAAATGTGTGAGCAGATGTCATCCACACTATAATTTCAGAATGAAGTAAATTCACACTTAAAACTCTTGAAGTACAATGTATCAGAACCTACATGATTTATCCTTCTTTTTTAGATGATTTATTGACAGGCTAGAAGGACAAAGAAGGTGATTTCTGCCATGCCGAGTTGGTGCCTATAATGATAAAGACATCAAGTGTATTTTCAAATTCTCTGTCAGTAGACAGCAAATCTTTTACTACACAGTAGAGTAGATTATACAATTACATTTCAATTGCTTTGAAATGTTTCCATTTATAAGCGTCCAAAAGTGTCCAAGGGCAGTCTTTTAGAATAATGCAAATATAATTTTTTTTCCTGTGGCTGCGTGTTGGCATTTCAGCATCAGATTCAGATTTTAGAGCAAACTATGACAATCTTCCAAATAAACTTGGCAAAGAATATGGTCACTTACATATACAATATTCTGAATATTTCCAACCAACTGAGCTTATACTAGTGAAGTAAAAGTCCAATATATGGAATTTTCTTTTTAATATATGGTCTGTGTTATTACCACGAAAAATGATTAAGTTTTTCTTGACTTGCCAGTGGTCCTAAATTTTGCACCTCCAGGAGATAGTTGGTTATGTCTGGAAACATTTTTGGCTGTCATCATTTTGGGGGTGGGGTGGGCTAATAGCGTCTGGTGAGTAGAGACTAGGGATGCGACTAAACAGCTTGTGGTGCACAGGGTAGTCAGTCCAAAATGTCAGTAATGCTGAGGTGGAGAATCCCTGGCTTCTGCCGTGGCTCACAGCTCATTCCATAGCTCACAACACAATTGCGGTCCTTTAGCTGAGCCTTACATTTCTATTGTTCAGCTCAATATCTGAGTGCCAAAGGAAGACTGGCACTATGTTGCATTTCTAGGATGGGAAGAACACACTACTTTGAGGTTACATGGTTTATAGTCATTAGCTCAGTTGAAAGACCATTTGATTTTTCATTAGAAACTGCCAAGTGACCAGATTAGTGCTTTACCAGGAAAATCACAGGGCTTCCCAGGTGGCTCAGTGGTAAAGAATCCGCCTGCAATACAGGGGATGAGATGTGGGTTTGATTCTTCAGTTGGGAGGATCCCCTGGAAGAGGAAATGGCAACCCACTCCAGTACTCTTGCCCGGGAAATCCCATGGACAGAGGGGCCTGGCAGACTATAGTCCATGGGGTCACAAAAAGAGGAGACTTTTTGACTTAGGGACTAAAACAAGACAGAAGAATATGAGGGCTAAAGAGATTTTGAAAGGTAACAGTCACCTTTACTTCACTTCTAAGAACTTTATCTATGCCTTTGTTAGCCATTCCAGTCCCAAGGCTATCTCTTCACTTGAGTGTCAATTACAGCTAACAATTTGAGATGCTACACACACACACACACACACACGATTTTAACCATGGCTGCCAGATATCAATGAGATTCACAGGCCCCTGGTACAATATTCTTGACAATGTGTGCCTGATATTTTGAAGACCATCTGTCTCATTTTAATCTAGAACACTCTGCCAAAGGTTTTGCATGCCAAATGACTTTTTAAAAAATCTTGTGCTGTGTTAAAAAATGTTTTAAAATATTGTTATTGAGATAAAATTCACACACCATAAAACCCAGCCATTTAAAGTGTACCATTCAGTTTTTAAAGTACATTCACAGAATTGTGCAACTATTACTACAATCTAAGTTTAAAACTTAGAATTTTCATCCTCCCATAAAGAAACCTCATAACTATTAGCAATCATTTCACATTCCCCAGCACCCTCAGACCTAGGCAACCAGTATTGATTTTTTTTAACTCTATATTTGGACTATTCTAGACATTTCATATAAATAGAAGCACATAGTATTTTACTACTGGTTACTTTCACTCAGAATGTTTTCAAGATTCATCCTTTAATAGTATGTATCAGGGATATTTTTCTTGTGTCTAAACAATATTCCATTGTATACTTACAATATTTTGTTTATCCACTTGTCATTTGATAGATATTTGTATCGTTTTCACTTTTGTATTGTAAATAATGCTGACATGAACAAGTTTTAGGGTGGGACCCTGATTCAGTATGACTTTTGTCCTTGTAAAAAGAGAGACACCAAGGATATATGAGTGGGTTTCCCAGTTGGCTCAGTGGTAAAGAATCTGCCTACAAATTCAGGAGCTGTGGGAGATGCGGGTTCAATCCCTGGATGGGAAAGATCCCCTGGAGAAGGAAATAACTACCCACTTCAGTATTCTTGCCTGGAGAATCCCATGGACAGAGGAGCCTGGTGGGCTACAGTCCTTGGGGTTGCAAAGAGGCGGACGTGACTGAATGACATGCACAGGATACATGTACGCAGAGGAGAGACCTTGGGAGGACACCTTGATCTTCAACTTCCAGCCTCCAGAACTGGGAGAAATAAATGTATGTGTTTTAAGGCACCCAGTCTGTGGTATTTTGTTATGGAGGCCCTAGATGACTAACATGCTTAGGAAATAATTCTTAGGAAGAATTGCTGGGTCATGTGGTAACTCTATGTTTAACAATGTGCAGAACTGCCAGATTATCCACAAGCAGGTCTTCATACGAATATAAGTTTTCTTTTTTGGTAAACACACAGGAGTGGCAGAGCTGAAAGTATTATGTTTAACTTTTTAAGAGATGGACAAACGGCTTTCCAAAGGGACTGTGCCATTTTACATTCTGGCCAGCAGTGTGTGCAAGTTCCAACTTTCCATTTCCTTGCCCAGACTTGTCATTGTCGGTTTTGATTATAGTCATCGCAGTGGATGTGAAATGGTACTTCATTATGTTTCTTTTCTTCCCCCACAGGGTTTATTTATTTGTGTGTGTCTTTTTTTCCCCCTTAGGTTTTATTTATTTTTTTGAGCCCTTCTAGGTTCACAGCAACATGGAGCAGAAATTACAGCATTCCCAGAAAACTCACACCCATGTCTACCCTACCTCAACTCTCCCACTATCAGTATCACGTCAGAGTGGTGAACTTGTGATTTATTACAATTGATGAAACCTTCTTTGTCACATCTTTATCACCCAGGGTCCATAGTTTATATTAGGTTTCACTCTTGGTGTTGTAGACAATGGACAATCACATGGATCCACTGTTGTAGTTATCCTATGGAATTGTTTCACTGCTCTGAAAGTCCTCTGTGCTCTGCTTACTCATTCCTCTCCCTTCCCCCAACCTTTTCATTAGGGTTTCGATGGTTTTTATATTTTCCTAGTGACTAATGCCATTTATCATCTTTCCATGTGCTTATGGCCACTTGTCTCTCTCAGAGGGGAGATACAGGTCAAGTTGTACAGACTGTCAGTTATGAGTATGTACAGTATGATGAATGTAGTTCTGCGTCTGTTACAGCTGCCTGTGTTCGCAGGTGGGTTCTTTACCCCTAGTGTCAGCTGGGAAGCCCCATTGGTGATATATATAATATTGTGCCAATATGAAATACACATAGTATTTTTAAAAGTAATTTTACAGAACTTTTAGATTTATTAAGCTTTTGGTATCTTCATTTTGAAATAAAACATATCTATTAAAAATTCCTTTGCCCATTTAAAAATTGGATTGTCTATTACTGAATATCAGTGCCTTTTTTTTTTAAATATCAGTGCTTTTTAAAGGCCCAGTTTGCCTCTAACTGAAAAGGAAAATAACCCACTATTTCGTCTAGTATGAGAGACACACTATCATGTATTACCCTGAACGGTGGTCTTCTGAGCAGGTTTCACTGTTCCTTCATGTCTGGGATCCGCTGACTGTCAGAGTAGTTGACTTGTGATTTCAGGGCAGAGGCGCCACTTTTCTTGGCAGCTGGACTCATAGGAGTCCAAAAGAAACAAATAGCTTTAGGCAATTTTCAATAAATCTTATAGTGTAACAGTTTCTGATATCACAATCAGAGAACAGAATCAAACAGCACCTCTTACTATTAAATATGAAACACACAGGAATAGCACAGCTAGAGGAAGTGTTAAATGATTTTAACATTCATTAGCTTGTTCTCTTTATCAGACAGGATGTTTGCCGATGTTAGTAATCCACACAACTCTCCTCTAGGGTGAACAGTGCTTATCAGTTATTTCAACCAATTAAATTCAGCAACTATTAACTGTACCACTGGAAAAGGCTCTGATGCTGGGAAAGATTGAGGGCAGGAGGAGAAGGGGCAACAGGGGATGAGTTGGTTGGCTGGTATTATCGACTCAATGGACATGAGTTTGGGCAACTCTGAGAGATAGGGATGGACAGGGAGGCCTGTCATGCTACAGTCCATGGGGCTGCAAAGAGTTGGACATGGCTGAGCAGCTAAAAAACAACAGCAAAAGTTTACTGCACACCCAATAACAAACATTAATGCCTTTTCTACTGAATTCATTGAGTTACTTGATGTTTTTAGAAAGAAATAGATGCATTCTATGTTTACTCACTTTCTAGAAAAGGAAATAGCAGCCTCCCTTTTTTGGTATTTATTATTCATTTGGATAAAGAGATTCTGGAACTTAGCACTGAATATTTTGGCAGAAAGAAAATCTAAAATGGAAAATGCCATGGTGATTTAACTACCGGATTTAAAAGAGCCTTAAAGTTCACTTGTACTTAAAAACTTTCAGTAATTATTTCACTAACTCCTTTTAAGAACTCATGTGTTCAAAATTTCCTTTCTCCATGGAGAATCAATGTCATGATGGATGCTTCAAGTCTTCAGTAAACCAGCTCCTCCTGCTGGTATCTTATAAAGATGAAATTCTTCACAACTATTTTACCTGATAGTATGAGTAGCTCCCATGTTCACTTACATAGGTGACATGTGACTGCCATATAAATGGATGGGAATAAAGGTGTTGGTCAGCATATTAAATAAGAGGAAGCTTAATTTGTTTTTATAAAAAACCCTCCACTCTGAATAAGTTCCAATATCTTCTTTCCACATCTTAATGTACCTCCTTGCGGATCCCTGGAATGTGTACATGTGTACATGGCACACTTACTAAGTGCTATTCCTCCACTTACTAAGCCAATGATACTCATGAACTATACTTTCTTTGGGGTGCAATCTTTATTCTTTAGATGTTTAAGTCACAGTTAAACAGTTTTGAGTATATATTTTAAGAAACATTACAATGCTGTTTAAAAGTGGTAGCATAAACCGTATCACCCATTTGTTTCTCCAAGGGTAGCATGGATTAAGAGTTCAACCAGAGAAACAAAACCTGTTGGGAGACACATATTCAAGGATTTATTGTAAGGCATTGGCTGATGTGATTGTGGAGGCTGGCTAGGCAAGTCTCAAGTCCAGAGGGCAGGCCATCAGGAAGGACAGGCTGGAGCCCTAAGGCAGGAGCTGAAGTTGCTGTCCATGGGTGGAATTTCTCCTGGGAAGTCTCACGTCTGCTTAGAAAGACTCTCAAATGATTACATCAAGCCTGCCCAGCTCATCTAGAATAATCACCTTTAAAGCCAGCCGATTATGGACACTAGTCGTATTTACGAAAACATTTCATAGCCACACAGTATCTGATTGGTTGAGACTAGAGCCTGGACAAAATGACTCATAAATCTGACCATCACAGGGGACGGTAATTTCTGTGGTCCTGGAGGAGTCACAGAATATCACTTGTTTACATTCATGTGAACATAGCTTTTAAAAGCTGCTACATGCAACCTCAACCATTTCAGTTGTTTTTTTTTTTTTAAACAAAGTATAAGATGTAAAATTAAACGGAACTCTTTGTTTTATAGTCTACCAGACTTGCAAACACTGCTGCCGCTGTGTGGACAGACTTTTTCCTACAATAGGCCTTTGCCCATGATCAACAAAATTGTGCATACAGCAACTTATAATGTGGCCAGAAAAACTGGCCCATTCCCTACCTTCTCCTGCTGAAGAGATATTGAAGTTAATTTAAAAATAGGCTATTATGGTTTTCAAAAGTTTTGGTCTCAGGATCTTTGGGTGCATCAAAATTATTGAGGACTCTGAAGAGTGTTTGTTTATATGGGTTATGCTTGTCGGTTTGCTTTGCTTGCCTGCTCAGTCATGTCTGACTCTGCAACTCCATGGACTGTAGCCCACCAGGCTTCTCTGTTCATGGGATTATCCTGGGAAGAATACTGGAGTGGGTTCCTCCTCCAGGGGCTCTTCCTAACCCAGGCATAGAATCATAGTCTCCTACGGCTCCTGCATTGGCAGGTGGATTCTTTACCACCTGAGCCACCTGGGAAGCCGATTTGGGCTGCTACAAAACTCTCTCCAGGGACCTGCAGACTGTACACAGGGGGACTTCCCCTCTGAAGCTCATCTGGGGAACCTCTTCCTCTTTCTAAGGAAATCTGGGCACAAATGTCTGCTCCCCAAGGCACTGGAAGGATCAGTCATCAGAACTGTGAGGCATACAAATCACAGATGTGAAAAGATCCCACGTGCTGAAAATAGGTCCTTGCTCAAAATTGTGTTTTGAATAGGCTCTATTGAGGGTTTGGAACATAAGATCAGGTTTACTAGGAGACAAAGATACCAAAGGGGTTTGGAGATTAAGCTCTTTAAGAAAAGGCTGAAGGGATGGAATATCTGAATGGCAGAAAGAAAAAGTTACTGAATAATTTAGTCATCCGTACAAGGAACTGTTACACAGGTAATGGAGGTTAAATTTTATTTCTGTTTTGCAAGGGAAAAGCATAGGCTGTAGTACGAAGGATTTGGTTCCAATATAACAGTTTTAATGAACAAAATCGGTCTTGAGAGTCATTGATATTAAATAAAGGAATAGGGTTCAAGGGATGGTACAGGACCTTCAAAGACAAAGTATGCAGGGCTCTGAAAGGCTGACTGAAGGCAAAGGAAAGTTGGAGATGTCAACTTTGGTCCCAGCCAAGTTCTCCTGCTATTTCCTGTATGTGGTAGTCTGTTAACTCAGAAGCAACACCACACACCCACTATGAGAACTGAGTTCTCTTTGAGTTTATTCATTACTCCTTCCTTTAAAGGAAGGCTCACAAGTGGTTCATATTCAAGCCTTACAAGTGATAGCATTTATGTGAAATTCACAACGCAATGAAGGTACACAGAAATTCTTGTACGTTATATAAAATGTAGAGCTAGCTGACTGATGTCTCTTTGAAGAAGCATTATGGAAGATTAGATCTTCTTTACCAGAGTAGACAGGTTTAAAACATGTTGCTTGTACCGTTTCATTTTAGTAGCATGTCATTTTTATATTGCTATGCCAGTAAGAAATTAAGCAATAGCATATAACTGTAGGATTCGGTTTAAATTCTAGAAAAATTGAAAGATACTTTTTATTCAGCTTAACAAGGTCTGAGCTCTTTTAGCATAGGTAATTTTTGCATTTCTTAAAGATTATCCTATAGTTTAATAAACATTAAAAAAACTCAAGCACAACTAAATATTGGGAGAACTTGTAAAGGAGAGCACAAGATTTAAAAGACGTCATTTGTTTCTTTGTCTACTTCACAGGGTAAACTTGGGTTGATGATTAATCTTGCATTGTTAAATTCAAATCCTAAATATTTTGACAAATACTGTCAAATTTGATAACTATTTGTAAAGAATTTGTGGTTGTATGTTGAATTATCATGTCGAGAGCTTTAAGTCTGTTATTAATACAGTATAAAAGGGACCAATCCCTAACAAGCTATCTCTAAAACACGGGCCATTCTGCTGAGATCACAAACAGAAAAGCTGAAGCTGCCATAAATACAGTAAAGCTCCCTGAGTTTGAAGCAAGACACTAAGGAATTAGGTGTATGTATTTCACATTTTATATATAAATAAATCTTTTCAGTCCTAGTAAGCTTACTTGGATTCATGTAAGAGAGATGCTGGGCTTTCCTGGTGGCCCGTTGGGTAAAGAATCTCCCTGCCAATGGAGGAGACTCGGGTTCGATCCCCGACCTGGGAAGATCCCACATGCTGTGGGGCACCTAAGGCCATGTGCCACAGCTACTGACCCTGCGCCCCAGAGCGCAGAGGCTGCACCTACTGAGCCCATGTGCCGTGGCTACTGAAGCTGGTATGCCCTAGGGCCCGTGCTCCACAAGAGAAGCCACTGCAGTGAGCCTGTGCACCGCAACCAGAGAGTAGCCCCCAGCTCACTGCAACTAGAGAAAGAGCCCACGCAGCAACAAAGATCCAGCACAACCAAAGAGAATTAAATAAAAAATTAAAAAAAAAACCCCCAAAAAACCAGAGATACAGTCCAAGTTCCAAACACATTTCAGCTTGCTAAGAACTCGAATTAATTACCTTATTATTTTCCCTCTGTGGTTCATTAATAAAGTACTCATTTAAGAGCAACTATTTATAAGTACAGTGATATTTCAGAGAATATAAAAAGGCAGAAGGAGGGGAAAAAGCCCTCCTAGACTAGATTGGAATTTATTTTGAACAATTATTTGGGAGAACTGTCACAACTATGAGAAATGCTGGACTGGATGAAGCACAAGCTGGAATCAAGACTGCAGGGAGAAATATCAATAACCTCAGATGTGCAGATGACACCACCTTTATGGCAGAAAGCGAAGAAGAACTAAAGAGCCTCTTGATGAAAGTGAAAGAGGAGAGTGAAAAAGATGGCTTAAAACTCAACATGCAGAAAACTAAGATCATGGCATCTGGACCCATCACTTCATGGGAAACAGATGGGGAAACAGTGACAGACTTTTATTTTTTGGGGATTTAAAATCACTGCAGATGTTGACTGCTGCCATGAAATTAAAAGATGCTTGTTCCCTTGAAGAAAAGCTATGACCAACCTAGACAGCTTATTATAAAGCAGTCGTTACTTTGCCAACAAAGGTCCATCTAGTCAAAGCTATGGTTTTTCCAGTAATCATGCATGGGTGTGAGAGTTGGACTATAAAGAAAGCTGAGCACTTAAGAATTGATGCTTTTGAACTGTGGTGTTGGAGAAGACTCTTGAGAGCCCCTTGGACTGCAAGGAGATCCAACCAGTCCATCCTAAAGGAAATCAGTCCTGAATATTCATTGGAAGGACTGATGCTGAAACTGAAAACTCCAATACTTTGGCTACCTGATGCGAAGAACTCACTCACTGGAGAAGATCCTGATGCTGGGAAAGACTGAAGGTGGGAGAAGGGGACGACAGAGGATGAGATGGTTGGATGACATCACTGACTCAATGGATATAAGTTTGAGTAAACTCTGGGAGTTGGTGATGGACAGGAAAGCCTGGTGTGCTGCAGTCCATGGGGTTGCAAAGAGTCGGACATGACTGAACGACTGAACTGAACTGTCACAACTATTCTGAAGAAAGAATAAATGTCTATAAAATATAGGGTTCTGTGGTTTAAATAATTTTGTTACCTTTCATTGAAAGACTAAAACAAGTAAGAAATGAAAATCATGCAGTATGTTCTATGGATCAGAAATTTAATAAATGCCCAAATTTTAATTTACACTAAAATATTTATTTAATTGATGACATTTTACAGAAATAAATATGAGCAGTTTTTCTCTAATACAGATACGTATATTTATCTATTTATATTTTTATATTTCTCTTTATACAAAATTGAAGCATTATCAAATTACTTTCCCTAAAACTGTAGCACAAAAAGGAATACTAGGAAACAGAAAGAAATACTGAAACATGTTCATCATTAACTTAGAACCAAGGGCCTTCTGAATTGCAACAAGCTATGATTTAGAGAAAGAGATTCGGAGCCAAGGGACCCTGGCTCCACTGTTTACCTGCTATGTGTCATAGGCGTATTTCTCAATACTTCTGAATCTCAGTTCTCCACTTTTAAAACAGGAATGCTATACATTTCATCAATTTCACACGACTATTGGGCAAATTAAACTCATAAATGTATAGGAAAGCTCTTTATAACACATAAAGAGCTACAAAAACAATAGTTTTGTCTAATTTCATATAAAAGAATCAATGCATATCTTCCTTCAACTGAAGAATAAGCACCAAAAATGTGTGTGTGTTTTCTTCAGTTGGATTATGTCACTCTATAAACCAGAATAAGAAAATGCACCTTAACTCAGCACCAAAGCCTCTTGGACGAATATGATCCAGGGTATATTTCTGGGCAACTAAGTAGCAGTTAATGAGTCCTGAGGGTCATTTGAAACTCTGAAGGCTCAAAGAAAATAAATCAAGAACATTTGTATTACATCAAATGGCTAGGATACAAGCAGCTACTCCTTATTTAGCAATTTCAAAGTCCATTAATTCTTCACAGAAGAAGAAACACTGGGTTATTATCACTTGTAATTATTTGCTTATGTGAATATGACATTCTCTTGTTCCAAAGATCAAATGCTAGTCCTTGAGAGAAGTATTAGTGGAATGAAATAACAAACCTTATCATAATTTAGACATTAGTGGTTAAAAAGTCTAGTTACACAAGAACTTGGGAAAGAAAAAGAATCCAAGACGTTAGTATGCAATAATGGTAAAAAAAAAACCAAAACCCTGCAATATTGCTATAATCATAAGAACTGAAATTATAGACATTGTAATATTTACAGATCAATCTTAAAACATAAACATTTAGTAACACAAATTAAAAGTAGAGAAAAGACAATTTTAATTAAACATTAATACACTTAATAAAGCTATGTTAACTGCTTATACTGATAATATTTAACATATAATAGAAATACTTAAGAGTGTTCAGTGTTTCGATTTTTAGTAGCAAGATACAGAGAAAAGAAATAATTGTCTAATATTAACTTACTGTTGAAGCTGCATTACTCTGAAGTCACTATTTATGGAGTTATAATCCATAACTACTCAAAGAACTGTAAGCTAATATAATTCACCATCTTTTAAAAATATTACTAATAAGATATTGGTGAATCCTGTGCTAAAGATACTGAAGGATCTTCCAAAAATGAGATCTATGTTGGTTGAGTATACTGAGTCATATAAAACTAGAATAGTTGAGCTATTCTCTTATTCTAACTTTTTTTTAAGACTGATCTTATCAAAAGAAAAGTACACAATACCTCTCTTAATTCCCTCAGCTAGAGATATTCTTTGGAATAAAAACAGGTATTTGTGTGTGTGTGTGTGTGCAGTTGCTCAGTGGTGTCTCTTTTGCGACCACCGTGGACTGTAGCCAGCCAGGCTTCTTTGTCCAGGGGTCTCCAGGCAAGAATGCTGGAGTGGGTTGCCATTTCCTCCTCTGGGTGATCTTCTGACCCTGGGATCGAACCCATGTTTCCTGCATTGGCAGGTGGATTCTTCCCCACTTTGCCACCTGGGAAGCCCAAGTACTTTACTAGGAGTGTAAAATTCAAGATCTTTATAGCTATTATGGAAATAGTATATTGAAAAGGACTCAAAAACTACTGGACTGTATAACCAAAGAAGAGATACATTCATCCAACTAAGAACAGTGTTTACTGACATCTACTGGATTGTTTTACTTCTAACTTTATTCTATAAACTATGAAAAATGTAAAATACACTAAAGTCTGGACTGAATCAAGTGTACTTCATTCAAGGTCTTCAGTGTCTTTGGTAAACAGGTCTGCCAGGTCAGCCACGGTCAAGACGGAGGCCTCGGAATGCTTTGCGGAGGGGTTCGTGTGACTGTAGGATTTTCCAAGTGAGCAGAATCAGAAAGAAACCCCAAGAAATAAATTATTATGTTTGTCTTTACATACTGTTCTGGTCTCATAATAATGTAAGACATAAAAATATAACAATATTATATTCTTAATATTAGAGTATGCTTCTAAGTTTCTGTAATTGAGTTATAAGAAACTCCTAGAAGATGATGGGATCATTATTACAGCCTGTTAAAATAGGAAAATTTTCTATATAGCATTTTCAAACTTTGCCATAAAATGTTTTCCGCTGTAGACTTAATAAACAAAACTCCCTGCCAACTACTACTAAGGCTTTCTTTCACCTTAAAACTTACCTTCTTAGTATCCAAAGTTAATTTATTTCAAGAAAAATTCAAGCTGCTATTTTTATTGAGGCAGCTTAAATATAATCACTGAATTCTGTTATATTCGGAAACACCACTAAGAGAAAGCCTTCATGTTTGAGGCAAAAAGCTTTTGTGGCAGCCTCTCTCTTTCCCACAAACCACCAATGAAAGAGAATTTCTGGTTCCCAAAGGCTTCTTTGCTGTGCAAAGTCCTAATACCTCTGCAGAAACCATCCCTTCCAAGACAGTCATCTCTTCTGAGTGTATCTTCCAATCACACCTATCTCACCAGAATTCAGTTAGGCATTAGTTTATGTTTCAAAACGACTTGAAAGAAAATACATTAGGAAGTAAATGTTAGGAAGTTTTATGATTCCAAACTTAAGTTTTGAAAATCAAGGATGCTTTAGTCTCCCTGCCTCTGCTCTGCCTGTAAGTGTAATAACACAATTACCGGCTTAGTTTCAAGTCCACACCTTTTACTTGCATGTGACAAACAAGTGTGCTGTAAGCTTCATGTTACAGATTTCAGATCAAGGCTTTTAGGTTGGGCATAAAGATAGATTTCATTTAAAAAGTAATCCAGCGTGGCAAGGAAATGTAGCATAGTTCTCCCGAAGCCCTCCGCTGGCAAAATATATATGGGTGATTGAAAGTATAATTGCTCTGAAATAAATTTTCTTTAACAGTAGAATTGTTTAAATAGTTTTTTATGTATTTGCTGTTGTTGTTCAGTCTCTAAGTTGTGTCCAACTCTTTGGGACCCCCATGGACTGCAGCACTCCAGGCTTCCCTGTACGTCACTATCTCCTGGAATTTGCTCAAACTTATAATTCCTATTAATAAATTAAGCCAAATATAGAATGCCTGGAGTATTAGCTGGGAAATTTTGGATAGGTAAAATGTCATACCTTGCTCTAGAAAAGTTATTTGTACTTATATCTTTCAGCTGACTAAGTGATCATCTAGGTGAAGAAGTTCTACATGCTTACACAACCTTATATGAACAGGAAAACTTCGCCATCCCCTTGAAGTGAACTGTTACGTACCTCTTTTCAGCAGTTTTCAGCATTGCTTGCATTCTTTCTTCTATTGTCGCTTTTATTAAGAATCTGTGTACAATAGTGGGTCTAGAAGGTACATACCAATGATAAATTTAAAAACACCTATAGAACAGATTAGAACGAAGAAACTTCATATATTACACACTATCAATCAGTTAGTATCTGCTGTGGCAGGTACTAAGCCACGTGCTGGGCTGAGGGGGTTTGGTCAAAGTGAACACAACAAACTAATCTCAATAAATCGGTATCTACAGTGTCTATTGGGGGCAGATATAATAAAAACACACCATGTAAGACATCCTCAGGTATAGACAAGGTCATGAGGAGGCTGACATATGACTTGAAACATGACTGCTGGAATAGGTGGGCATAAGCAGAGGAGGAGAAGGAGGAGCAGCCTGACAGCAGCAGCAGTAAATCAACGCCAAGTTCGAGCACAAGCTTCAAAAGTCTGGGGGGCAGAAAGCAGGCTGGCAGGGACGGAGCATTCGGGGAGGGGGAGGGAGGCTGGATTTCCTTCCTGCCCAGCCACCCGCACTCTTAATTCTCCTTACCCTGCCCCTAACATACTATATATATTTACTTATTATGTTTATTGTTTACTATCTCTCTCCACCAGTCCCCTACAACTAGCATTTATGCTCAGTGAGGGCATCTCAAGTACTTAGAACAGTGCTTGGCACACAGAAGGAACTCAGTAAAAATTTACTGGATCAACTAGGTGGATACTGTTGGAGGCAGGCAGTTCAAGTTGGTGATGGAAGGATGAGTTACTTCTACTCTGACTGTATCTGTCTTCCCTCTTCTCCCTCAACAAGGAGGAGGAACAGAGCCTTCAGATCCTTTCTCAGAAAGCAGAAAAACATCTACATACTAAGGAGGCAAAGTAGGGTTGTTAAGCAGTGCTGAGTGCCCTTTACAGATATGTGGTCTTACATCTGAGATAGGCCCACTGTATGCTTTAGAAAACATTAAGATAAAGAGTCATGTTTAAAAATATAAAACAAAGCAAAAACAAACAGGGACCTCCCTGGTGGTCCGGTGGTTAAGACTCTGCACATCCATTTCAGCGGGCATGGGTTTGCTCCCTGGTCAGGGAACTAAGACATGCGCATGCAGTGTGGTGCAGACAAAAACCAAACAAAACCACCCCCGCCCTCCCCCAAAACCCAAACCAAACAAAGAAAAAACCCAGTAAGACATAACTATATTTTAAATGATACTTGGTAGAACTTTAGAACAATCTTGCATTTATTACAATTATATTACTTTGTCATATTTTGCTTGATGAGTGTCTCTTTCCTGCTTAAAATTAAAGTCGTAATTTGCTCTCTCGGCCACTGCTTACAGAGCAGGCTATGTTTCTGAATGTGGCATATAAGACCCTACCTCCTGCCACTCCTCTCCACATATTTTATACTCTCAGTTCAGTCACTCAGTCGTGTCCGACTCTTTGCGACCCCATCAACTGCAGCACGCCAGGCTTCCCTGTCCATCACCAGCTCCCAGAGTCCACCCAAACCTATGTCCATTGAGTCGGTGATGCCATCCAGCCATCTCATGCTCTGTCGTCCCCTGCTCCTCCTGCTCCCAATCCTTCCCAGCATTAGGGTCTTTTCAAATGAGTCAACTCTTCGCATGATGTGGCCAAAGTATAGGAGTTTCAGTTTCAACATCAGTCCTTCCAATGAACACCCAGGACTGATCTCCTTTAGGATGGACTAGTTCGATCTCCTTGCAGTTCAAGGGACTCTCAAGAGTCTTCTCCAACACCACAGGTCAAAAGCATCAATTTTATAGAATAGCAACTTCAAACTCCTGAAGGTCCTGAGAAACATCATGTTGATTTTCTCTGTGTCTCTGCATAAGCAACTCTCTACTGTGTGAGCACCATTCTCTAGTGCAACTCTGGAGTAATTATTCCTTCAAGACTCAATCTAATGAAGCCTCTCCTGACTCTCTAGAGCACAAGAGATCACGCTCTTTTTTGTTACCCCGGTATTTCTATTTTTGCACATTCTACTATAATATGTTAAATCATCTGTTTCCTGTATTACATAGTGATCTCCTTGGGGAAACAAGATTATATCTTATTCAACTTGAATCTTCAGGGTCTAGTATATTTGTCATCGTTGTTTAGTCACTGAGTCACGGTGGACTCTTGTGACTCCACAGACTCTAGTCCACCAGGCGCTTCTGTCCATTGGATTTCCCAGGCAAGAATACTGGAGTGGGTTGCCATTTCCTCCTCCAGGGGCTTTTCTGACACAGGGATTGAACCCACATCTCCTATACTGCAGGCAGATTCTTTACTGCTGAGCCTACCAGGGAAACCTCTAGGGTCTAGAATAATACCTGACATACAGCAAATGTTCAATCAATATTTATTTAACAAGTGCTTAGTACGGGTGCCACTACCCTTATGATAGAAAGCAAAGAGGAACTAAAGAGCCTCTTGATGAAAGTGAAAGAGGAGTGAAAATTGGCTTAAAACTCAACACTCAAAAAATGAAGATGATGGTATCCAGTCCCATCACTTCAAAAAGATGGGGAAACAATGGAAACAGTGACAGATTTTATTTTCTTGGGCTCCAAACTCACTGCAGATGGTGACCACAGCCATGAAATTAAAATACACCTGCTCCTTGGAAGAAAAGCTGTGACAAACCTAGACAGCATATTAAAAAGCAAAGACATTACTTGGCCAACAAAGGTCCATCTAGTCAAGGCTATGGTTTTTCCAGTAGTCATGTATGGATGTGAGAGCTGGACCATAAAGAAAGCTGAGTGCTGAAGAACTGATACTTTCAAACTGTGGTGCTGGAAAAGACTCTTGAGAGTCCCTTGGGCTGCAAGGAGATCCAACCAGTCAATTGCAAAGGAAATCAGTCCTGAATATTCTTTGGAAGGACTGATGCTGAAGCTCCAATACTTTGGCCACCTGATGTGAAAAATTGACTCACTGGAAAAGACCCTGATGCTGGGAAAGACTGAAGGAAGGAGAAGGGGACGACAGAGGATGAGATGGTTGGATGGCATTATCAACTTGATGGACATGAGTTTGAGCAAGCTCTGGGAGTTGATGATGGACAGGGAAGCCTGGCATGCTGCAGTTCATGTGGCCGCAAAGAGTTGGACATGACTAGGAGTGATCTGATCTGAGTATGAATACATTAAAAAAATTAAAAGCATCTAACATCCAGGAGGTAGTACATCTAAGAGGCTGTATAAAAGATAATTATCCATTCTGATGTTTGAATAAAAGTAGTACATAGTACATAATATTTACTATTAGGTTTACTTTGATTATCTCTTATATTGGATTGGGAAGGTTGTACTTTCCTAAGGGGAAGCATTTATAAAAGAGCTATCTGTTTTCATTTATGCATGAGATATGGCTTCTTTTAAATACTGACTACTTCAGCCAATCAAATATCAGTTCTTCTCAAAGTTATGACAGATGCTTTCAGCTTAATAGTTGTCTTAGGTATTTTAAGAAACTATCTTGATGAAGTGACCAGGGTAGCTTCTGAAGAAGGAAAGACAAAAATCTGGGAGAATTTGGGGATTTGCTGTTTGGAGGAGAGTCACTGGAAATCTCACAATATCTTCTGGTCATATAATAAGAATTAAAAATTTAATATATACGTAAGTCACTAAAATTGAATAGGTTAAGATGAACATAAATGAAGAGTTTAAATGCTGATCTGTATTTTAGAAACAGGAGCAAATGCGACTGAGGGTGATTTTAGTCCTTACTTTGTTTGTCCGATCCGGTGCACCCTTCCTATGGCCTGAAGCTCATGGGCAGGGTTCAATATGGGCTCCACCAAGAGAACATGAGTTGCTTCGATGATAGTTAATCCATTAGAACCTGTGTGCAGGGGCAGCAGCAAAATATTGATTTGGGGATCATATTTAAATGCTGACAGGTTCTCCTAAAAAAAGAAAGGTATATTTAAATTTTAGCTGAATAGTTAAAAATAAGAGCAGGATACTACAGCTAATGTTAAAATGCCTAATGGTATCCAGGTCATTGCAAAATGCAATAATTAAGAAAACTAAATGTAAGATGACAAATTTTACAAAACAAAATCATGCAGCTTGACTTTAAGAAAAAAAGTGTGGCACAACCTATTGTGTTCTTTATAATATATGGTAGAATCACAACATACATGTGTGTGATGTATGCAAATGAAACACTATGACCTTAGAGGAAAGAAAGAGTGAGAGAAAGAAAGTTCTAGAGTGAGTATAAGAGACATGAATCTGCTACATTTTCACTTGGTTGTTTTCTGGTGTTTTTCTTTTAGGTTTGTATCTGTCATTGTGCTGAGTGTGAGGTAAGCACAGTTTGACCATATGCAGTTCTGCCTAATGCAGCGTTTTTAGAACTTAATTTTAGGGGCATGAAGTCTCTGTCCATTCAAAAGGTATACTATAGGCCATCTTTTCCTGTGTTAAAGAAACGGACCTCAACTCAGAAGATCTTTAAATGTGGTTTGCTGTGGGTATAACTGAGTAGATGGCAAGTAAATGCAGTTTGTTTACTTTGCCTTTAAATGTGAATCTAATAGTCAATCAAGAATTCAAACTGTGTTTTTGTGGTTTATATGACACAAGACAGTAAATGCAAGTAAGCTAGTTAAAAGCAGCTTCAGTTTGAATTCAGTTGAATTCACTCCAAAAAACATGAGTAAAATCTTCTTGACATACCTGAAATGTCTTAACACGACTGATCTGCGCAAATTCCATGTTGTTGTCAGTGAGAGCTTTCGAAATAATATCTAATACATCTTGCCACTAAAAACACAGAAAACAGAAAACCAAATATTTACTTTCGTGTAAAAAGGATTTGAAAAGGGACTAAACCAAAATAAGCTTTAAACCTCCAATTAAGTAAACAAAAACAAAAACTTCAAGTCTAATACCATTAATATTATTTTCTATCCTGAAAGGTTTTTTTTAAATCAAATGCTGGTTAAAGATGGGGTAAAAAAAAAAATGAGCGCCTTTAATAAATGAATTAAGATAAACATAAATAATAGAAAATAAATTATGGAATATATAAACAGATGTGGTTATTTATTTTTCAAAAATGAAAACTAGAAGTTCTACTCAATACCTTTTATTCAATAGGTTAATTTTCTTTTCCTTAACCAAGTACATTTGTGAAATGACTTTCAAGGTTATAGATTTCAATTTTAAAGTAGTAATATAAGAAAATCCCTAAGTAAAATTAATATAAAAACATAAAATACAGCTATGGGAATTGCTTTGTGAAGCATCATCAAATTTCTCTAAAAATAACTATCCAATGGATATAGAAAAACAAAAATTTAACAAGGAAAAGTCTATCAGTAATTCTAAATCTCAATTACATGTTAGTTCTCAGATATAAACTGATTAGAAACATTTGAAAGCCAGTCCGAGTTAACACTGAGGATGTTGACTGTACCGTTGAGAAAACAAGTGCCTTAGCCCCTGGATCTCTAAGTTGGATTCTCATCAGAGTTCTGACCACAGCTTCCACTTTTGTAGAATGGCTGCCCTTTGAACACAAAGAAGAAAACCCATTATTATCAAATAAAATCCAATTAACAATGGAATGGAAAGTCAATGTAAAACACTATCAAAACTGTATGATAGGTACATATGTGTTTATTCTTTTTCATTTCATATTTGCTGGAAATTTTCTTTAGCCTCAAACTGCAGAAGTTACAGATTTATACCTCAAGAAAATAAAATATAAAAAAGCACTCTAGAAATTCATACAGTGATAAAACACTAAGATAAGCTTTTTTCAGCTAAGTGGCTACATTCTGCAATTACAAAACTTTGTTATTTTAGATGGGCAGAATATATATTTAAAAACACTTGTCACTTTAGATAGTATGGCACTAAAATTGTTCAGAATATAATGAATCAAAACTCTAACACAAGCAAATAATAAAGAATCTAACCCACAAAGAATCCTTTCTTTTAAGGGCAATACAAACGACACTGACAGAGGTACAAATGATGTCCACTTGGACAGAAGCAGATTCATACAAAGCTAGACAAACACTTAAAAACTGCTTTTTGTACTCTGCATAACCATTTCTAAGACAAAGGAATAAGAACATGAAATAAATCAAGTGTTTTGTAGCCTTCATTGAGAAAGTTTTCCTCTTAGAATGCTGTGGGAGATGGTATGACATGGAGATTAAGGGCATGAGATTCTGAGTGAGAAAATTGAAATTCAACTGCCAGTTCTGCAGCTCCTTAGTTATAAAGATTCTAACCTTTCTAAGCCTTAGTTTGTCAAGCAGGGATGATGACTATATCTATTTCCAAAGGTTGCTGTGATGGTTAAAGGAGAAAATATATACAAAGCGTTTAGCCCAATACTCCAATTAGTAGACACTTGGTAACCTTTCAGAGACATTCGATTACCCTACAAGGGGGCAGATGTAACCATACTACTGTTTTGCTCCCATCACACCCCCTTACTACTTTTACACAAAGAGATACTTAAAGGTAAAACTAGAAACAAATAAGGAAGAAAGCTTTTAAAAGACTTTAACAGAAATTTTAAAGTCACCAACAAAGAATTAAGGAAGATTTTTAAATTCTCACATTAAAGTCCTATATCTACATTTACTTCTCTGGATATGCAGACTTTCAATTATACTTGAAAGGTTAAAAAGTACAAGGGACCTATTTCAATCTAAAAATTATCTTAAATAAGAGCAAAACTATCTCAAATAAAAGAAAACAGGAAATTAGCATAAAGTGATCATTTTATCAGTTAAGACAGAAGCTTCCATGTTCCTTGCAAGGTCTCATTTTCAAAGATATTTTCAAGTGAAACACCAGAATAACTATGAACCCTTCTAAAATTAAGATGCTTCTTATAAAAATTTCAAAAGGAAACAGAATAACCCTGTATAAGCAAAATTCCAACCTGGAGTGCTAACTCTGAGAAGGAAAAGACTAGAGTTCAGTTCAGTTCAGTTGCTCAGTCGTGTCTGACTCTTTGCGACCCCACAGACTGCAGCACGCCAGGCCTCCCTGTCCATCACCAACTCCTGGAGTTTACTCAAACTCATGTCCACTGAGTCAGTGATGCCATTCAACCATCTCATCCTGTCGTCCCCTTCTCCTCCCTCCTTCAATCTTTCCCGGCATTAGGGTCTTTTCAAATGAGTCAGCTCTTCACATCAGGTGGCCAAAGTATTGGAGTTTCAGCTTCAACATCAGTCCTTCCAATGAACAATCAGGACTGATTTCCTTTAGGATGGACTGGTTGGATCTCCTTGCTGTCCAAAGGACTCTCAAATGTCTTCTCCAACAGTTCAAAAGCATCAATTCTTCAGCCCTCAGCTTTCTTTATAGTCCAACTCTCACATCCAAACATGACGACTGGAAAAACCGTAACCTTCACTTCTATCAAAGTCTGGCCAGTTCAATGGTAGCTCTCAATGATCCATCCCCAAAGCTACAATTCAGAACCATTTGGTTCCAGTCCAGTTACTTCCTACTATGAAAGAAGAATAATAATGAAGTTTAAAAATCCAAGGCTCTGCTTGTCTGAAAGCCACATGGAGAGTGAGAGGGCCTTAATAACCTTTTCTTGCAGATGGGTAGAAAGTGGCTACTGAAAAGGGGAACAGTGAAGAAGAGGGTAGCCCATATATATATCTGTGGCTCTTGATTTCACCAGGCATGCCTTGCACAATTTTTGAAAACAAAGTCAAAAAATGTAATCCTTACGTTAGACCAATGTGTTAAAGCAGTTTCCCCCAAAATCTCATATTTTAGACTACTTGAAGACATCCAAATTATCATAAATTATCATTACAAATGTTGCTTCAAGGTACAAGATGTTGCGTTGAAAACATACTGCCTCTGTGAGTCTATTTTAACACAAATTCACAACTTATTGTTAAATGAAAAGAAAATGCCTTAGACAATGAAGGATTACTATTCTAAACAGCATTACTGATCTTTCTAAAAAGAAAGGTAATACAACGAAGGAGAAAAACTGAATAGAAGTTAAACTAGGATCTGGTTTCTGTTCTATTTGCTACATATAGTACAAGTACTATTTTGGATAACTAAAATCACAAAAAAATAATACAAATTTATTGGGCAATAACCTAAGAAAAGAATATTTAGGATTAAGAATTTTAAGAATATTATTTTATGCCCAACTCTCTCTAAACACCACTAAGAATCTGCATTTATCTTGTTAGACCTTCTTATGCATTTTAGAAGCCTCTAAAGTATGCACACATAATTGACAAATATTTTTAAAAGTGTTTTCTAACATGGTTCTTAAATTTAACATTGTATTCTATCAATCTTACCATGTAGGACCTTTATGTATGCCTCGCCTCAGTGGCTGCACAATATTTAGGATACAACAGATCATTATATTAGTTCTCAGTTCAGTCGGTCAGTAGTGTCCGACTCTTTGCAACCCCACCAACTGCAGCAAGCCAGGCCTCTCTGCCCATCACCAGCTCCCAGAGTTTACTCAAACTCATGTCCATTGAGTCGGTGATGCCATCCAATCATCTCATCCTCTGTCGTCCCCTTCTCCTCCTGCCTTCAATCTTTCCCAGCATCAGTGTTTTTTCCAGTGAGTCAGTTCTTCACATCTCGTGGTCAAAGTACTGAAGTTTCAGCTTCAGCATCAGTCCTTCCAATGAATATTCAGGACTGATTTACTTTAGGATTGACAGGTTTGATCTCCTTCCTGTCCAAGGGACTCTCATGAGTTTTTTCCAACACCACAGTTAAAACGCATCAATTCTTCAGCTTTCTTTTTATAGTCCAACTCTCACACTTGCTTATTAATATACATTTAGGTTAATTTCACTTTTTTGTTCTTACAAATAATACTTCAGTGATTATGCTTATACTTAGAGGATTGGGTATGTGTGCACATATTTTTGTTGAATAGGAACATCAAAGTGGAACTGCTGGTCAAAGGTTAAAAAAAAGCTTTTTAGATTACTTGGATTGTGGTAGATTTCCTATCACACTGACCCTAGAAATGCTAGAACTTTAAACTATCAACAGTTACATGTGCCTGCTTCTTAGTACACTTGTTAAAATTCAAATTTTTGCCAATATCATAGGTAAAATGAGGAACCAAATTTTCATTTTCCTGAGAATGAGCTTGAACATCACTTGCTGGCCTTTCAGAATTTCTCTTCTGTGCACTGTCTGTTCATATTCTTTGCCAATAAAAACAAACTGGTTGGTAGTACCACTCAAATACTGAACATGTTAAATTCATGTTGTAAATATCTTTCTACCTTTCTATTTTTAGTTCACATTTAATTATATTAAATGCAATAATGTTAGCAAAAGTGCTATATTAATACATTATATTAGTTCAATAACTCACAAATGCTTGATAAATGGTATGTGGATTTATAAACTAAATGTTTTTCAACTTTTATTAGACTTCTCTGTGTTTGTTTGACATTTAAATTTGCCTTGCCATGGTTCTATGTAGTATCATTTGGTATGATTTCATACCTGAGTATTGAATACTTCTGTCACTTACCAGTTGATACATTGCTTGAAAACAAGGACCAAATGGCATTTACTTTTATATCTCCTAGAGCCTTGTATGGTCTTCTATAAATAGTATATACTCAACCAATTTACTTAATGTAAAAGAAAATTTAATATGTACTTATAAGGTTCTCAATCCCAAACAAACCTGAGTTAAACGATAAACATGATAAAATGAAAGTAAAAGAGGTTAGAATATAATTTAAAACTCTCAACATATTTTTTTATTCATTCAGAATCATCAACAATAGGGAAATCAAATCTTGCGATTGATTTCTATCGCTTTTCCAGACAGACTCAGACAAGAGCAGTCATGAAAGACAAGCAGATTTAATCTAACACAAAGCAAGCCTGAGGAGGATTTTGGGTTAGTAATATGTAATGAAATCTGGGGATCTGGTCTAAAAAGAAGTCACTGATCAGAGGGTAGTACCGTTTCATTCAGGTTTATCAACTCTCATTTTTTTCACCTACCTATCAGCAGTGATAGGAGAGGTTAATAAAGTCAGCAAACCCTGTGGACTTTTAGTTCAAATCCTTAGGATCAGAGATCCTTATTCTTATCTTTCTTTTCTCTTTTCTGCTTGTGCTCTTTTTCCCCCTTTCAAGTGAAAAGCAAAAGTCCCAGAGTAATACTGAAAAGACCATGGTTGGTCTAAGAGCAGAGTCAATAAAAGTGATCAAAGAGATAGAGCAGACTTTCTTCTGCGTGTTCCTTCTATCATTCAGTCCCTCCAACATTTCAGGTAAGTTCACGTTTGATTATTTAAATCATTCAACAAAAATTTTCTGTGCACATAAGTGACAAGAACTACAGTAGGCACTGGATGTACAAAGATGAAGATACTCCCTTCTTCCCAAATGCATACAGTCTAACGTATGTTACAGAATATTGAGAAAAGCAAAGGAAAGTCTTATACTGCTGGGCTGGCTTGGAAGTGATTTAAGTGAATACTTCATTATACCAGCTTAATTAGCATTCTCCACATTCTACTGTTCTTCTTACTGTTTTTTATTTTTTTTATCTCAAATACATAAATGACCTTTGGCTCAAATCTGCCAGTTTCTGCTGGCAGAAATTGTGACTACACAATGTGGTCACTGCTACAGAAAAAGAAATATTCACTTCGTCCAACAGACTGAAACAGGAAGAAGGTGATGGATTATATATAGGCTGTATCTGTACAGGAAGCGACCACAGAAAAGGCAAAAAAGATACGGGAGAGGAAAAAGGGATGCCAATCTATCCCTGTGCAAGGTGTTAAGAGAGTATGAATATTCTCAAGACATGTAAACTGGTAGCCTTAATCCAACCCAGCTTATGTTTTAGCCATGTCAGTCAACACAAACACACAAAGTTAGGCTGGAATTAGGAGGGTGCATAGGAATTGAACCCCCTCAAACTGCTAGATTATTCCTTACTATATGAGATTGATAAAGCTGCATTTAATTATAGCACCTCTGTCCTCTTCTATTGTTCTTGTCCCTTTCCTCATTCCTATCCTTCCTTGACAGTCTCCAGTTTTTCCAGATATGTATCTGTCAACCCTGACTCTATGATTAATGCTCGGTTTTTCTTTGTTTCTGAAACATCAGTGACCAAGGCTGAGCTTTGGAATGAAGACCCTTCATTTGTCCTCTGCCTCTCTTCACTGTATCTTTGTGGCCACTCTCTCTGAGACACAAGTTCTCTCTAAGGTCAACTAGGAACATCAAAGAGACGTATGAAGTGCAACCATGCAGACCAGTGCTCTCCTGGTTTTCCTCTCATGAGGTAAGCAGACACGAGCATTGTAATAGTTAATACTGAAGAAAAAGAATTTGGAGTTTTCCTTCTTTACAAGAGAAGGATCTTACAAAATATTCTTTATGAAGATTTTTGCTCACCTGCTTCTAATTAATGAGCAAAACCAGACTAGATCTCAAAGCTACACACATAGGTCTTTCACTTTTGGAAAATTAAATACAAAGTTAAAAGCTCCAGATCATTGGGTTAAGGCAATGAAAACAAGCAGAGCTCCATTAGCAACAAAGGTTAACAAAACAACTCATAAAATCTGGCCTAGAGGCTGTCTACTAGCATAACTAAAATCAGAAAGGTCAGGTAGCTTCTTATCTATTGTAAGCAGGTATAATTCACTTTTTTTTAAAATCAGAGTTAAATTTGATTGGAGTATGCAGTGCTATACTCTCAGGCTCTCATAAAATTCTGAAATCACAGACTCTACGTTAAAAGCTATTAAATGTGTTAGAAGGATAGAAAACTCAGTTTTGTTTCTATCATATATGTAGGAGACTAAAAGAATTCTAACAATAAAGCAATCAAGTAATATTTAGACTTTGATCAACCCCTCTCCTCCAGAATGGGTCTAAGTATTTTACCAATGCAACTTAGAGGTATTCTGCTTTTTATTCCCTGAGGTCTTACCACTGGGCAAAGAGGGTGCACCTTAGGAAAACCCTTGAGTACGGTAGAGAAGACAGATGGCAGTTGGCTTCACACTGTTCCCTCCACATCTGTGTCCTATCTGTTGAGACTCCTGACTTGGAGAAGGGAGAACAGAACGGCATCTTCCAACTGGAGCAGCAAAACGCTACTTGTACTTAACTCGTATAAACAAAAGAAAAACAGTGCTCTATGACTAGAAAGTTAGTACTGCTTTGTATTTTTCTCTTCAGTGACTTATACAATAGAAGTGGAAACTGTGGACTCTGGAGCAGGACTTGGCAATCCGTGACTGAACCAACAGTTCGCTGCCTGTTATATCCCTTCTTCACTGGTCTCAGTCCTCCTGCCTTTGGCTCCTTTTATTTCCTCTGTTAAATCTGTCCATATGCCTCTCTCACACCTTTTCCTTCATAGTATCTATGGATTCTCATGGACAGGCTCAATTCCACTGGCAGAATTAAAGGCTAAAGTGTCTGCTGTGTTCTGAAGAACATCAGAAAAAAGTCGACACAATGGAGATGATGAATGTATTCAGTTTTCATCAAACATCACAGAAAATATTCATGTCTATAGATTCTACAAGCAGGATCATATCCTTAGAGATTTTATAGTTACTATGTACTTGTATATTATCTTTAACATATCTTCGTACTACATTGCGTGCTTATGTGTGCTTAGTTGCTCAGTCGTGTCTGACTCTTTGCGACCCCACAGATTGTAGCCCACCAGGCTCCTCTGTCCATGGGATTTCCCAGGCAAGAATACTGGCGTGAGTTGCTATTTCCTTCTCCAGAGGACCCTCCTAACCCAGGGATTGAACCCAGCTCTCCCGCATGGCAGGTGGATTCTTTACTGTCTGAGCCACCATATTAGTATATATATTCTATACATGTGAAATACACACAAACTAATATATACAAGACATGTCAAATAATGTCTCATAGTAAAAAGGCCTATCACACATGACTCTAAAGGCAGAATGAAGTCATTTTCAGAAGTGCAAAAACTGATTTGCCATTCACATGCTCTTCATGTTAAAATTTCTTGATACAGTCATAGCACAGTGAAAAAAAAGAATCAAAGAATGAGGTTACATGAATAATGAAATCAGATAAGGCTGACACAGAAGTATAGGAAGCTAGCTAAAAAAATGAGAATTTCTATTAGACTGGGGTACTTAAAAAGATTCTTCACTGAAAAGTGAAATTTAAATGATACAAGATCAGGATTCTGCTCCTTTCTGCATGACTTCAATCACTCTGCTTGGTTCTGTAATGAAAAGTATTTATATAACAAAATGTGGATGTATAAATATGATAATGTAAAAATGATACTATCACAAAAATAGAAAGGAAGGGAATGAAGGAGGAATAGATGCATTAATTTCCTCCTATTTTAAAGTGAGGAGTCAGCTAGTACTTAATTGATGTATGTTACTGAGAATCACAGAGGCTAGATCTTTGTAACTAAAAATAGAAATTGTTCACAGTGGCAAGGCAAAGCAGGATGGATGAAGGAGAACATTAGTTTTCACTGTGTGCCGTTCATTTATTCTGAATTTATTTTAATCTTTTGTGTAAATTACTTCCACTGAAAAATAACATACTGATTTTTGACAGATGAATAAGGGTTTTAGGGGAATGGGTGGGAGACTTGTAATTCTGGGAACTTTTAAACTTATTGTATCAGTGATACAATTGGGATTGTGTTTATCGTAAGTGATAAACACTTCCCTGGTGGCTAAGATGGTAAAGAACCTGCCTGAATGTAGGACATCCAGGTTTGATCCCTGGGTTGAGAAGATCCCCTAGAGAAGGAAATGGCTACTTACTCCAATATTTTTGCCTGGTGAATTCCATGGACAGAGGAGCTTACAGTCAATGGGACTGCAAAGAGTCCGACATGACTGAGCAACTAACACACATTTTATTACAAACGAACTGGTCTTCTGAATTACATCATTACTCTAGTGCTATGTAATATTGTACTTACAGTACCTCGCACTGTTCTAGGGTCAAATGGGTGCCTCGCCTCTGTTAGCTGCCACAGGAAAGGTGTGTCAACCTTGTTAGAAAAGGACAATCACTGCTGAAACAGAGCGGAGTTAGTATTTAAATCTTCCAGTTATTACTTGGATTGATTTTTTGCACTCTTTTAAACTTACTATAAGAGTCAAAGATTCTGAGATTAGACCTTTTTTTGAAGATTCATTTAACTGAAGAACATCACTTTTAAAAAGACAAATTTATACAATTTAGCTCCCTCATGCCCCCAAAAGAACTATAATCTTTCATCAGTTATAACTAGGGCTATAATTTGGTAATAGGTCACAGATTTTTCTTTAGGTTTCCTTATTGGTTTATAACTTCCAAATAACCTAACTGTTTCATATTTTTAGGAAAACAGTATGGAGGAAGTCACTTCCTGTCTTGGGACTTTCTGACTTTCATTACTTTTATTCTGGACTTCTTTTAAAGTAGAGCTGACTCTTCCAATTTGCCTGTGCTGTCCATAGTAGTTCTAGTTGAGAAAGATCAGTTAACATTGTTTTATTTCTGTCTGCACCTGTTCACCATACTAAAAACCCAAGTTGATAGTTACAAATTTATATATGATTGATCTCACAAATCAGGAATATTTTTCAAGTACATGCCTGGGAAAATGGTTGGGCTTTTCCCAAGTTTCTTCAATAAAGTTCAGTGGAAACTCCACGTAGGCAGCCTAGGTGAGAAATTTTACAAGTGCGCTTAGCCACAAAAATGTTATCCTGTTCTTTAAAGTATTTTGAATAATTACTTCAAAGAGATAAAGCAATTGCAAAAAAAGTTAAAAATTTTATTTGGACCCAAAGGTTATGGGGGATATTATATGTAAATATAATAGATGGGGAAATATATGGGGAAGACAATGGAAACAGTGACAGATTTTATATTCTTGGCTTCCAAAATCATTGCAGATGGTGATTGCAGCCATGAAATTAAAAGACGCTTGTTTCTTGGAAGAAAAGCTACAGCAAACCTAGATAGCATATTAAAATGAAGAGACATTACTTTTCCAACAAAGGTCCATCTAGTCAAAGCTATGGTTTTTCCAGTAGTCATGTAGGATGTCAGAGTTGGACTATAAGGAAAGTTGAGCACTAAAGAATTGATGCTTCTGAACTGTGGTGTTGGAGAAGACTCTTGACAGTCCCTTGGACTGCAAGGAGATCCAACTAGTCAACTGCAAAGGAAATCAGTCTTAAATATTCATTGGAAGGACTGATGCTGAAACTGAAGCTCCAATACTCTGGCCACCTGATGCAAAGAACGGACTCATTGGAAAAGACCTTGATGTTCGGAAAGACTGAGGGCAGGAGGAAAACGGGACAACAGAGGATGAGATGGTTGAATGGCATCACTGACTCAATGTACATGAGTTTGAGCAAGCTCACGAGAAGCCTGGGGTGCTGCAGTCCATGGGGTCACAAAGAGTCAGACATGACTGAGCGATTGACCAACAACAAGATAATACAAAGTATCTTATGTAAGAATACTTAGAGGAGTATATTTAAACATAACCACTTGTGGATTATATTTACCAAATTATTTTATGTCAACTTTAAACTCAGTCATAATTTTACAATCAGTTTTATTCCAACTAGATATTTTAATTATAGCTAGAAAGTACAAGACAGACTTTTACAAGTCACCTTCGAGTCAACTGAATACAAACTGAAAAAAAAAAAACCATGATTCTACACATAGTATAGTTTGACAAATGGTATTGCTAGGTTTCTCTGAGCTTTAATGTAGAAATACAGTATTTTTTTTCCTCTACAAAAAGGCTGTATAAAACATCTTTACCAGCAATAGATTTGCTTGTTAGAAATCCAGATTCCTGGACCAGATCCAAGATCTAACAAGTTAAAAGTTATGGGAATGCAGCCTGAAAATATACTTTAAAAACAGAGCACTTGATCACTAGGCACTCAAAAGTTTGAGAACTTGAAGTGCTGTATGTGTAGCGGGTGCTGTTTTGCTGTGGTTGTATCCATGTATTCTCTCTTGGATAGAAGCTTCTTATGACATAAGAATCTTGTTCATTACAGGGTCAGGGTTTCCAATGACAAAAATGCTTTGTATGAAAGACAGCCAAACTGAGGACACAGGGAACAGGTCACGTGGGGCATATGTTCTGCCAGGAGGCCTACTTCACCCTCCAAAATGCCTGGCAGTTGTCAGAACTCACAGGGGGAATTTTGTTTACTTTGTGAAATGCCCAGGAGGTTCCAAGGGTCATTTAGGAATACTGTGACACTACTGTTAGGGTAGAGACAGTCTTTAACTTAAACGCATCCCCTAATTCACTAATGAACACGCTATTCATTTTATTTCTGTGGTCAATCAATAGGATTCCTTACATTGGGAAATACCAGTAGAAAAAAAAATGTCATATTATTTAATTCTATTTTTATGTTCTCCAAATATCTTTTACCAGAGATCAGCTAGATGATTAAGCACCGTGTGTGAAATTACATTGTTTGCTGTGTCCAAGTGTCTTGACATGAATGCTTAAAGTGAACATTTCAGATAAAAACTTTAATGAAATAAATTTTAAAATAATGCCTTCAGTATTTTCACAGAGCCATCTTTATATGCCTCAACTCTAAGACAGATGACATGATCAATTAAATGGCATAGTCTCAGATGGTGAGAGTTCAGTGTGAGTCTGAGAAAACAAGGAGATGCTTCAAGAAGGTGGCAGAAATGTGACAGTCAGAAAAGGACACAGGCAGCAGAAATAGTGACAGAAAACCAAAAGTAAGTGCAGAGAGAAGCAATGTGAGAATGTGGCAAAATGATGAAACTTGCTCGCACAGTAAGTATAATATTCAGTCATGTATTTAAAAAAAAGGAAACATAAGTATATATACATCTAAAAGAAAATTGAACTTTGATAAATTCTATATTCTTTTCAGAAAAAAAATGATTTACTTTAATTGGAGGATATTTACTTTACAACATTGTGATGGTTTTTGCCATACAACAACATGACTTAGCCACAGGTATACATGTGTCCCCCCCATTCCGAACCCCTCTCCCACCTCCCTCCCCACCCTATCCCCATGGGGATATCCAGAACACCCGTTTTTGGGTGTCCTGCTTCACGCACTGAACCTAGACTGGTTATCTACTTTATATATGGTAATGTAAACATGTTTCAATGCTATTTTTTATTTTTACTAGATCCTTCGATTAATTCATGTGTTCATCAAAATCCACGAAAGACAGGAAAAAGTCAGAGCATAATAAACAGTATTTGTACACTGATATTCCTGTCCCAACAGGACAGCATATGTAACTGTCCTGAGCTTTCTCCTAGGTGTCTAGGAAAGTTGCCATAAAACGAACAGGTGTTTGGGTTTGATGGACTCAGTTTCAGAGAGATGGTGCTGTTTACTGGTAGCCAGGGCAATCACTTCCTAAACCTTACTGCATGAAGTCTGACACAGCAGTTCCTTCTTATGCTTGTTCCCTGTACTGTCATGAATGTGCTCACTGAAGGGTCAGCAGCCCTTCTTAGCCACACATGCCATCTGTGGCCCCTGAGATGCCTGAGGCCAGAGCCGAAGAGGTAGGGAAAGAAAAAAAACTTTTTATGCAAAGGAAAGGAAGGAAGAAACTGTAAGAGTAGGAAGAAAGCAGTGGGGGTAACTGAAAAAGAAAGCAATTCTCTGCGTGGTCAACAGGCTAAAGTATAATCAACTCTGTATATTCTATACCATCCACTTGGACCACGTATTCAACATCCAAATCTCATTGTTTCAGCTTCTACCACCTCACCTGAGTTACCCATTTCTATAGTCACAACTGGAGTACTGAATACCTATCTTCTTTGAAAAGGACTAACACAAGCATCACATGATAGCGCTCATATGTGGAATCTAAAAAATTGGTATAAATGAACTTATTTACAAAACAGAAACAGAGTCGCAATAGTAGGAAACAAACTTATGGTCGCCAGGGGGAGTGATAAATTGGGAGACTGGTATTGACATATATACACTGCTGCTGCTAAGTCGCTTCAGTTGTGCCCGACTCTGTGCAACCCCATAGACAGCAGCCCACCAGGCTCTGCCGTCCCTGGGATTCTCCAGGCAGGAACACTGGAGTGGGTTGCTATTTCCTTCTCCAGTGCATGAAAGTGAAAAGTGAGAGTGAAGTCGCTCAGTCGTGTCCAACTCTTCGTGACCCCATGGACTGCAGCCTACCAGGCTCCTCCATCCATGGGATTTTCGCTACTCTATATGAAATAGAGAACTAATAAGGACCTACTGCATAGCACAGGGAACTCTACTCAATACCCTTAATGACACATATGGGGAAAGAATCTTTTAAAAAAAAAAAGTGGACACATGTGTATGTTTAACTGATTTACTTTGTTGTACACCTGAAACTAATACTGTAAATCAATCTATATTTCAGTAATAGTAATAAAAAGGTCTCCTATTCTCTGATAAGGACCTGTGATTAAGTCTACTCACAAAATACAACCCTGGACAATAAGTGAGCAGAGAGTAGCAGGGAACCAGAAGGAGAAGGAATTAATGAAAAATATTCTACTACTTTGGAGAAGGAAATGGCAACCCACTCCAGTACTCTTGCCTGGAAAATTCCATGGACAGAGGAGCCTTATAGGCTACAGTTCATGGGGTCCAAAGAATCCAAAGAGTACAGTCCAAAGAGTCGGACATGACTGAGTGACTTCACTTCACTGCATTCTACCACTTCTAGCTTATGAGCCAGTTCCATCAGCCTTCCAACTACTTCTTCTGGCCTATATTCTCTACCATACTCATATGTTGAACTGTCCTGTAAGTTTGGTTAGGAAAACAAACAAACAAAATGTTTACATAAAACAAAGAACAAAAAAAACCTAGTTAAGGCTTTCATTAAATAAATACCCCCACAGGCAGAAAGTCCAATTACAGGTCCTACTTGGATTTTGGGTTTCCCCGGTGGCTCAGTGGTAAATGCAAGAGACGTGGGTTTGATCCCTGGTTGGGAAGAGCTCTTGGAGAAGAAAATGGCAACCCACTCCAGTATTCTGGCCTGGGAAATCCCATGGACAGAGAGGAGCCTGGTGGGCCACAGTTATGGGGGTCACAAAAGAGTTGGACACAACTTAGCACCTAAACAACAAATTTGGAATTTACTTTATTTGGATTTTAAATTATAGTCTTCTTTCTTAAAGTTCTGAATGAAGCATGGGAAAAAAAATTAGGAAAAAAAAGCAAAGTTCTGGCTATAGTCTGAAATATCAATCCATGCCATCTAAAAATGCCGTCTCCTTGTGTCAGTCTTCACTAACTTCAGGAATCGATTTATTTTATCCTTCAACTTGGTGAGGCATATCTTCTTTTCCCTGATACACTGGGCTGAATGGAAGAATGAAGAAAAAGAATCCTGGAATTGAACCAGGGCTCTATATAATATCTGCAGTGCTTAGAAACACTATTAAAAAAAAAAAGGACTGGAATTCTAAGATGTCACTTTTTTGCTATAGTGGACATAATTATTACTATGTTTGCTATTATACTGCTCTGACTACGCATGTTCTTAACCGACTTTACCTTCACAGGGATGTCCTCTTCCTGGCTGGCTTTCTCTGAGGTGAAGACATAGGAGATTTCTTTGTGAGACGTGGTCTGGCGGCAGATGGCACACTTAATGGAGCGTCTGTGAGACCCCACGCTGTACTGTTCAATAATAATTGAAATGCACTCATTACAGAAACAGTGCCCGCAGGTCAGTACTGCCCACTAAAGAAGAAAACACACAGAATATGCCTCAGCGAGATGCCATCAAAGATGCCTTCCAATCTATAAATCTATTAAAAGGAAAGGAAGAGAGCCATCATTTCATTTCCTAAATATTCCATGATATACAATAAAAAACCTTTAAGTCATAACAACTAAATTATACTTTATTCTTTAGTGAACCATAGTTTTTAGTTCTGCTCACACTAATAGGATTAAGAGTTAGTCATCAATATTTTGTAAGATGTTGGTGTTCTCATTTCAGTATTTAGGAAAAATGCAAATTAATAGTGGAGCAATAGATTGAACCCACTATTAATTTTGGAATATCATATTCAATACATTCTATACAACTTATTACACAGATTTAATTTTTATATATTAAAGCATTTATTATATAGAAAATGAGATGCAAATGGTAAAGATAATAAAATTTCTGAGACAAACTAGTTGCATGAATATCATCAAAACTAAAAGCAAAGAAATTACTTACACCATGATCCTTTCCATTATTATAGTAATTTTTGTCAGAATGTTTTTATCACTTATTTTATCAGTAATCTCCAGTATTACTGAGATTAATATTCTTCTGCTCAGTTTCCAAGCTATCCTTTTAAGATTATGAGACTAAAAGGTATGTGCTTTGTTATTACTGCTGGCCAGAGTACAGAATTCATATATTTAAACTTTAACTCTTAGTTTCATAGGAAAAAAGTGCCAGTGACACTTACTAATAAAAAAAAAAAAGATATTTTTCAAATTAAAAAAGACAAAAAAATGGAATATTTTGCTATTACATATTTATTTATCATACAAAGTAGGAACTTACAGTATCATATATCACATTTCATAAAATAAAAATAAGAATCTTTTTGAGGAGACTATAGTACCATTTATTTTAGACATTTGTAAACTAATATTTAAAACATATAAACTCCCTTAGGATTGCTGTTATTTGTGCTTTAAATTCTGGTACTATTAGATATCAATAATATTAAGTAACAACTATGTATATCCACTGGATCATCGAAAAAGCAAGAGAGTTCCAGAAAAACATCTATTTTTGCTTTATTGACTATGCCAAAGCCTTTGACTGTGTGGATCACATGAAACTGTGGAAAATTCTGAAGGAGATGGGAATAGCAGACCACCTGATCTGCCTCTTGAGAAACCTGTATGCAGGTAAGAAAGCAACAGTTAGAACTGGACATGGAACAACAGACTGGTTCCAAATAGGAAAAGGTGTACGTCAAGGCTGTATATTGTCACCCTGCTTATTTAACTTATATGCACAGTACAGCATGAGAAACGCTGGGCTGGAGGAAGCACAAGCTGGAATCAAGATTGCTGGGAGAAATATCAATAAAGACTCAGATATGCGGATGACACCACCCTTATGGCAGAAAGTGAAGAACTAAAGAGCCTCTTGACTAAAGTTAAAGAGGAGAGTGAAAAAGTTGGCTTAAAGCTCAACATTCAGAAAACTAAGATTATGTCATCTGGTCCCATCACTTCATGGCAAATAGTGCCTGACTATTTTTCTGGGCTCCAAAATCACTGCAGATGGGGACTGCAGCCATGAAATTAAAAGATGCTTACTCCTTGGAAGGAAAGTTATGACCAACCTAGACAACATATTAAAACGCAGAGACATTACTTTGCTAACAAAGGTCTGTCTAATCAAAGCTATGGTTTTTCCAATGGTCATGTATGGATGTGAGAGTTGGACTATAAAGAAAGCTGAGCACCAAAGAATTGATGCTTTTGAACTGTGGTGTTGGAGAAGATTCTTGAGAGTCCCTTGGACTGCAAGGAGAGCCAACCAGTCCATCCTAAAGATCAGTCCTGGGTGTTCACTGGAAGGACTGATGTTGAAGCCGAAACTCCAATACTTTGGCCACCTCATGTGAAGAGCTGACTCATGTGAAAAGACCCTGATGCTGGGAAAGATTGAGGGCAGGAGGAGAAGGGGACGACAGAGGATGAGATGGTTGGATGCCATCACCGACTCAATGAACATGGGTCTGGGTAGACTCAGGCAGTTGGTTATGGACAGGGAGGCCTGGCGTGCTGTGGTTCATGGGGTCACAAAGAGTCAGACATGACTGAGAGACTGAACTGATGTTACTACATATTTGTAATACCATAAGTAAATCTGTGTATGCTGTATTGCATTTCTGTATAATTCCCAAATATCCATGATAAACTGACAGTCAAGTGACTGAAAACAATGCTTAAAATTATTCATCTTTAACAAAAAAGATGGGGTTATTCTAGAAACATGTTTGACCTATCACTTAAGGGAAAACAATGCTCAAACATATTTGGCAGAAAGCATGTTAGTTAACCTTTGGCCCTACCTTTAAGACAGAGATAATAATCGCCTTGCATGCAAGGTTTGTGGGTAGAGCAGGGGAGTCTGTTTGCAGAAGTCTTTGAAAACTATAAAGTATTTTATAAACGCATGTAGTACTTATTATAATTTCACCTGTTTTCCTAGTTGCCGAGCACAGATTGGACAAGGTTCTGGATTAATGCCTCCTGATGTTTTGTCCTGAGACTGCCCAATAAAGAAGAAATAAAACATTTGTTAGTTATATTTTAAAAGCTGATACATATTTTACAACTCATTTATAAAATATTGGCAATTGCAATGAAATTAATCTAATAATTGAGAGGACCTAATAATTCATATATTACCTATTACTATAAATCTTGAGATTTACAAATAACATTTATTTAAGGAGTGAACAAAAAAACAGACACAATTTTTAATACTACTTGTTAAAGCTGTAATATTACTATATTTATGATAATTAGTGATTTTTATAGAAGGCAAAATAAAAACCAAAATATTGATACAATTTAGCTAAATTCTCAAATTTTACTTCATGCTAGATTTTTTTTAATAAAGAAATAGGTATTCTGCATATCCAGTTGGCATGGGATCACAGACATGGGAAGAGGCAGCATTTATTCACATAATTCCTTATTAATACTGAATTCTCAGGACCCTTTCTCTAATTTTGCTAAGCAGAAATACTATTGATTTGAGAGCTATCTATGCCTGGAAATCATGTCAAAATATACTAGCTTTTCAAAATCTCCTTAAAAACTGGAAGATTTCCAAAACAAAGTCATCAAAATGAACAAGTTTTAAAACTGAGGACAACATAAAGGAAAGTAAATTAGACTCAGATTACTAAACTGTTCTTGATTATCCTTTGACTTGTATAAGCAGCAAAAGAAAAGTAAATTGTGCATGAATTCAGCAGTTCTAATGGTTAAAACAACTCCATTAACTATAATGTAAGTATGCAAGCATTTAAAGAAGTTGAACTGAATTATCTTTTCCTTTTTTAATTAATGATTTATTTCAGGTAACATGTAACAAACTACCTAAAGCCTTAGTGGCTAAAAAATACCATTTATTTCTTTTGATTCTACTGGTCACCTAGGTAATTTTGGGATGGGCTGATTTGCCTCGGGCTGGCCCCACACTCATGTCTATCAGCTGGTCTGGGGAGAGGGCTAAGATGAAGTATTTGCTCCTCAAGAATGGAACCTGGGCTTCTTCACTTAGTCTGAGAGTCCAAAACAACAACACAACTGGGAGAATGCCAAAGTGCATTACTGTTGTTTAGTCCCTAAGTTGTCTTTCTTTGCAATGCCATGGGCTGTAGCCCGCCAGGCTCCTCTATCCATGGGATTTGGAGTGGGTTGCCAGTTCCTTCTCCAGGGGATCTTCCTGACCCAGGGAATGAACCTGTGTCGTCAGCATTGGTAGGCGGATTCTTTACCACTGAGCTACCTGGGAAGTCCCCAAAGTGTGTAGACTTTTCAAATCTCTGCCAAGACACAAGGCCAAAAGCAAGTCATCCGGCCAAGCCCAGAGTCAGTGTGAGAGTGGAGTAACTAACAGCATGCACACAAAAGAAGGTATTACTATATTATTTTATAAACAATCTACCATTTGTCTTCTCTTCTAATTTGCTTAACATAAGAATTAGCATTTTTTCCATAAAGGGTCTGGTAGTAAATATTCTAGGCTTTGTGGACTATGATCTCTGCTGCAACAACTCAACTCTGCTATCACATAGCACAAAAGCAGCTGCAGACAATACTTAATGAATGACAATAGCTGTGTTTCAACATATCTTTAAAATTTACAAAAACTGGTGATAGGTTGGATTTCTACATGTAGTGATTTATGGGTTCCTTATTTTCCTTCATCTATAAACTAAATTTTTTTTTTGCTATTTTTAGTCAAATGGGTTTTCCCACATAGATTATATCTTTGGGATTTTAACTTTTAAAAAATAACTCAACATATAGAGGATATCAACTTTTCTATAACTAAAAAAATGATCAACTGTCTCTTAATTTTGGCTCTCCTATTTAAAGTATAGAAATCTTATACACAAGTTTTAAAAACCTGTGTCCAGAATATTAGGATTTTTTCCCCATATTATTTTTATATACCTGGCATTTTTGCATGAGATTGACTTCAAATTTTTCTCTTTTTTCCCTGCCAAAATAGTAGTCATCATTATAATGTAATAATATTAAAATATTGTGATAATATAAAAACATTAATAGCAAATACTTAGAAATGGCTTAATAAGCCAGGAAACACTAACACTTTACATATATTAATTCATTTAATCCTCAAGAAAGTCCTACTAAAGTATTATGATTCTCATTTTACAGATGAGACAAAGAGAAGAAAATAACTTGAAAAAAGTCCTGTATCTAGAAAATAGTGGCTTCACGATCCAGATTGCACTGTCTAGGTCAAAAGTCCTGAATGACCTACCTCCTGAATGACCATGCTACTTTACCGACAACGAATGTTTTTCATTTTGTCATCACTGAGATTTAATGACATTCACTTAAATGTTATTTTGCATCAGTTTTTCAGGACCAATTGCAGTCCACTCTTGCTTCATTTTTCCTATCCAAAAACCTACTACCCTGATAAGCTCTCTGATAAGTTACCCTGTTGACTGTCACATTTATGCTTGCCAGGAAGCTGAACTACATTCATCCATGTCTGACACAGTACTTTGCTTACTACTCAGAAAATTTATGCTGTGAATTACATTAAATAATTCATTGCCATGGCCTCTTATTTAGTAGGTTTCCAAACACACTTGACAATTTCAAATAACAAATTAAAAAAAAAATCTGTGCATGCATTAATGGAGGAAGGTGTATGTATTATACAGTGAAATCTTCGCCCAGAGGTATGCTGTTTAATACTATTTAAGGTTTTGAACTAGTCTGTTTACATTGTGCTATGCTATATATTGCACACCCTTTACATTATTTGTATAACATATTTTCTATAGACATCATCTTCTTTTCTGATCTGCACAGGTACTGCAGACATACCTAGTGTTCTGACATATAACTAACACAAACAAAAGAATGATTAAAAAAACACCTATAGCATTAATTATGGGACTAATTGATTAAATAAAAGGAGTCAATAAAGTGGTTTATAGACAGTGCGATACAGGAAAAAGTCACATCTTTTAAAAAACAATACCTTTTCTAAGTTAGTTAGGTAAAGAAGCTGCCCAAGCTTTTTCTGCAGCTGGGATGTAGCAACAGCTTTATCATTTAGTAGTTTTATACGATTCTGTTCTACCTAAAAAGCAAAATAAAACATTTTTATTCTAAGATGGTAACATTATATTAAACACACACAAGTCTTCTATTTTAATTCATCCTTACAACGTTTAAGAAACATATTATGTGTGAAAACTCAAATGTGCAAAATGGATACTAGATAACGTATTTTTAAAAATACATATATTTTGCTGTACAGAAGAAAAATTCAATGTAGAATTCTTTTAGATAAAAACTTCCCTATATACCTGAAGTAGGATAGGCCAACTAAAGGCTTTTTATATGATTTTTCAGTAATAATACATTCATGGGATAACAAAAAAATGATATTCTACTTTGGTCATATGAATAAAGTGATTTTAAGAAATCCAGAGAAGGATCTGCCTTCCTCCTCTCTGTGGTGCTCCCTCAGTAGAATATACTAAACAGAAAAAAGGCATAAAAACAAGAGGAATCTGTTTTGGAAAAAGTTATTGAGAATTCTGTTTGAAAAACGAAGTGAAATAGTATATAATGAACATTTCTAAGTTTTCTAAGTTACAGTCTCCAAGCTTTAAAAGAAAAAAAAGATTTAAAAGATTTAATGAACAAAAACAAGTAATAAAGAAAATTATATTTTTAATGGAAGAAGAAAGGTTAGTGGAGTTATTTTTTAAATTCTGAGATACAAAGAGGGATTTAACACATGGTAACCTGTCAATATCTGTTCATGATTTAGCAAAGGAAAACAGGGCAAGGTAGGTTCTTGCCTACTCTTTGGGGAAGACTTTTCTAGAACTCTGAAAAAGCTGGGGTAACAGGACACATGTCTAAAAACCAACCAAGAATATCTTTAGGTTTTTTGCACAAAAAAAATGCTCAAGAATAGATGAATATGCAATATGAAGATAAACACATAAATATGTGCAAATGTACCAAATCAGTGATGCCAAGCACATGATAGATATGAAATTGCTCATCTTTGACCTACAAAACATCATAGGGCTCAAACTAAGAGTAGTCAGGAAACATTTATTGAAAACATCACTGTCCTGATCCCTTCTATGCATCTCAGATTTTTGTGACTATCTATTTGCTGTGCTCTTTTCTGTGATTCACTTGCAGATTACCTCATGTGGTTCAATGATATGAAGAACCGGTGGGTTGGGCTTTGGCTCCCGAGGATCACGGACTCTTAGTCGTTCTGTAGCCATTGCAAGTTCATCAACAGCAGACACACGATTCCTCAGAGCCATCCAATATTCATGAAGCAACTTCAAGGAACAGAAAAGACAGACAGTGGTAAAGTACATAATTAAAATTGGTTAAAATCACTTAGTCTTCAGTGAGGTCTTAAGACATAAATAGCTTTTTCATTAGGGTCTAAGGTGCAAGCAATCTTGGGCCATTTTTGGGATGAAGTGTGACTGGATAATCTTCACAGGACACTAGAGTATATCACTTCTTCAGAATCTGAGGAACAGCACACCCCAAGATTTCTTGGTAGGATCAAAGATTTTTAGAGCTCAATACTAGACTGGTGGAATCTCTGCTTTATTTTCTAAAGAAATACTTTTTATCGTAAAATATTTCACATTCTCAATTTTAACATGTATATAGGATAATGAAAATATTAAAATACATAACTGAGTCCACATCATCCAAATTAGGTAGAGAACAATGTCAGTTCCTTAGAAAGCCTCTGTGTTCCTTCTCAACTGCCTTGTTCTCTTGCCTCACACATTCTTCCTTCAACCCCCAACAATGGGGTGACCACTATTCTGGACTGGACTTATTATTCTGTACTTTTCACTGGACTTATATTAATCTACACATACTTAATAATCTGGTGATAGAAGTTTCTGAAATTTGTAAAGATGGTATCAGTCATTGTAAAATGTTTTGACAAGCTGTCTTCAGTAACATTATGCTTTAAGATAGACCCTGACGTGTAGCAGTAGCCCCTTCGTTTACACGGTCTAAAGGGCTTAGTCTTCAATGCCACAGGGAAAAAATGCACGAAGATCTGGGTGAGATGCGTGATAAGCACTCCTCTGACAGAGAACATGCGGCTGAAGTGAGCTCAAAGGCAGACGGGAGGGGCAAGTGAACACTGTCTATAGTACTGTCTCCTTTCATGACCTACTGTAATTAGTGCTGTTAATATGCTTTTGCTTTTAGAGAGTAATGTGAAGAGAAAAAAATTACTACAAACCAACGCTTTGGACTTTACAGAAGTATCATTCCCTAAACTACCAAAGGCGGGAACTGATAGACAACTTAGCTTCTCTTTCCTGACAGAAATTTTTATCCTGCTTTAAAAGGAAGAGCTCTAGATTAAATAAATAATAGATATCAAATGGTATTATAACAGCATAAATAAAAAAACCTATTTCTTTTATTTCCTCCCCCCTCTTACTTGCAAATAGGGCAAGGGATTAACAAATCTACATAAAAAGAATTCCAGTAGTCACGTATGGATTTGAGACTTGGACCATAAAGATAAAGAAAGCTGAGTGCCGAAGAATCAATGTTTTTGAATTATGGTGTTGGAGAAGACTCTTGAGAGTCCACTGGACTACAGGAGATCCAACCAGTCCATCCTAAAGGAAATCAGCCCTGAATACACACTGGAAGGACTGACGCTGAAGCTGAAGCTCCAATACTTTGGCCACCTGATGAAAAGAACTGACTCATTAGAAAAGACCCTGATGCCAGGAAAGATTGAAGGCAGGAGAAGAAAGGGATGACAGAGGATCGGATGGTTGGATGGCATCATTGACTTGATGGACATGAGTTTGAGCAAGTTCTGGGAGTTGGTGATGGACAGGGAAGCCTGGTGTACGGCAGTCCATAGGGTTACAAAGTTGGACATGAACTGAATTGATATAAAGGAAAATTCAAAATTAATAAATTCTGGAATCTCAAGGACAGAATTTGATTAAATTATTAAAGTATGAATTGAAGGGTCCCTTTGTGCATTGTTAATTGCAATGGTTTCTTGTCCTGTATGTTGAGAACTATTTACTAATTTCTTCAGTCTTCAAGGTTGCTGATGTTTGGTTGTTCTTTACAGAACAAAGGCAAAACGAAACAAAGTCATACTCTGATTTCAAAGAATAGCAGTGTAAGGTCAAGCTAAAACAATAATAACATACTTTCAAGGCTAAATAGAAGGTTTTATATAAATTTCATTTTTAGTAATTTAATAAATAGAAATTGCTTTCTTCAGTATATTTATTAATTAGTACAATCATTACATTTCATGGAAAGATAAATTATGACACCTCAACTTTCTAAAGCAGATTTTTAAAAACTGAAGAGAGATAAAGGAAAGTAGCAGTTAAAATTAAGGTAAAGGTGGAGAATTTTTAATACAGGAATATTTAAATTACTGTTACCTTATATTCCTTCTTCCAAGCTTCAAAGAGATCCATTGAATTACTTCCCTCATCAATGAATTCAACATCAAATCTGTGTGATTTTGCAAATGACAGTAGAGCTTTCATAGATCGCTCTGTCTCACTTATTGCCCACAGACCACGGTTGGTGGTAGTTACTCGATCATCCACCAGTCCCTCTTCATCTTCTATCATCTCCTCAAATATTGCAGTCTGGCCTTTGACGCTGAAGGTGTTTGAGAAGAAAATCACAGTAACAACTGTCAGTGGACAACAAGTACCATAAAAATGATGTTGGCAGACTCAACAGGAAAGCAAGGTCAAAAACAAATATTTCGTCAACAATATTGACAACTTTCAATCTCATGTCTATAAGATCATGCTAGCAAGCATTTGGAAAGACCAGAGCAGCCCTGAGGCGTCATACATTTGACCAGGGTTCTTTTAAGAGCAATCTGGCATAGTAAAAAATGGCTACAAATTCCATGCCAAAATCTCACTCTGAGAATTAAAATACAAAACACAAATTACCACCACTATCAACCATACAAAAACAAAAAAGGCCACAAGATGACCTTAAAGTACACTATTCTCTTTTTTTTGCAATCAGAACTTAGCTTTTTCTCAATTTCCATGTTTGCACAATCAGGATAATTTTGCTAATGTCATGGTTATACATATCTTCATTTTACAAATGAGGATCCTGAGGCTGAGAGAAGTCCCCTATGCACATTAGTGAGCAGGGATCTGAGTTCAAATCTGTTGAACTGGACAGTCTGTGTCCTCTTTTCAAGTACATATACTACTATCAACACAAGACATGAACATTTAGAGGGCAAACTTCAGCAAAGGGGAGACTGAGCATGTTACATGGTAAAATGCCAAAGTTTATAAATTGACTGAAAAAGAGAGAAAAAAAATTACTTTGAGGAAAACATAATCCTATAAAGTACCAAGTCTTGGGGCATCCCTAGTGGTGCGACAGCTAAGACTGAGCTCCCAATGCAGAGGGCACAGGTTTGATCCCTGGTCAGGGAACCAGGTCCCACATGCCACAACTAAACAGATCCTGTCTGTTACAACTAAGACCCAGTGCAGCCAAGTAAGTAAATAAATAAAGACAAATATTAAAAAAAAAAAAATTACCAAGTCTTGTAAAATGTTTCATTTTAATCTATCAGAGAACTTACGTGTGAGAAAATAGTTTCGACTCATACTCTGTGAACAATTCATCAGCCTTACAAAAGACACAGCTGGAAAAGAAGAAATTATGAGAGAAAGAATCACAGACATATCCGGCAATCCATCTCTAAAAGAGGCTGAGTATTTTATATTTCACATTTTCGTTACAACAAATATGCCATTTTAGAAAAAACAAAACAAAACAAAACACATAATCCTCTGGTCTTTGGTCTTAGAGAGGATTTTATTTTTTAAGTTAGATTAACAACACATCTCTATTTCTATCTGAATTCAAATGAAAACAAGTTTTATGTGAATCGCTGTTTCTTCTCTCAGAAGCAATCTAGCTCAAAGGAATGACACCATTCTCCAGGTGACTTCTGCTATTACCCACCAGTTGAGAGGAAGTCTGACTGGTCGGAGATGGCAGATTGTTGCAGACTCAATAACATGCCGAGATGGAGGTCCCTCCAGGTTTTTTACAGCCTCTCTCACTTGCTTCTGGAACCTACTGAGCTCTTCCATGTGTGTTGTCAGTAAGAACTGAAGTCCTCGGCAGTCGTGGAACCTGATTGCCATCACCAGCACCACACACAACAAAGAAAAGAACAGTAGGTAAATTTCTTGAAAATTCAAAAAGTGCTTGGCAGCATGTTAAAGAAATTGCAACATTTTACCAAGTCACACCTGGGTGAGTTTGCCTTAGGCATGTATACAACTGGTATCTGCTAGTAAACAAAGAATAATAACATTGGGCAGTCCACTATAAAAGATAACAAAAACATCTGATAGTTGCTGGCCTCAGAACCAGAAAACAGTAAGCAAAACCTATGTCTCTGCCTCTGATGTCTGTGAAAGATTAGAATTGTCACATTTTTTCTTTTTAACTCTGACTGATGCCCCCTGACACTGATGCTCTTTGTGGAGAGGTGGTGACTGCAGGATGAAAAGTAAAGAGAAAAGTGAGACGAAAGAAGAAAAATGGTCAACAGTTATCTTCCATATTACCAGGAACTTATACATATACACATGTATTTTTATTAACCATTTACTAAATGCCAGCCACTTTGCCAAGCACTTCTCCTGTTAACCTCAATAGATATCATGGTCCCCACAATATAGATAAAGCTTTACGAATTAAAGCAAATTAAAGTTAGAAAGCTATGTGGCAGAACTAAGAGTTAAATTTAAAAGCTCTTAACCAATCTGATAAAACTATAAATGAAACAGGTTAAGACAAAAAAATTTATGGATGCGTGTGTATGCATTTCTGAAAGGAAAAACAAAGCCTAAATAAGAAGAAATTAAAAAATAAAATATATAAATGGGATTTGTTTGCTTTTCAGGTTAAGACTATATATACCTGACCTGCCTCTTGAGAAACCTGTACGCAGGTCAGGAAGCAACAGTTAGAACTGGACATGGAACAAGAGACTGGTTCCAAATAGGAAAAGGAGTACGTCAAGGCTGTATATTGTCACCCTGCTTATTTAACTTATGTGCAGAGTACATCATGAGAAACGCTGGGCTGGAAGAAGTACAAGCTGGAATCAAGGTTTCCAGGAGAAATATTAATAACGTCAGATATGCAGATGACACCACCCTTATGGCAGAAATGGAAGAGGAACTAAAGGGCCTCTTGATGAAAGTGAAAGAGGAGAGTAAAAAAGTTGGCTTAAAGCTCAACATTCAAAAAAGTAAGATCATGGCATCCGGTCCCATCACTTCATGGAAAAAAGATGGGGAAACAGTGGAAACAGTGTCAGACTTTTATTTTTTTGGGCTCCAAAAATCACTGCAGACGGTGACTGCCTCCACAAAATTAAAAGATACTTGTTCCTTGGAAGAAAGGCTATGACCAACCTAGACAGCATATTAAAAAGCAGACATTACTTTGCCAACAAAGGTCTGTCTAGTCAAAGCTATGTTTTTTCCAGTGGTCATGTATAGATGTGAGAGTTGGACTATAAAGAAAGTTGAGCGCCAAAGAATTGATGCTTTTGAACTGTGGTGTTGGAGAAGACTCCTGAGAGTCCATCGGGCTCTGGAGATCCAATCAGTCCATCCTAAAGGAGATCAGTCCTGGGTGCTCATTGGAAGGACTGATGTTGAAGCTGAAACTCCAATACTTTGGCCAGCTGATATCAAGAGCTGACTCATTTAAAAACACCCTGACGGTGGGAAAGATTGAAGGTGGGAGGAGAAGGGGATGAAAGAGGATGAGATGGTTGGATGCCATCACTGACTCAATGGTCATGAGTCTGGGTAAACTCTGGGAGTTGGTGATAGACAGGAAAGCCTGGTGTGCTGCAGTCCATGGGGTTGCAGAGTCAGTCACGACTTGGCGACTGAATACTGCAGATACTTTAGAAATGAGAACTCTTACCAGGTACTCTACGATGAAAAAAATGATTATACTAAGGTACATCCAAATTAATAATGACACATGGAAAATGGGAGCATATCTTCTAAGAGTGTTAGCAGATAACTGGAAAAGTTTTTAGAAGAGCAAATGAAAATGCTTTAAATATTTTATAGACATTCTTACACTGATTTTTTTCACTGAAGACCAGCTTTAATGCCAAGGCTGACCTCCTACTGGGGTGTGATCTGAGAGGCAGAGTTCCTTCCACCCAGAATCCAGTTCTGCCACAAGACCTAAGTTCCCCACACTAGGCAGATATCCCTTTGGGTTAAACCACTGAAGGTACTTTTGACTATCTGTTCTTTGGAAAGAATTATTTACCATTTATACATCAAGAGCAATAATCCAATATACCTATCTTAAAGAGTGGTAAGTGTTGATGAGAAGAAAGACGGGAAGATAAAGACTCTATAATATAAAACTGCTCGCTGTGGTACTATGAGCTTAGCTCTTAGGGAATAAATGACATAGGGAAATGGGAATGGCTTACCCCGAGGGCAAAAATCTCCAAAACGGAGCCTATTTCAAACTCTGCTCCAACTTGGTTTTAAGCAACTTTATCCAACAAAGATACAAAAAAATACTTCAAGCAGATTAAAAACATAGAAAAAAAAAAAGCACTAAAAAAGAAAACATTTAAAAATGACTAATATACAGGAAAAAAGGTTTATCTTTTAGATTTATACCTCATATTGTGGTTTGAAATATACACTTAACAAAATATAAAATTCAGATGTTCATAATCACAGTATGCTATGATATTTAACTGTAACTCTTAATACCAAATGATCTGAATATTTGGGGTGACTACTAATATAATTATCCTGTTTTGTGCTACTTTCTTACTTCTCTGACATAGAAAGCTTGCCGGTTTGTTGCTTGTAGTTGCTGGTTATTTCATTTCGCACTCTTTGAGCAAGTTCCTCTTCAATACCAAATTCTATTGCTCTGTGTATCACATTCAGCCACCAAGGAGAATTAGAATGAATCTGTAAACAAGATAATTAATGTCTTTTCAGTACTCACTATATTTCTAACACTGGAAAGGGTTCTGTGAAAAGTTAAAAGGAACAATAAATGCCACTCTCAGGAAAATCACAATAGTGGTAAGGGAGACAAATAGACATGATGGCTATACAATGAATGAATACAATATCTGCATATATAATTAAATAGAACACCTATTTCATGATTACTCTAATTGAGTGAAAATTTATTGTATATGCACGTATAACAAAGCTGTGCTAAAAAAAAAATTTAAAATTCAGTATTCACTCTATATATCTGAAAAAGTAACAGGTTTCTTTCTCAGCATAATAAAGACTTCATGCTTATCGTCAACTAACTGAACAAGATTCTACTCAATGAATAATCTATGGTAATTAATGAAATTATATGCCTGAATACTAAATAATTAATGAATTAAGAAGAATACCAAGTGGTGTAACTGATTAAAATCAAAGACTAAAAGTGTATTTTGTGTAGCCTCCTCTTTAAAACTTTGCTATTGACTTCATGAAAGAGAAATTTTAGAAATGACAAATGGCACATATTTAATAAGAAAAATACTTATAGCTCTAATATTCCCAACCTTGAAAGATTTTGGAAACATGCACATCTAAGATCAAAAGAAGGTTGTGGAAGTCTACTTTTTTCAAACGACAACTTGTTATATACCAAGGGTAGAGGAAACCCCCTTATACCTTAAAAGAAATCAAAGAGAATAACCACAAAACAGGTGATTTATCTCTGTATCTGTTCATTCAATCAATAAGCACTGCTAACAGCAAATTAACTTTTACTGTGGCCCAGGTACTATATGGGCTTCCCCTGTGGCTCAGCTGTAAAGAATCCGCCTGCAATGCAGGAGACCTGGGTTCGATCCCTGGGTTGGGAAGATCCCCTGGATAAGGGAAAGGCTACCCACTCCAGTATTCTGGCCTGGAGAATTCCATGGACTGTAAAGTCCAAGGGGTCGCAAAGAGTCAGACATGACTGAGCAACTTTCACCTTCACTATACTAGGTGCTAAGAATCCCAAGATGATAAGAAAGTTCAAGTTTCTCCCCAGATCAGGACACAAACCAAAATGTTGTTGTTCACTGTCCCAGTTGTGTCCGACTCTTTGAGACCACACAGACTGTACCAGGCCAGGCCTCCCTGTCCCTCACCATCTCCTGGTATTTGCCCAAGTTCATGTTCATTGCATTGGTGATGCTGTCCACCCATCTCATCCTCTGACGCCCTCTTCTCCTGCCCTCAATTTTCCCCAGCATCAGGGACTTTTCCAATGAGTTGTCTGTTCACATCAAATGACCAAAATACTGGAGCTTCAGCTTCGGCATCAGTTCTTCCCATGAATATTCAGGGTTGATCTTTCTTAAGATTGACTGGTTTGATCTTGCCGTCCAAGGGACTTTCAGGAGTCTTCTCCAGGACCACAGTTGGAAGGCTGCAATTCTTTGGTATTCTGCCTTCTTTATGGTCCAGCTCTCACAACCATACGTGACCATGGGGAAGACCACAGCCTTGACTATATGGGCCTTTGTTGGCAGGGTAATGTCTGCTTTTCAACACACTGTCTACATTTGTCATCCCTTTCTTGCCAAGAGGCATTTGTCTTTGATTTCATGGCTGCAGTCACCATCCAGTGATTTTGAAGCCCAAGAAGAGAAAATCTGTCACTACTTCCACCTTCTCCCCCTCTTATTTGCCATGAAGTAATAGGGCCGGATGCCATGCCCTTAGTTTTTTAATACATGTTTTAAGCTGGCTCTTTCACTCTCCTCTTTCATCCTCATCAAGATGTTCTTTAGTTCTTTGCTCTCTGCCATTGGAGTGGTATCATCTGTATATCTGAGGTTATTGATGTTTCTCCTGCCTATCTTGATTCCAACTTGTAACTCATCCGGCCTGGCATTTTTCATGATGTGCTCAGCATACAGATTAAAGAAACAGGGTGACAGCAGATAGCCCTGTCATACTCCTTTCTCAATCTCTTGAGCGAATCAGTTGTTTCATACAGGGCTCAGGAGACAGGTAGGGTGGTCTGGTATGCCACAGAGCTAAGAGCTTTCTAAGAGCTTTCCACAGTTTGTCATGATCCACACAGTTAAAGTAGTTGATGAAACAGAGATAAGATGTTTTTCTGAAATTCCCTTGCTTTCTAAATAATCCAGCGAATGTTAGCAATTTGATCTCTAGTTCTTCTTTCTTTCTGAAACCCAGCTGGACATCTGGAAGTTCTTGGCTTGCATAATGCTGAAACCTAGTATGCAAGATTTTAAGCATGATCATACCAGCTTGAGAGATGAGTGCAACTGTTTAATGGTTAGCACATTCTTTGATAGTACCCTTCTTGGGAACTGGGATGAGGACTGACCTTTTCCAGTCCTGTGGCCACTGCTAGGTCTTCCAGATTTTCTGGCATAATGAATGCAAATTCTTGATAGCATCATCCTTTAGGGATCTGAATAGTTCTGCAGGAATTTCATTGCTAACTTTATTAATAGCAGCACTTCTTAAGTCTCACTTGACTTCCCACTCCCGAAGCTCTTCAAACCACCAAAATGCTATGCAGAGACAAACGTAAGGAAGGAAAATTATATACATACCTTTCTCTGGAGATCACGGATAGTCTGCTGCACAGGCAACAAAGCCTGCTGGGCTTCTGCAACCTCTGTGTTACACTTGCTCATATAATGCTCTCGTAGCTGTTTGGCCTGTGTTGAAACAGGAAACAAATATAAACTTTCACTCCAGGTCAAGAAAATAATCTAGTATGATGTTTCAAGAACAGTGTGTTTATTTTATTTATTTAAATCTATCTAATTTAAGCACTGAAGTCAAGTCAACTGTTCAGTTCAGTTCAGTCGCTCAGTCATGTCCGACTATTTGCAACCCCTTCAGCTGGTGCACCCCAGGCCTCCCTGTCCATCACCAATTCCCAGAGCCCACCAAAACTCATGTCCATTGAGTTGGTGATGCCATCCAACCATCTCTTCCTTTGTCATCCCCTTCTCCTCCTGCCCCCAATCCTTCCCAGCATCAGGGTCTTTTCAAGTGAGTCAGCTCTTCACATCAGGTGGCCAAAGTACTGGAGTTTCATCTTCAATATCAGTCCTTCCAATAAACATCCAAGACTGATCTCCTTTAGGATGGACTGGTTGGATCTCCTTGCAGTCCAAGGAACTCTCAAGAGTCTTCTCCAACACCACAGTTCAAAAGCATCAATTCTTCGGTGCTCAGCTTTCTTTATAGTCCAACTCTCACATCCATACATAACTACTGGAAAAACCACAGCCTTGACTAGACGGACTTTTGTTGGCACAGTAATGTCTCTGCTTTTCAATATGCTACCTAGATTGGTCATAACTTTCCTTCCAAGGAGTAAGCGTCTTTTAATTTCATGGCTGCAATCACCATCTGGAGTGATTTTGGAGCCCCAAAAATAAAGTATACTGTAGAGAACACAAAAGCCATGCTAGAAGTTCCTAATATATATACTGAAGAGAATTTATCTGGAGGACACCTTAACTTACATTTACCTGTAAGTCACATAACATAATTCCAAGGATTTGCTCTCCAAATTTCTATCTAATTTTTTAATTAAAAAACAAAAACAAAAACGGGAGGAAGAAGAGCAGTAACATTTTAAACTATAAGGCAAAGCAGGAATACATTTTAGAATTTCTTGTCTCATTCAGTTATTACAATTCCTTGGAATTACTTCAGTTTAGAACTAATACTTGACAATATACACTAACACAGGTTTTGTGCTTCTGTATGAAGCAGCTCTAACCCCCAATGTGACTATATTTACAGACAGTGACTTTAAGAAAGTGATTGAGTAAATGCACATACATGAGATGATAAGGGTGGAGCCCTAATCCAATATGACTAGTGCCCTTAAAAGAAAAAGGAGACATCAGGGATGCAAGTGCACAGAGAAAAGGCCATATAAGGACACAGTGAGAAGGCAGCCATCTACCAGCCAAAGAGAGAGTCTTTAGGAGCAATCAACCCTGATGATACCTTGATATTAGACCTCTAGCCTTCCCTGATGATTAACAATGTTGAGCATCTTTTCATGTGCATGTTGGCCATCTGTATGTCTTCTTTGAAATAATATCTATTCCTATCCTCTGCCTATTTTTTAATTGCCTGATAAGGGGTTAATATCTAATCCCTGATAAGAGGTCTAAAGTATATAGACAACACATAAAACTCAGTAACAAAAAAACAACCTCATTAAAAAATGGGCAGAAGACCTGAACATTTTCCCAAAGAAGACACAGAGATGGTTAATAAGACACATGAAAAGATGCTCAAAACCACTAATTATTAGAGAAATATGAATCACAACAGCAGTGCGGTATCACCTCGCACATATCAGAATGACTGTATCAAAAAGTTTACAAATAACAAGTGTTGGGGATAACATGGGGGAAAAAAGAACCCTTGCATACTGTTGGTGGGAATGTAAATTGGTATAGCTACTAAGGAAAACAGTATGGAGATTCCTCAGAAAACTAAATATAGTACAATGACTCAGCAATTCCACTCCTCAGTATACAGGTGGAAAAAAAAATGAAAACACTAGTTCAAAAAGATACATATACTCTGATATTCAGAGTAGCACTATTTATAATTAACTGAGATATGATAAAATCCAAGTGCTCATCAACAGAGATGAATGGATAAAGAAGGTGTTGTAAATATTTGTAATGGAATTCAGTTATAATCAAAGAAAGAAATTCTGTCATTTGCAGAAATATGGATGGACCCAGAGAATATCATGCTCAGTCAACAAGGCAGAAAGAGAAACACAAATATTTTATCATACTACTTACACATGGAATCTAAAAAATAAAATGAAGATATATGGAAAACAGAAACAGACTCATAGATATAGAAAACAAACTACTACTGGTTACCACTGGGGAGATGAAAGGGGACAGCGCAAATCAGGGTATGAGATACAAACTACCACTATATATAAAATAGATGAGCAACAAGCATATATTGTATAGTACAGGGAATTATAGACATTACCTTGCGATAACTTATAATGAAGTATAATCTATAAAAATACTGAATCATTATGCTGTATACTATATCATAAATTAACTATAGCAATAGTAGTGTTAGTTGTTCAGTTGTGTCTATTTGCAGCCCCATGGTCTATAGTCTCCCAGGTTCCTCTGTTCATGGAATTCTCCAGGCAAGAATACTGGAGTGGGTAGCCATTCCCTTCTCCAGGGGATCTTCCTGACCCAGGCACTGAATCTGGCTCTCCTGCACTGCAGGCATATTCATTACCATCTGAGCTACTGAAAGAAAAAGAAAGTGAAGTCGCTTAGTCGTGTCTGACTCTTTGTGACCTCATGGACTGTAGCCCACCAGGCTCCTTCATCCATGGAATTTTCTAGGCAAGAGTACTGGAGTGGGTTGCCATTTCCTTCTCTGAAGCCCCATATCAAATCAACCATACTTCAATTAAAAAAAAAAGAGAGACTGTCCTTTCTCTACTGAATAAGAACTATATAAAAAAAAAGATCTTCAAGATGCAGATAATCACGATGGTGTGATCACTCACCTAGAGCCAGAAATCCTGGAATGTGAAGTCAAGTGGGCCTTAGGAAGCATTCCTAAGAACAAAGCTAGCGGAGGTGATGGAATTCCAGGTGAGCTACTTCAAATCCTAAAAGATGATGCTGTGAAAGTGCTGCACTCAATATGCCAGCAAATTTGGAAAATTCAGCAGTGGCCACAGGACTGGAAAAGGTCAGTTTTCATTCGAAACCAAAGAAAGGCAATGCCAAAGAATGCTCAAACTACCGCACAATTGCACTCATCCACATCTCCAAGCCAGGCTTCAGTAATACATGAACCGTGACCGTGACCTTCCAGATGTTCAAGCTGGATTGAAAAAGGCAGAGGATCCAGAGATCAAACTGCCAACATCCGTTGCATCATTGAAAAAGCAAGAGAGTTCCAGAAAAATATCTGCTTTATTGACTATGCCAAAGCCTCTGACTGTGTGGATTACAACAAACTGTGGAAAATTTCAAGAGATAGAAATACCAGACCACCTGACCTGTCTCCTGAGAAATCTGTAGGCAGGTCAAGAAGCAACAGTTAGAACTAGACATGGAACAACAGACTGGTTCCAAATAGGAAAAGGGAGTACATTAAGGCTGTATATCGTCACTGTGCTTATTTAACTTATATGCACAGTACAGCATGAGAAATGCTGGGCTAGATGAAGCACAAGCTGGAATCAAGGCTGCCGGCAGAAATATCAATAACCTCGGATATGCAGATGATACCACCCTTATGGCAGAAAGTGAAGAAGAACTAAAAAGCCTCTTGATGAAAGTGAAAGAGGGGAGTGAAAAAGTTGGCTTAAAGCTCAACATTCAGAAAACTAACATCATGGCATCTGGTCCCATCACTTCCTGGCAAGTAGATGGGGAAATAGTGGAAACAGCAACAGACTTTAATTTTGGGGGCTCTAAAATCACTACAGATGGTGAGTGCAGCCATGAAATTAAAAGATGCTTGCTCCTTGGAAGAAAAGTTATGACTAAGGAAGACAGCATATTAAAAAGCAGAGATATTACTTTGCCAACAAGGGTCGGTCTAGTGAAAGCTATGGTTTTTCCAGTAGTCATGTATGGCTGTGAGAGTTGGACTATAAAGAAAGCTGAGCGCTGAAGAATTGATGCTTTTGAACTGTGGTGTTGAAGAAGACTCTTGAGAGTCCCTTGGACTGCAAGGTGATCCAACCAGTCCATCCTAGAGGAGATCAGTCCTGAATATTCATTGGAAGGGCTGATGCTGAAGCTGAAACTCCAGTACAATGGCCACTGGATGCGAAGACCTGACTCACTGGAAAAGACCCTGATGCTGGGAAAGACTGAAGGTGGGAGGAGAAGGGGACAACAAAGGATGAGATGGTTGGATGGCATCACCAACTCTATGTATGTGAGTTTGAGTAAACTCCAGGAGTTGGTGATGGACAGGGAGGCCTGGTGTGCTGTAGTCCATGGGGTTGCAAGGAGATGGACACGACTGAGTGACTGAACTGAAATGAATCTTGGTTCTTTCTTATAAATTAACTGACCATATGTGGGTGGGTTTATTTCTGGGCTCTCTCTGTTCTTTCCCATTGACCTATGTGTCTGCTTTTATATCAATCCTATACTCTTTTAAATACTATAGTTTTATAATGTAGCTTAAAATCAGGGGCATAATGCCTGAACTTTTGTTCTTCTTTTTCAAGATGACTTTGGCTATTTAGGATCTTTTCTAGTTCCACACAGATTTTTGTATTATTTATTCTATTTCTGTGAAAAATACCATTGGATTTTTAATAGGAATTAAACTGATACTGTATATTGCCTTGGGCAGCATAAACATTTTAAGAACATTAATTCTTCCAGTCCATAACTGTGAGAAATGAAACTTCTATTGTTTAAGTTACCTAATCTGTATTTTGTTATGGGAGTTCTAGAAGATTAATACAAAAATGATTAAAAAATTGGACCCCTTTCAACTTCTCAAGACAAAAAGGATCATGTTATTTGCAAGCAACAGAAACACTGAAAAATTTTATTCTTGTAAGTTTCCATTAGGAAACTTAGGAAAATTTACTTTCATCCACTTAACTGAAATAGTTAACTGACTCTTGAAGCTATTTTATGAATGATATGATCAGAGGCTATGTGGGACAGTGGGAGAAAAACTGGAAAGACTACTGAACTGGAAATCCCAATATTCCACTTAGTAGTGCGATGAGCCATTAGAAACTGCCAGTACTAGACCACTTCTGACTTACAACAACAGCAATTTCATGAAGTCAACTGAAAAGACACATCTCTTTTTACTAGCCATTTCATTTTCCTAGGCTTTAGTTACTTCATCTGCAAAAAGAGGTGGTGGAAGTGAATGATTTCTAGGATTTCGTCCAGCTTTGAAATACCAAGACTTTGTACCATGTGAAAGTTAGGCAAAAGTGATAAAGTGATTTCCTTGGAAATACATCTACATAGTATGAACCCTCCACCTCATGATGCAATTTTCCTTTTTCTGTCACACTCTTCCAATTAATATCCATTATAATTCCTTGGCTATAATTAGCTAGTCATTAGAACTGTCTACTAATAGATAGGACTGTCTCCCAGAGAGCTTCCTGTCACTGAAAGCATTTAACGGAGTGACTGATTACATATAAGGATTAGATGCCTGCACTGGGAATAAAATTTCACCTGAAAATTTTCACACTTTTTCACTTGAAAATTTCATACACTTGATGCTAGATTACTATCTAGCATCTAGCTAGATACATACTTACAAAATATCATTTTTTATCCTCTTAATTACATAAAGGCTCCATTTACAGGTTCAATAGATTTCAAACACATCTACTACTCTTTTGCTTTTAGGTTTGCCATCTTTCTGATCTTTAATGAGGCAAAAATTCACTGGGGAATTGGCGTAATAAGTTTATTAAAAATACTTCATGTCACTGCTTCTAATGAGAGGCAATGTTCACTGCAGAGGGAATTTCTTTGAGAGGACACAAGTTACAGTGCAAATCTGAGTTTATTTATCGCTTTAAATAATACATCAAAGGGTGGAAAAAGTACAAACTTTTATTTTTACCCAACTACACCTTTGGCAAGTCTGCATGAAGTCAACAAGCTTTTCTTTAATCTGTTGTTTATTTACATCCTGTGCTGTTGGCTACCAGCAGCCATGCCTACAAGTAGTTGCCACACAGCTGCAAGATTATCAGAGAAACAAAATAATATGGAGAGGTGCTAGTCTAGGCCACCCAAAATCACCACAGCAAAGTCTGGAACATCAAAGAAGCAAGGAAACATGATTACCTTTTGAATTCCTAGGAAGTATCAATTAGATGGAACATGAAATCTTTTATAGACAGAATGAAAAAAAAAAATTACCTCTTCCTCAAGTTTGCCATCTCTCAGGGTAGGTGGTATCCCTGGGTGCTTGGCTGTCAACAATTCCATCAAGTTATGGGTAGCGTGAAGTCTCTACAAACACACAAAAGGCAGCAATTATGACAGCCAATGCAGTGGACTCTAAGGGGAGAATCTACTATCACTAAGGCATACAGAACACTAACAGTGCATTTAAGACCAAATCACCGAATTCTTTTCCTTTAAAAATAACTTGAATAGCAACTTTCTTCACAGTCAGCTTTACTGTAATTATCTTAATTCATAACGATATAAATTTTCAGTTAAAATACATGGTCTTATGAAACATGTCTATGTTATTTAACAGAGTATGTTATATAGGTATCTTCTCTTATACATGTACTTTTCTATATGGGGAAATATGAATATGTTCAAGTCCAGTAAAGCAGAAAGGTTGACTACATAGACTTGATTCCTCTTCTCCTGGAAAATGAGTCTGGATAAGCCTAGCAATTTGTGATATTATAAAACCAAAGATAATGAAATACATAAGAAAACAGGGTTGTGACCTGGATCTGTTGAATTTAAGGGCTGAAAAGAGGTGGGGCTAAAGGTGAAAATGGTGTAGGATAAAGGAGAAAACTCCATCTTAAATCTCTGTATTAAATACTAATATAAGCCAGGCATCTCACTGTGATATTGAGTCCGTGATTGTTTTGAGGCTTCTGTTGCATTCTGCACAAGCTGGTGGAATGGACTGGGAGGAACACTTGTCTCTCTCTGTTCCCTTACACATTTTATCCCAACAGAGCAGAGTGACTAATTTGACTGGACAGAGTTAGACATTCAGTGGGTCAGGCTTGGTCAGCAGGTGAGCTTACTGTGACTCAAAGCAAGAACCAGGCTGACTGATGGCTTATTCTTCACTCTTGAACTCAGGCACACTGGACTTACATGTCCACTTTTGTTTCCTTTATTCAAGAGCACAGTATCTTTGCACTTTCTCCTTCTCTCATAAGGTAAACACATTTGCTTAAGGTCCAAAACCTTCTGTAATCCTTATCCATGCATACATAATATAAGGATACTAGTATTTAATTTTCTCTCCTCTTCCCCCTCTCCCATACACTCCTCCTAACACCTGCTCAGACACAGGTGAACATGTAGGTTCCAAGGTCTAGGTTCTCAACAATAAAAAAGAAGCCTCACCTGGGACTCAAGCCTAAACTTACCAGGATTCATAAAAGGACCTTATTTACCATTGAGCTTGTCTATATGATCCACTGACAAAATCAAGAAGAAGAGGATATTTCACACTTAAGTGTTACAATTCAAATATTCAAATCTCCCTAAAAGACCTCCAAAAACTAAATTAGAAGACCACTGGATAAGTATTATTGTTACTTTGCTCCACTGCTGAGTGTAACTCAATTTCTTGTTTTGCTGAATATCATGTAAATAAATATGCTGATGTAAATATGTAAAGGTGATAAAACTGATGCCATTCTTTGAAATGAATGTTTTGGGCTGCTTCTCTAATATAGGTTAGGCTTATCTAGTCAGCCTTGTGGCCAATACTGGCCTAACTAGACAGAATATTAGTGATCCTCAAACTTTTGCATCTGTACAAAAAGACATCCTGGGTGCTTGTTAAGAGAACACAAATTCTAAGCTTTATCCCCAGTGATTGTGACTCACTCCACTTATTACCTTTTGTCCTCTTAAATATACAGAAAATTTATTTTACAAAGATCAAACAGTTTGAAACTGTTTAGTTTTACTTACTTGCAGTGAATCCGTTTTGAGTTTTTCCTTGTGTTCCTCAGATGAACGCAACACTTCTCTGTATAGTTCTGCTGCCAAGGCATACTCACCTGGATAATCAAAATATGTTTAAAGAATAAGAAAATCACGTATTTAGCTCTCAAAGTCATCTAAAAACACCTACTGTAAAAATACAGCATTGATTAGAACGCCCTATTTTTTACTAAAAGGAATTTGAGTTGGCATTACTATGACTGCCCCAGTAAAAAAGTTGATGATAGCACCCTTTCTTGGGGGTTAAAATTCCACAGAAACAGAACATCAATCAAATACAATATTTTAAAATTATGGTAAAAAACAAACTCTGGATTAACTTTTAAACTAATGTTTTCTTCTTGCTGAAGTTAATGACTACCAAGCAGTAGTCATTAGGATGTTTGAAACTGAGGACAAATTTAGGGTACTTACATGTGTTTATAAACAAATATTCCAAACACTATGACCAATGTACATGCACTTCTCAGAAAAATAATGCACTCTTCTTGACAGGTATTGTTTCTGTTGGTATTAGGCCAGAATGATTTACAGTTTATAACTACATTTCAAAAATGCAGAATTCTTCCTATTTCTGGTCATATAATTCACAGTTAGTCTAAGAGATTTATGCTTTTTTCTTTGATATATTTAAAAAGTAGCTCATTCAAATAAAGTCATAAAGAAGTATAAAAGCACAAGCTGACAAACTATGGCCCATGGGTCTTATTTGACTGTACTTCGGTAGGGTCTACACACTAAGAATTTTTTTTTTACATTTTTAACAGTTGAAATAAAAACTAAGATAATACTACTTTGTGACATGTGAAAATTACATGACATTAAATCTCAGGGTCCATGAATAAAAGCTTTAGTGGAACTCAGTCATACGGACTTTACGTACTGACTGTGGCTGCTTTTGTATTATAACAGCTGAATAGTTGTCACAAATCTTATAGCTCACAAAGCCTAAAATATTTACTACCTGATTCTTTCACAAAGTTTCATTAGACTTCAGTGAGGGAGAGGTGAAACATTTTTAATGGCTCTGAATAATGGAACCTATCTTATTTGCTGCCTGGGGAAAAACTCAAAACCATAATTTATACATACAATTAAAATGAAAGTCTAATAGTGGCAAAATCATGAAACACAAGGGAGAGAAAGATAAAGAGATGTTCTAGTTTCAGTTTGCTGAGGAAAAAGCTTTTATCCTGATCACTGCATACACTTGCTTATTTTAAACTTTAAACCAGTTTCATTAATATCATGGATTTAGAATTTTGCTCATGGCCATAATGAATATTCCACACATATATATATGCCTGGGTGGTTCAGACGGTAAAGAATCTGCCCTCAATGCGGAAGGCCAGGGTTTGATCCCTGAGTCAAGAAGATACTCCGGAGAAGGGAATGGCAACCCACCCTAGTATTCTTGCCTGGAGAATACTTCATAGACAGAAGTCCAAAGGGATGCAGAGTCGGACACGACTGAGTGACTAACACACACTGTCTCTCTTTGTTAAAGCTGATTCCATATACCTATATTTTATTGTGGTAAAGTATACATAAAATAAAATTTACCATTTCAACCATTTTTAAAAGAGGCAGTCCAACAGCATTAAGTACCTTCATATTGTTGGACAAAACGCTTGCTTTTACACCACTGCTTTATACCTAGTTCTACCAGTTATTTAATATAACGCTTTCTAAAGCACACATTTTCATAGTACTTGACAAGTCATCTAATCTCTCTTCATTTTTATAAAGCAGATTACTTTCACAATAATAAAGTTGCATTATAATGTAGGAGTAACACAATTATCTTCGCACAATGAGCTCTCTTTAGCTTTTCAAAAGACATATGGATTCTATTAATATTTATACTGTCATTTATAAAGAATAATTCATTTAACAATTTTCTCTTCATAATTATTAAACCTTTTAAAGAAGGTACAATGACTAGACAATAATAAAAGCAGATGAAACTGAGCTATTCATTATAATATGTTTTCTTTTCACTGCTTAGTAAAAAAAAAAAGATTTTTTATAGTGAAAAAAATATTTTTATGTCTGGGAAGGACGGAAAAATATCCATATTCAATAAGCTATGCAAATATAAGCCAAATATGAAAATACCCATTCTTTGCCACTTGATGGCACTAAACATATTAACAACTAGACAAATTGTACTGGTTCGATATTGCCAAACTAGTTTTTTTCAAAAAAACACATGTAGAAATGAAAAATGTATGTGATGGTCAGGAAAAAAGCTTTCTTTCTCAGAAAACTGAACCTAAAACACTTCTGCATTATATATATATGTGTATCTACATATACATATGTATATGTGTATACACATATATATTTCATGTATATAGTACACAAAATTGAAATAACATCATGCTTTTAACACCATAATCAGTGAGGACCTTAAAATATACACTATATATCATATATATGTATATTCGCATGTTAACATGTGAATCCCTTTAGAGTTTGATATTAATTTCAGATTTCATTTAGAAGTCATATTTTTACTATCTGATCTCTAATATTACAAGAGTTTAAATTATATAAGTTAAATATGCAATGTTACTTTTAAAAATGTATATTGTTTAATATAATACTATGAATTAAACTAGAAACTAAAAGTAGTTAATCCACTACAGTTAAGTTTATAATCACAATTAAATAACAGACATACCATTTATTAATGGACTTCCCAATAGGAATTCTTCTTAACAATCACCAATAGTTTGCAACCACAGACAAATAACTACGGTGAGAATGCAGTGGAAACTACCTGAAAAGAGCAGTGATGCACCTCCTGCTACATCACAGCACCTTATTTTGCCACACAGGAGCCAGCCACACGCTGATCCTGTTAGAGTGCTACAGTGTTTGGACAATGATCAGATGAATAACCTTCCCCCTAATTCCCATACTGTGCATAATTTCATAGCAGGGGAAAAGAGACAAGTCTGACAAGGAGACTAGAAAAAAGGCCAAGTGAAGAAATTCATTTACTGTCTAAGCTTCTGAGTCATAACAGCACAGAATAAAATGAGAAATGCAGCTCATAATTAAGTTGGAAAATCTGAAATTTATTATTGTGATCATTTACAAGTGACATATCACTCAACATCAGAAATTTTTGATGGTGAGTTGCAACCTACTATATAGTATAATACCGAGGTTTACAAACGCCTATTTGATAGAGAAGAGGACATAGTATAATAAAAAAAAACTAATATCTGATGTGAAATCAAGAGATCCTGGGCAAATTCTTTGTCACTTTCTAGCTGTAATCTTGAGACAGCAACTAAGCCTTCTGAATCCATTTTCTCAAATCAAATAGGGATGATAATGACTAAACTATTGGGGAATAAAACAGAATATAAATATAATAGTATTATATATACTATAAAATGGTTTCAGTTCCTAAATCATACCCAGCACACAGCAAATACTCGAATATTTGTTGGGAGATTGAACTTACAAGTGATACTGTCAATGACCAACATTCACTTGAACGTGTCCCAATTTAACCATTCTATTTCTAGGCATTTTGGTTGTTTCAGTTGTTCACTATTTTGGTTGTTTCGACTGTTCACACAAAAAAACTTCTAAAAGTGGAAAGCATATTGAAACTTTTTTGGAAATGTTCTAGACAACTGCTCTCCATTAAATTGGACCTATTAAATTATGATTAATACCGTGTGAAAGTGTCTTTCTGGGGAGACTTTGGTTTACATTAAAACTCATCTTCCTCATTAAGTATTTAGAAGAATCCAAGATAACAAAGAACAAAGCATCACCTTCTACCTTTAATGATGTGGATGCCTGCTAAGCCATTGAGGGCACAGACGAGCTGCCGATGCGCCTCTTCACATTCAGTCCCACACTTCTTCTGCAGGGATGTCAGCAGTTCCTCCATTGTCATGGTACTAAAAGAAAAGTCAGGTTGTTCAGAACTAGAAAGAAGATTCCAAGTGAGAGAAGAATATTACATAAGATCAAGAGTACCAGTCTCTTGCAGAGTCTTTGTGATCCCTGATATCTGTTTACCTCCATTTTCATCACTATCATTATTAGTTTAATATTCTAGTAAGCTTTTTGATCCTCTCATTCTTTAACTTTTTCTCATTTCAGTCAATATAGAGAAGAACTACAAAATCTTCCTAAAGTGTGAAGTGGTGGTTGTGGTGGCGAAGTCGCTCAGTCGTGTCCGACTCTTGCAACCCCAAGGACTGTAGCCTGCCAGGCTCCTCTGTCCATGGACTTCTCCAGGCAAGAATACCGGAGTGGGCAGTCATTCCATTTTCCCAACCCAGGGACTGAAGGCAGGTCTCCTGCATTGCAGCCAGATTCTTTACTGTCTGAGCTACCAGGGAAGCCCCACAGCAATTCATATACACCTCTTGTGAAATACATCATGTTCTCTTTACATTATAGAGATCTATAAACTTCGTCTGATGGCTTAGATGGTAAAGAATCTGCCTACAGCGCAGGAGACTTGGGTTTGATCCCTGTGACAGGAGGATCCCCTGGAAAAGAGAATGGCAACCCACTCCAGTGTTCTTGCCTGGAGGATCCCATGGAGAGAGGAGCCTGGCAGGCTACAGTCCACGGGGCTGCAGAGTCAGACTCGACTTTGTGACTAACACTTTCACTAATCTTTGTCATTGGCTTTAGTTATCTACAAACTGCTCAAAGGCAAGGATAAGAGTCAAATTCCTCTTTACATTTCTTATAGCACCTGAAAGGGTATCGTCTTAATATCAAGTGCTTGAAAAAAAAGAGGCAAGTTCCTATCACAGTTTGATGAACAAACAAATTTTCTGGGACAACAGAGTATTGAAAGGAATAATCAAAGAATATAGCTAGTATAATTATAAAGTAAATATTTAATAGGAATCTAATTCACCTAATACCCTGATGTCAGAACCAAAAATTATAACACAAAATGAATAAAAGCGTTTCATATCTGGAGTGCAACAGAAGACAAATAAACAAAAAACCAAAAAACAACAAAACCCTTCAACAGTCCTAAAAAAGTGTTCCAAACCATGAATAATTTTGATGTGATTCTCTTTCACAAATGGGGTTCCATGTTGAAGAAAAATCACCACACTGCTGAAAACAGATGACAATGCAGGAGCCCACCAGGCTCCTCTGTCCACGGAATTCTCTAGGCAAGAACCTTGGAGTGGGTTGCCATTTCCTTCCCCCAATACTATTACTACTCTACTATCTCTTACAGTATAAAGAAACTGACAATAAAACCTTTTTTGGAGTGGCAAGAACTCGCCACGAACTGCCTGTGGGTGGCAGCAGGCCTGTCGGAGCCTCAGCAGTGGATACAGGATGGAGGTGACAGTCCTTCTGTCCAGGCTGCTGAGCTTCAAAGCCCAGTCGGAAATCTTCCTGAGTTTCACCACTGCATCTTGGCAGCACACCTCATGTTGACGGTGATAGAAATGCCTTTCCACTGGAGAAAAGTGAAGCCAGTGGGTTTCTTCTGTCTGAGGGGGTATCTGGATCTAAACAGAGGACGAAAAAAAAAAATGTCACCTGGGAATTTAACTTTACACCCCGACTCCGCTTCTTCTTGAATTTTTTCCTAATACCCTTAATCAATAAATACTTATCCTACTGACTTGGTCAATCACATCTTTCTTTGCAGACCTCCACATTATCTTGGCAATAAAGCTGTAGAGGAAATGAGGATTCTTCTTGCAATAAGGACGATAGAGAAGTCGAACCCACCAGTGTTTGACACAGTAAGGTTCAACACCGAGAAATACCACTAGCCCGAAAAGATCTGAAAAGGAAGGGAAAAAAGCACGGTGTGAATACAGATAGTCTCTGACTTACGATGGTTTGACTGAAAATTGTTGACTTTACCATGGAGCAAAATCAAATATTGCTAATTAATAAATCATCAAATCTGATTTACCTCTATCAGTCTAGCAGAGTGGCTATTAACCGGGGTGGAAGGGTGTGATTTTGCCCACTGGGAACATTTGGCAATGACTGGAGACAATTATGGGTATCACAACTGCAAGAACACTACCAGCATCAGGAGTGTAAAAAAAGCTCAATATCCAAAATACCCAGAACAGCTCCTAATAAAAATGAATTATCTGACTCAAAATATTAATGGGGCTAAGGTAGAGAAACCCTGGTCTAACAGAAAAAGAAAACAAATGAGACTTCTATTTCCAAATACAACAATACTAAGTCAGCTGAAGAAGCTGAAATTGAATGGTTCTGTGAAGACCTACAAGACTTTCTAGAACTAACACCCAAAAAAGATGTCCTTTTCATTATAGGGGACTGGAATGCAAAAGTAGGAAGTCAAAAAACACCTGGAGTAACAGGCAAATTTGGCCTTGTAGTACTGAATCAAGCAAGGCAAAGGCTAACAGAGTTTTGCCAAGGGAACACACTAGTCATAGCAAACACCCTCTTCCAACACTACAAGAGAAGACTCTACACATGGATATCACCAGATGGCCAACACCGAAATCAGACTGATTATATTCTTTGCTGCCAAAGATGGAGAAAACAAAAACAAAACCAGGAGCTGACTGTGGCTCAGATAATGAACTCCTTATTGCCAAATTCAGACTTAAATTGAAGAAAGTGGGGAAAACCACTAGACAATTCAGGTATGACCTAAATCAAATCCCTTATAATTATACAGTGGAAGTGAGAAATAGATTTAAGGGACTATTTCTGATAGACAGAGTGCCTGAAGAACTATGGACTGAGATTACAGGAGACAGGGTCAAGACCATCCCCAAGAAAAAGAAATGCAAAAAAGCAAAATGGCTGTCTGAGGAGGCCTTACAAATAGCTGTGAAAAGAAGAGAAGCCAAAAGCAAAGTCAAGACCATCCCCAAGAAAAAGAAATGCAAAAAAGCAAAATGGCTGTCTGAGGAGGCCTTACAAATAGCTGTGAAAAGAAGAGAAGCCAAAAGCAAAGGAGAAAGGAAAGATATACCCATTTGAATGCAGAGTTCCAAACAATGGCAAGGACAGATAAGAAAGCCTTCCTCAGTGATCACTGCAAAGCAACAGAGGAAAATAGCAGAATAAAAGACCAGAAATCTCTTCAAGAGAATTAGAGATACCAAGGGAACACTTTATGCAAAGATGGGCTTGATAAAGGACAGAAATGGTATGGACCAAACAGAAGTAGAAGATATCATAAAGAGGTGGCAAGAATACACAGAAGAACTGTACAAAAAGATCTTCATGACCCAGATGATCACAATGGTAGGATCACTCACCTAGAGCCAGACATCCTGGAATGTGAAGTCAAGTGGGCTTTAGGAAGCATCATTATGAACAAAGCTAGTGGAGGTGATGGAATTCCAACTGAGCTACTTCAAATCTTAAAAGATGATGCTGTGAAAGTACTGCACTCAATATGTCAGCAAATTTGGAAAACTCAGCAGTGGCCACGGGACTGGAAAACGTCAGTTCTTATTCCCATCTCAAAGAAAGGCAATGACAAAGAATGCTCAAATGACCACACAATTCCCTCATCTCACATGTTAACAAAATAATGCTCAAAATTCACCAAGCCAGGCTTCAGCAATATGTGAACTGCGAAATTCCAGATGTTCAAGCTGGATTTAGAAAAGACACAGGAACCAGAGATCAAATTGCCAACACCCACTGAATCATCAAAAAAGCAAGAGAATTCCAGAGAAATATCTATTTCTGCTTTACTGACTATGCCAAAGCCTTTGACTGTGTGGATCACAATAAACTGTGGAAAATTCTGAAAGAGATTGGAATACCAGACCACATGTCTGACCTCTTGAGAAACCTGTATGCAGGTCAGGATGCAACAGTTAGAACTGGACATGGAACAACAGACTGGTTCCAAATAGGAAAAGGAGTACATCAAGGCTGTATATTGTCACCCTGCTTACTTAACTTATATTTAAAGTACATCATGAAAAACGCTGGGCTGGATGAAGCACAAGCTGGAATCAAGATTGCTGGGAGAAATGTCAATAACCTCAGATATGTAGATGACATCACCCTTATGGCAGAAAGTGAAGAAGAACTAAAGAGCTTCTTCATTAAAATGAAAGAGGAGAGTGAAAAAGTTGGCTTAAAGCTCAACATTCAGAAAACTAAGATTATGTCATCTGGTCCCATCACTTCATGGCAAATAGATGGGGAACAGTGGCTGACTTTATTTTTTGGGGGGCTGCAAAATCACTACAGATGGTGATTGCAGCCATGAAATTAAAAGACGCTTACTCCTTGGAAGAAAAGTTATGACCAACCTAGACAGCATATTAAAAAGCAGAGACATTACTTTGCCAACAGAGGTCGGTCTTAGTCAAGGCTATGGTTTTTCCAGTGGTCATGTATGGATGTGAGAGTTGGACTATAAAGAAAGCTGAGTGCCAAAGAATTGATGCTCTTGAACTGTGGTTCTAGAGAAGACTCTTGAGAGTCCCTTGGACTACAAGGAGATCCAACCAGTCCATCCTAAAGGAGATCATTCCTGAGTGTTCACTGGAAGGACTGATGTTGAAGCTCAAACTCCAATACTTTGGCCACCTGATATGAAGAGCTGACTCACTGGAAAAGAGCCTGATGCTGTGAAAGATCTAGCGCAGGAGGAGAAGGGGATGACAGAGGATGAGATGGTTGGATGGCATCCCCGACTCAATGAACACGAGTTTGGGTAAACTCCGGGAGTTGGTGATGTACTTGGAGGCCTGGCGTACTACAGTCCATGGGGTTGCATAGAGTCGAACACGACTGAGCGACTGAAGTGAACTGAAGTCACATCAGACTAACATTCCCATCGCAGTTACTATTAACACACAAAAAAACAAAAACCAAAAACCAGATACATTATAGGAGTGATAGAATTAAAGATATCAGAGAATCACGGAAACAAAGATGAAAAATAAACTAAATTTCCAGACATTCAGGAAACGCCATTTTTTAAGGTAATGTGGACACGAGAAAACTTTTGGTGTCATTATCTTGACTGTGGAAATAAACTCACTGCTAAATATATATGTCAAATGTTTATAAATTTTACATTTTAAATATTTATAGTTTCATTATATGTCATTCATACCTCAATAAAGCTGTTTAAAAAATTAAGCAAAAATTTTTTAAAGGGTGCTAGTTGCTAAAAACACCTGCCAATATCTTATTCATCCCAAATCAAGTACCCAGAGAACTGCACAATTACTGCTCATATTCTTTTAACATTAAAATGAGGATAAAATAACTGTGATAGGCATTTTCTCTATACCTTCTTAGCTAACTTTTGAGTTCAATGAGATCTTATTAACACCTACCTATCAACATATTGGACAGTTTCCAATATTATAGCAGACCACTAAATTTGGCCTTTTAATTAGCCTGATATTATTCTACAAATATGTATCTTCATGTAACTTAGTAAAATTACAAGAGTATTTAAATATATACTTAAACATCTTCCTAAAAAACTCTTTTTCCCCTAAAAATAATCATCAAAAATGTTGTTTCTCAGGTCATTGTAATAGATATTGATATTTTACTTTAGCAGAATGGTAAGTTATCCTGCTACGAACAAATGATACATGAAAACCTGAATTTTTAAGAATGATAGGTTTTGAATATGAATATTTGCCATAGGACTAAGGATATTTGTATTTTTATAATTAAACCATATTTTAGAGACAGTTTTTCAAGAAATTTATTATGTAAACCAACATTTACTTATTTAAACTTTTAGTCTCAAATATTTACATCGTGGACAAAAGTTTTAAAAATGTTGTCCATATTCTATGGAAAAAATTAGTTATATGAGTGAGACTGATGTAGAAGCATTAGTTAAAATGTGTCAGTGGAAAGTCCTTATCTTTATAGACACAGCCAAATGAAACTAATTTCTTTTTCTTTCTTTCTTGTCAGGTTCTCCCTGTTTTCTACTCACCATTTTGGAATTTTTGAGTTCGATTCTGACTTGTGTCTACAGTGTTCAGGCAGACACAGTAACTGCTCAAATCAGGACAGCAGGACTACTAACTACCTATCTGTCTATATATATATATCTGAACAAAAACCACTCAATTCCATTTAAAAAGGTAGATGTCTGAAACTATTAGGATCAAATATAAATACATTTAAATATATGCATAATCACCTAAGGATTTCAGCAAAAGCTAAGCAACACTTTTTACTCAAAAAATTAAAGTTTTTCAAATACATGCAATATGTGAGGGAACCATCCATTACCTTCCAATCCTCTCTGTACTGGAGTGCCACTGATGCACCAGCGGTTAATCCCACTCAAGCGCTGAGCCATTTCTGCAGCCTGATGGGAGAGAATGAAAAGAGAGACACAAGAAAAACGCAGAAGGATTGTGTTTACTTATGAAGACAGCTCTCAAGCCCAGGCTTCAGGTCAGATGCATTTGCCCTTACACTCCATACTGAACATCATATTCAATGGGCTATCTTCTAGGATGGGGCTCCTATTAGCAGGAGGCTGCTATGTGTCCTTTCAAAGAGGAAAGGAAATTCATGTATGGGTAGAATGAAAACGCCCCAACCAACTGATACATTCCCTAGACCACCCTATCCTCCAGATGAGAACCCCTGTGCTAATGAGTGAAGTCGCTCAGTCGTGTCCGACTCTTTGCGATCCCATGGACTGTAGCCTACCAGGCTTGTCTGTCCATGGGATTTTCCAGGCAAGAGTACTGGAGTGGGTTGCCATTGCCTTCTGCAGGGTATCTTCCTGACCCACGGATTGAACCCAGGTTTCCCACATTGCAGGCAGACACTTTAACCTCTGCGCCACCAGGGTATGACTTATAAATTCAGTTCAGGTCACAGACTGGGCAGAGAAGACAGAATAAAGATGTACAATGAAGCCTGAATAAAAGTTTTTCCTCTAGTATTTTTCCATTACCATTTGGTCTCTGATAAAAAGTTGTCAGTTAACAGAGACTGTATGGTGAGCACTCCACATAGCAGAAATGCTGATAAAAGTCCCTAAGTAGAGTTTACTTAGATCTACATCAAATAAAAACTCCCATCTTGTTCAAATATACATGAACTTTTCATACAGAGCAATGATTCTGAGTACCAAATAATTCCAGAAGAATTATACAGCTCATGCAAGAGAAAGCAAATGCAGAGTGTCCAAAGACAAACTTTTGGCAAATGTCAATACTGTGGGTTAAACTACACATAAACTATTAAATTCCCTATGTACAGTTTCCTCCAGTCTCTTCCCCAGCCCTCCAGCGATTGTGCAGAAATTCTCACTTTTACAGCAGGACATTCGACCATCTGAGCTTCATCAAGGCAGATCCTCCACCACTCCACAGCTACAAGGGGACTGGGAATAGCCATGTAGCGCTTCTGGTTCCTTAAGCGACGCCCATCCTCGCTGTTGCTGTGTGGGATGTCTACATAGTTTAGCTCTGAACGGAGGACATCGTAAGTAATGATGACTATATCCTGTTCTGCCAAAAAATGAGGCTGTAAAAAACCATCTTTCTTCACTCCTTGATATACCTAGAATATAATCACAGACATTCATTTATACACTTACCGAGCCCTTTCTATTTGTTTATAACCAAACATCCTATAAGATACATCCCAGACCTAACTAGAGAAAGAGGTGTTTTAGTGTGGAATGCTAAAAACATAAGCAATGTGAAAGGAACTGTAACAGAAGTAAATGCGATAGCATCACAGTGGAGACCAATTTTATGGCTAAGAAGGTAAATTCAGAGAGGAATTCAAATTTGCAGTAGATCTTAAAGTACATTCAGAAGTTTTCATGGGTGGAAGAAAGGGGAAAAGGACTTATAAGCAGGTGGGTAGATGGAATCAATAGTTTGTGCAAAAGCACAATGGTGTGAGAAAGTAGAACAATAAGAGCTATTATTTACTGAATGCATTTTATGTTTTACCACTGCGAAGTTTTATCTCCCACCTTTAACAACAACTCTGTTAGTTGTTATTATTCCTATTTCACTCATAAGAAACACGAAGTGACTTACTCAAAACTAGCAGTCAAGATACAAACCAAGGTTTGCCTCCTCTATAGAACAGAGCTCCTCAGTGGCAAAGATGGTGTTTGATAAACTACTGTATTATACATGCCTATCGTAGTGGCCGAAATACAGAAAATCTCCAGTAACATTTGTGTGGAAAGAAGGAAAGAAGAACACAAAGAGTAAAAAATACCAACAGCAGTGAACAATAACATTAAATGAACATTCACTAAGTGCCAGCACTTTATCAAATCATTTAATCTTTACAAAAAGTGTGTGGGGGTACAATTTTCAGAACTTAGCACAATTTCTGGCACATAACAGGTATTCACTAAATATTTGTTGAATGAGTAAATTCTTATTTTACAGAAGAGGTAACTGAGGCTTCAGAGGAAGATTCTGGAGCTAAAAGATCATACAAGCAGATAACTATTAAACAATGCTGGCTTTGAACCACATTTCTTTCTGAATACAAAGATGTTTTCCCTTATATGATTAAGGATTTTTTCAAAAGCTTCCATAACTTTCCACTCAAAGTGCTTTAACTTCTGATGTCAGAAAAGAATAAATGGTCTACTGTTCTTTTTCTTATTCTCAATTTCCTCTTCAAGTTCTGACTTAATATTATTATCTCGTTAAGTTAATTTTGGGGATAAAAACAAGGTGACAAAGATTATAAAAATTATCATAAGCAAACATTTACATTTTTCTATCCCTTTAAAGAATCCAGACTGTCTTACCAAGACTCGAAGAGATGATGACCTCACATGCCTGTTGATTTCATCCACCCACTGATGACAGATGGAACTAGGGGAGATGATCAGAGTCGCTCTTGTAGATACTGGCTCCATCGCAACAAGGCAGTGCGGGCAGTAGAAAGGTTTAATCTTCAGATTCTTCTCTTCATAATTCACACATTTTGCATGTTGCCACAAGTGGCATTTCAGGCACTGAACACGAGGCTTACAGTCTACCTGGTCAAGTTCACCACATATGCACTCAAAGCGATAATCGGAAGAATTATAGGGACCCATGATATTAGAATGTGGCATGTCATCACCAACAGGATTTAGAGATTCAGCTTGCTCCTTTGCTGAATGTTCTTGATTGACTTCAAAGACACACGTACTTTCAGATGTGGTAACATCAGTAATTTCAGAGTTACCAGTAGGTGGACAGTGATCTTGTGGGTTGAGACTGATGTTCAGCTGGCTTTTTTGCCTTTTTGTGGATGGAACAGATTTCTTCCTCCATTTACTACGATTTCTCCTGGCCTTATAGTAATAATAGTAAGGATCATCATCATCATCAGAGGTGTTTGATGGCAAATATTCAGAGTCTGTGTCCTTGTTTCCTGATTTTCTGGATTCTTTTTGAGTTTTCCTTGGACTCCCCACTGCCTATGAAAAACATTAGTTTATTTCAATGGAGTGACACAGCTAAAATTAAACACCCAACTTCATGTGCTTTACATAAAAGTCTCGTAGGCAGTCTTTGTCACTCTTTCCCTGAGGAGAATCACTCCTGATCAGTGGCTTTCAAATTGCTCTAAGAACTCCTCTCCCTGCAGGCCCAAAAGGAAAAGAAAACTCTACTGTTGTTTAATTAAGATTTGGAAGGAACAAAACTTAGAAATAAAGTTTTGCTATCAATCTCTTATAATTTACAGTCTGTCTAAATCAATAAAAGACTGGTAGTTTATAATACATAAAGATACAAATTAGGGCAATTATGGGCTTTCCTGGTGGCTCAGCGGTTAAGATTCCACCGATAGTGCAGGAGATGTGGGTTCAATCTCTGGGCTGTAAAGATCCCCTGGAGAAGGAAATGGCACCCCACTCCAGTATTCTTGCCTGGGGAACCCCATGGATCCAGGGACCTGTCCACGGGCTACAGTCCATAGGGTCACAAAAGAATTCTCATGCCTTAGTGAGTAAACAACAACAGGGGTGATTATAAAATATCAGGTATTAAAATACAGCTTTTAACCAAAGGAAAAATTAATCTACTAGTTACTGCGATAAACAAATAAATTCCTTCTTTCTTTCTCCTTTCTATTGATGTACCCTCTTGCAATTACTTATTGAACACCAACTCTGTGCCAGGCAACATGTTAGATGCTGGGGATATAAGTATGAGGTATATTTAGCTCCTGGTCTCAAAGGAGTCTGTTGGAAAAGAGAGAACAGTAAAAGGCAACCCACTCCAGTGTTCTTGCCTGGGGAGTCCCATGGACAGAGGAGCCTTGTGGGCTACAATTCATGGTGTTGCAAAAGAGTAGGACACAACTGAGCACGACCCTTTAAAATGATGCTACAGGATTGCATAAGGAGGTTATATAACAGAGAGGGGCTGTGCTGGGGAGGCAGATGCCAACTGCACCTTCCTAGAAGTGATGTCACAGTCAAGGGTGAACAGAGGAATGAATGACATTAACATGGAATGATTGGCATTAACTGAAGGAGATTTCCCTTTTTTGGAAGCAGAAGGATTATTAAAAGCACAGAAGTTCATTGCAGTCTTCTAACCTGGCTGGGGAGAAAATGCTGCAGACTCACCACTCTTGGAAAGAGAACTTATTGGTCTGCCATTTCTTTCACAGTAGCTAAGCTAGTAACTCCACATTTTGAATTGCTGTCATCAGTCTTTTCTTGATTTATATTCACAAATTTTTAACTATTTTCTGAAAAGCAAATTGCAGTACTGGCCCAGAAGAAGTTTTATAACAAAATGTAAATATTTTAAAAGGGAAAATGAGAACTTATATAAAAGATTCAAATCGTATGTAAAGAGTTATACAGATGTATTAATATTTTTAAAGTATGGAACATGCTTTTTGAGTGCTGACAATAGTATGAAGGTGAAGAAAAGTTATTTTAACCTATATTATGCTTTACAAACTAACTGCATAATCCACTCAATTAATGTTTATTTTTAGTTTCTACTCTGATGGAACTTTTATTCAGAAAGTAGAAAACAGAAGTCATAGCCATTAGTGTTTTTCCTAATGTTTCTTTTTTAACATCTGGCTGTAAGAGCTTTAGACATCTAGGTGGGATCTGTCAACTTACTTTGTAAAGCATCACACACAACTACTTAATAAATGCTGTTACCTGCTTTCTTGTTTTATCATATATGTCCTCTTCTTTGTAATTCTTCCCCAATGTAAAAGTACCAGAAAAACCATGGCCTTTGATCTGTTTCACAAGGCCTTCAAAAATTAAACATTTGAGCATCCGTTTCAGAAGACTCCTGTTCCGCTGAACATCATATCTATAGATAGAACTGACATATTTGTAGATGGAAAGAATAGAAACTCCTTTTTTTCCATTCATTTCTTTAACAGCTGTCAGGATCATCACACGTGTAGCTAAATGCAAAAGGATATGCTAACTCAGTCAAAACAATTAAAGTGAAAAGAAAAGAAAACTCAGTTAATCCTAATGTGAATTAAGAACTATGTTAAGTAAAAAATAAAGATTTATTAAAGACATGCTGTCTGTATATCATCATTTTGAAGAATATGTAATAAACTTGTCCTAATTAAGAAATAAAATACAGTAATGAAAATAATTTATGAGAATTATATTAATTTGCTAATCTACAAATTAAGCAACAAACTATCTGGATCAAGTCAAACCAAATAAATCATTATTTTTGTTAAGATAATATGCCTTGTAACCAAACTTTTATGTCAAGTATAAACAACTGTAAAAACAATTATTTATAATAATTATAAGATATTACTATTAAAGATTATAAGAATTAGAACAGGTATGACTACAAAAGGTGTTACCTTTAAGAGATTTCATACTTACGGGGGCACTGAATTTTTTCTTTTGGTTCAAATTCCATATTTTGAGTTTCTGTCTTTTTTACATTTTCGCCAGAATAATGTGATGGAATGAAATAATTTACCACTTCTCCCTGATATAAACAACGTTAAGTAATTACACAGTGTTTTGCTTTCAGTATTCTGAGTTGCTTCACAAAATTAACCCTCCTTCTATTAAGGAGATGCAAAAGAGTTGTAACATATTATGAAAGAAAGGGCTAAGTATGTTATTCACACGTACAAACCTTATTTTTTGTTTCAGAGTTAATAGTTAGCCATCATTTTAAAAAATTATGCATATTAAATTACTTAAAGTATGAAACTTCTGAAATTAACATTTTAAGGCTTGTTTAAAATTGTATTAACCCACTGAATTTGTAATAGTAATCAAAATAAGTTAAAATTAACACAGCTAATGAGCAGAAAAAGCCCAAAAGGAAGTTACTGATAGTTAAAACTGTACATGCAAACTCATTTTTCTACAAAGGAAACAGACATTCCTTACTTGATCCCTTACTCAAATCTGAAAGGATAATTTTGCAAACTTTACCCTATCAAAAGATCACATAACCGCTAAGGTTGCAGGCATGGTGGACCCTACACGTAATTAGAATTATGGCCTCATTTCAGCAGGATTTAATGTGCTAATTGATGGTTTCATTATCTGAAAATATAAGCTATAAGCTATGAGTCTCAGTGAAGTTTTTTTCCTTATAAACTCTAAAAGTTATATTTTTAAACACAACTATACATTTTAGAGGGTTTCCCTGGAGGCTCAGATGGTAAAGAAATCCACCTGCAATGCAGGAGACCCAGGTTCAATCCCTGGGTCGGGAAGATCCTCTGGAGAAGAGAATGGCTACCCACTCCACTATTCTTGCCTGGAGAATCCCATGGACAAAGAAGCCTGGGGGGCTACAATTCCTGGGGTTGAAAAGCGTTAGACATGACTGAGCGACTAACATAGATACATTTTAGAATAAAGACTTTGTTTCATTGAGAAATTTTGTTGTTTCATTTGTTCGTTTCATTGAGAAATCTACTTACTAAGCTATTTAACCTTTAACAAAGTTTTAAGTATTTGACCCTAAGATTCATATACCTGAGATTTGCACAGTTTTTGAGAAATAGCTCTCAAAAATATGTAGCAGTAATATGGAGATCTGAAGTAGTGACAAAACATTTGAGGAAGTAATCAAACTTTCCTAAGAGAATTTCTCTGCCAATTAGAAGGAAGCTTGATAAATAATAGCTTATGTATCCCCTTCCTGGTTGGCCAATACCACTTTAAAAAACTCCACCAGGTCACAAATATCCCATTTTCTGTGTCTACGTGAAGTTAACAACTAATACAAATCATAAGCCACAGAATAAACTGAAAATGTTGACTTAAGTGCCAACCAAATGCTCAACATACGATGCTTTCTGGAGAACATATGCTCTGCTTTCCCAAGCCCTGTAGCACTCCTCCTACCTCAGGAAGAGTGAGAGCATCTTGTCTGACATCTTGTCGAGTATGTGTCAGAATCAGAGCCAAAACCTCCACTGTCTTTCCAAGACCCATCTCATCTGCTAAGATCCCACCAAGCAACTGTGGTCCAGCATTTGGGTACTCACGAATGATGCTAAAGGAAAATACAAGACAAACACATCATAGGAATGCAAATATAAATCACACTGTTTCTAAAGAGAACTGGGAAAAATGCATAAAAGTCTTAAGCTTTTTAAAACTATAATTTCAGTTGCAACAATTATAATCCCTATATCATGAATATAAGAACTGTGAGAATAAAAAAACTGCCTGAGCTGACAACTTAAGCATGCAGAAACAGAATTGATACTATCATCTTTTTTGCTCCCATAAATAAAGGGAAGCATGTCTACCTTCTGTGACCTTTATGAATCTGTGAATAAAAATGACAATAAACTACTGATTCACTATTCATATTTAATGATTCCTAAAACTCTTTTATAATAAAATTAACAAATTTAATGAATTGGCCCATAATAAGGTGACATTTTTACTTAAAATCATAATATCTTTAAATATCAATAACTACACATCTTAAGTCCATCCTACTGCATTTATCTACCAAAAAATTAAAGGTGCTATTAATTTCATGTCTATCCTATCTATAAAACTGTCTAATGAGACGGTAATTTAGTATGCCTTTCTGAGGTACTGCCAAGGCTGAAGACATATGCCATCAATCTCATATAGGTTTTCATAATACTTGTTTTCAATATCAAGCACATAAGCAAAGTTTTGCCTTACCAGCCTGTGTATGGATTGTAGTAGAGTTTCAAACCCTCAGATGTAACAATTTCTCGCCACAGAAAGTGCAGGGCATTTTCTAAAGAAAAATAAACCATTTTGTTTATTTTCCATTCTGCCAGATAATGACATCAAAATAAAAGTCAGTCAACAGTCAGGATACCATGGGAAGGCACATACATGTGGGTAAAAAGGCCAGGACCCCTCTCTCATTCTTCAGATACTATTCTTTTGCTTCCTTTGTTTTGGGCACAAATATTTTCCATAGAAGCAAGTGATAAGACAGAAAAACTAAAGCAAATTATACTTGCAATTACATTTTATTTTTTTTTTTTTTTAATTATTGTTCATTTTATTGGATACTTTATAATTTACTGTATTTTAATTATGCAAAGTATAGCAAAATGTACAAATTATACTAGTATAGAGGATTAACAGGAAAAGAAAACCAATACATATCATCAAGGCTTACCCAATAAATGAAAGCAGCTTGTCTTTTATAAATGCTTTAACAAGTTACCTTATATCATTAAGTAACTTCACAGATAAATGATACTGTGCTAATACATTAAGTTATATCAGATCTAACTGAAAGGTTAGATGGGTCTGAGTAAAAGAAAGGCTTAACTGAGGAAAAAAAATTTCTAAAACTACAGCAATGAAGTACTGAGTCTGTGTCAACCAGCATCTTCCACTATCCCTTCTAAATATTTTAAGAATATTTAGAATATACTTACAACAATATTTTAAGAATATTTAGAACATACTTACAACAATGTTGTTGCTAAGTTGTAAGTATGTCTCTACTTACCAGTGAAATGGTTAGTCATTTTTTTTTTTTTTGTTACCTTCTTCAGTGATTAATAGATGAAGTAGGAATACAGACATATAGGTTTTATAAAAAGAAAAAAATTAAAAGATAAAAAGTTTTAATTTATGGGAACGATAGAGAACTGAAAAACCACTAAATGATGCGTGTGATTTAATCAACAAAATCTAGCCTGGGGACAAAAAACAATGAATTACTGATACATGCATCATGGATGAACCTCAAAAACATGTTGAAAGAAGGCAACTCCTCCACCTGAGTGAACATATTTTATCATTGTCTGCTTAAAAAACAAGCAAAACTAATTTAAGATGACACTGGTTGCCTCCTCAAGGGGTTCTCCTAGGAGAACTGATTAGGCAATGATGGAAAGTGTTGGGTGATGGAAATACTTTATGTCAGCACTGTGTGATACAAAAATTAAAAGAAAAGGGTAAAATTAATTTTAATATTTTTAGTCTAATCAAAATACAATATTATCACTTCAATATGTAATCAATATAAAAAGTAGTAGTTAGATATTTCACATTCTTTTCTTCTTGTACTATCGGAAATCTAGTGTGTATTTTAAACTTACACCACATAATCTGCATGCTCACATTTCAAGTCTCAAGAGGCATGGGTGGCCAGTGTCTACTTTTGGGAAAGTCTTAATCCCTGGGATTAAGATCACCCTCAAGAAAAAGAAATGCAAAAACGCAAAATGGCTGTCTGAGGAGGCCTTACAAATAGCTGTGAAAAGGAGAAGCGAAAAGCAAAGGAGAAAAGGAAAGATATTCCCATCCGAATGCAGAATTTCAAAGAATAGCAAGGAGAGATAAGAAAGCCTTCAGTGATTAATGCAAAGAAATAGAGGAAAACAATAGAATGGAAAGACTAGAGATCTTGTCAAGAAAATTACAGATGCCAAGATGGACTCGATAAAGGACAGAAATCGTATGGACCTAACAGAAGCAGAAGATATTAAGAAGAAGTGGCAAGAATACACAGAAGAACTTTACAATAAAGATCTTCACAACTCCGATAATCACGATGGTGTGATCACTCACACTCAGCTAGAGCCAGATATCCTGGAAGGTGAAGTCAAGTGGGCCTTAGAAAGCATCACTACAAACAAAGCTAGTGGAGGTGATGGAATTCTAGTTGAGCTATTTCAAATCCTAAAAGATGATGCTGTGAAAGTGCTGCACTCAATATGCCAGCAAATTTGGAAAACTCAGCAATGGCCACAGGACTGGAAAAGGTCAGTTTACATTCCTATCCCAAAGAAAGGCAATGCCAAAGAATGCTCAAACTACCACACAATTGCACTCATTTCACACGCTAGTAAAGTAATGTTCAAAATTTTCCAAGCCAGGCTTCAGCAATACGTGAACCGTGAACTTCCAGATGTTCAAGCTGGTTTCAGAAAAGGCAGAGGAACCTGACAACATCAAATTGCCAACATCTGCTGGATCATCGAAAAGGCAAGAGCGTTCCAGCATAACATCTACCCCTGCTTTATTGACTATGCCAAAGCCTTTGTGTGGATCACAATAAACTGTGGAAAATTCTGAAAGAGATGGGAATACCAAATCATCTGACCTGTCTGTTGAGAAACCTGTATGCAGGTCAGGATGCAACAGTTAGAACTGGACATGGAACAACAGACTGGTTCCTAATAGGAAAAAGAGTATGTCAAGGCTGTTTATTGTCACCCTGCTTATTTAACTTCTATGCAGAGTACATCATGAGAAACGCTGGGCTGGAAGAAGCACAAGCTGGAATCAAGATTGCCAGGAGAAATATCAATAATGTCAAATATGCAGACGAGACCACCCTTATGGCAGAAAGTGAAGACGAACTAGAAAGCCTCTTGCTGAAAGTGAAAGAGAAGAGTAAAAAAGTTGGCTTAAGGCTCAACATTAAGAAAACTAAGATCATGGCATCTGGTCCCATCACTTCATGGGTAATAGAGGGGGAAACAGTGGAAACAGTGTGGGACTTTATTTTTTTGGGCTCCAAAATCACTGCAGATGGTGACTGCAGCCTACTCCTTGGAAGGAAAGTTATAACCGACCTGGACAGCATATTGAAAAGCAGAGACATTACTTTGCCAACAAAGGTCCATCTAATCAAGGCTATGGTTTTTCCAGTAGTCATGTATGGATGTGAGAGTTGGACAGTGAAAAAGGCTGAGCGCCGAAGAATTGATGTTTTTGAACTGTGGTGTTGAAGAAGACTCCTGAGAGTCCCTTGGACTGCAAGGGGATCCAACCAGTCCATCCTAAAGGAGATCAGTCCTGGGTGTTCATTGGAACGACTGACGTTGAAGCTGAAACTCCAATACTTTGGCCACCTCATGCGAAGAGTTGACTCCTTGGAAAAGACCCTGATGCTGGGAAGGATTGGGGGCAGAAGGAGAAGGGGAGGACAGAGGATGAGATGGCTGGATGGCATCACCAACTCGATGGACATGGGTTTTGGTGGACTCTGGGAATTGGTGATGGAAGGGAGGCCTGGCGTGTTGCGGTTCATGGGGTCGCAAATAGTCAGACACGACTGAGCGACTGAACTGCTACTGATACTAATGTCTTAACTGGATTGGTAGTTACAAAGATGCAAAGATTTATCAAAACTTACCAAACTGTGCATCCTTAAGATCTATGCATTTACTGTATTTGTTACACCTTAATCGAATTCCTTAGTTAAAAAGTATTATTTTATTTTAGAGAAAAAAATAGCCTGTAGGAAATTCTAGAGCTATAAAATTTCTTCAACAAATATAAGAAAAAAATAGGAGAGGAAATAAAACCTATGGACTAAAAGAAACTTAAGAGACAGCAAGTAATTCCAATACTACATGGATGTTATTTGGTTTCAGATTTGAACAAACTAAAGAGAGACAAATAGAAAGGGGGTTAGGAAGGAAGAGAGACAATGATACTAAGAAATTTTGGGGTTTCAAAATTCATGATATATATATATATATTTGTTTAAAAAACCTTTATCTTTTAATGAAATAAACTGAAATATTAACAGATGAAATGATATAATATGTGGGGTTATTGTTATTATTTAGTCACTCAGTTGTGTTTGACTCTTTTGTGACCCCATGGACTGTAGCCCACCAGGCTCCTATGTCCATGGGGTTTTCCAGGCAATACTGGAGTAGCTTGCCATTTCCTTCTCCATGTGGGGTTACTACTTCAAAATAATTCAGAATATGGGAGAAGCAAGAGTAAGAAATAGTATTGGTTATGAACTGATATTTCCAAAATAACAAGTTTAAAAAACTTTGTTGGATAAAAAAGTGGGAGAAATACGAAAGAGATATTCATCACTAATTAAAATAAATCTATATAGGAAAAAGGAGAAATAGTTCACTTCCTAGAGTCATGTAAAAATCTCATCTAGTGCCCACCCCTTTAAAGACAATGATAAAGCAGTGCCACAAATGATTCCCATAAACCGACTACTTTTATGAAAAAACACTTACTAGATGACATTTTATTTTATTATTTTGTGGAGTAAAGAAAATAAGTATAACTAGGAAGATCAGATTAGTCACATGTTAGTTTCCCACTTTTATAAACTTGCTTTCTGTCCCTAACATTCATGATTAAATTGTACAGTTTCTTAAAAATATTAGCAAGATTCTCATCTGATAGGTTACAAAAGCAATTCTTAGTTGGAAAGGCATGTAAAAATTTCTTCGTTTTTAAAAATTCCATCAAGGCAGCTTTTACTCTGGCAAAATCAGTTCAAACTTTTATGGATGAGGGAACTCATAAATGAATTTCTCTAGGTGTCAATTTTGAAGGATGTCTTAAAAAATAATTTTGTTGACAGTAAAACACCCATTCTATCTCATGCTTTCAATATGATTTGTTTACTGACAGATTTCCTCCACTCTCTCTCATCTAATCCCTCTGATCAATTTGCCTTTCTTTAAGTATCTTATACTTGCCACAAGCAGGGGTGCTTTTGAAATGCTCCTGTTGTAGCATCCAGTTCACAGCCTCTCTTTGGTATGGTCTCAACACAGGGGTCAGTGCAGGATGCTGGACATCCACTTGGATGGACCGAGTTTCTTGCTGATGTGTCTGCTTCACAAAGTGATAGAGTTCGTCAATGTCCTGTCCCTCTGGCTCACTATCGGAACCTTCCTCATCTTCTTCCAACACATCTGTATATCCAAGAACAAGTGTACTCAGAACAACAAGACCTACATTTGTAACTATAAGCAATTCTTATCCCAGAACATACCATGTACTCTCCCAACTCTGGGGCTTTGCTTAGTCTGCCTTTTGACTGCTATGCTTCTACCCTTCAAGATAATATAACTGATACTTTTTTCATGACATTTTGTTTTCCCTGACCAGCATAGTCTCCTCTGTGTTCATGCAACACTCTTATACATTGGATATAGCAATACACTGTAGTCTTTCACGCAGTATGATGGTTTGTGCCCATTCATCCCTTCCCCACTGAACTGTAACGCTCTTTGAGAGCAAAGGCCGTCTTTTGTTTTTATAGCTCCTCAGAGCAGCCAGCATGTGCTATGTTGTAGATGTTTAATAAACCTTTGAGGAATTGAATGTGAATATCTACTACAGTTTGTAAAAGAATAATTTATTTCACTTTTACAACATTAAAAAAATCCACAGGCAGACACTTTTTCTACATCTAATAAGACAGTTTCCCATTCTATTTCTTATACTAAAAAAGGGTAGGTATTTGGTAACAGCAGCAGCAGCCAATTAGGAGATTAAGGGCTTATGTACCAATACAAATTCATAAGAATTTCAGATTCATTTGTTGGGCACAACTGCCCTGTGGAAAAAGACTCATGCCTACAATGTGGAAAAAAAAAACCAACCCTCAAACTCTTAAAAAATTTGCAAGGCCCCTTTAGCCAATGATTTATTACTGAATGGTTTCAAACAGGCCTACACACATTTGTAGGACATACCTAATATGCCTTAAAACAAAGACACTACCACAAAATACACAATTAACTTTTTCCAATAAAAATTACGTCCTTTTAAGATTTTCAAAAGTTTACAATAAATGTGTAGTTACGTGCTGGTTATTCCTGTTAGTGTAACTAAATTTGAAGCTTTCCTTTGAAAAGTTCCAATTTTATTATTTTTAAAAGGCAGAATAACGGATTCTTATCATAACTCTAAAAAAGTTCTAGATGTACTTGAAAGCATTTCTTCCAATTCTGAAACCAGTGATTTTCCTTCTTTTATGTCTGTAGCATGCAAATGATTTACTATTATTAGTATTACAAAGCTTCCCAAAGAATGTACTGCAGAAAAACAACTCAATAAACAAGCTTAGAAACTGATTTCCCAGATATCCCAATGTAAAACTGTTCTGATTTGCACCAGAAATAAGGCTGACCCACCATGAGCAGGACTTGGAGAATCTGAGCCGTTTTTCCAGTCGTGCTGATGGGCTGCAGCAAGCCATCCACACTCTCCCTTGGGAACCAATGGCAGACAACTCTGACACTGCAGTCCTGACCAAGGATGCAACTTCTTGCCAAGAAACAGTAGCAAAGTTAACTGGTCTTTATGGGAAGCAGGCTCTTGAGATTATTTGTCAGACTGCAAAGGAGAGGTGGAGTAAAGGCTGGCCAAGAATCTCTGGCCATGACAAAATAAAAAAAAAAAAACACACAGGAATAATGCAAAAATTCCAATCAGCTCAGATCCCTTTATATTCTGCCTATTGATGCCATCAACATTTCTTGAGTACACACTATAAGCTAAGCATATTATTAAGCAAAAAAAAAAAAAAAAGACAAAAAGTATAGTAGTGGGGGCATTTAAGATAAGTATAATTTTGTCATACAGCAATTTTATGTTGGTTGTTCAATGTTATTATGGTTTTAGTAGCTGTTTTTCTGGTTGTTATATACAGGATTTGGGAGAAATCCACGGTTCTTAAGTAGCAGCAATTTTAAAGTTTAATTACCTGGAATAATAAAATTGTATAGCTTTTCCATCACTCTCTTCATGAGTTGATTGAACTTTTTCATCCTTGAACTTGCATCACTCAAAAAATCTGGTTTTGCTAGGCCAGCTTCCAAAAGATAAATTCCAACCTACAAATAATTAATCAACATTAAAAAGTTTTGATTGTACTACATCATTTTTTATGATCATATAAGAAACACGTTTAGCATCATCAGTTTTAAAGGTATTCGGAGTATTTACCCCACAAACTCTAAATACATATCTACCAAATCTCAGATATTTCCGCTTTCAATAACAAATTTATTCTGCAAATGCAGTGCTTACTATGTGTGATGTACCATTTACGTAGCTAGAAAAAAATATTTCCCTAACTGGAACCAAACCTGTGAGACTGTGATGAGAACAACAATTCCACCTACCAAGTCAATGCTTTTCCAGCTAGATGATCATCAGAATAATCAGTGAAGCTGGTTAAAAATACAGATTCCCCAAGAAGATTCTTAAGCACAGATAGGTTTTACTAATCCCTACTACTAGATCAAACATTAAAATGTTCAGGAAAATAGGCCCTGATTAAGGTTGTACAGCTTGATTTTGGTGAAACAATGTAGTATGAAGCTTTCCAGTCAAAATACTTGAATTTTAATACTGCCATTGATATTTAAGAGCTAAAAGAACAAACAAAATGATTGATTTTAACCCAAATGTTCTCAGTTGCAAAACTGAGAGAAGACTATGAGACAGCCCACTTAGTATAATTTTAAAAGTTCCTAATGGCAGATAATCAACAAACACAAGTTTCCTTCATTTCCCTGTATTATGCTGGGCCTGATTCCGTGATCACTGAGAGTCTCATATTCTTTCAGTAAAGAACAAAATTCAATCAGCATTACACTGGAATAAGTGGCAGAGAGTACTTTTCATTATTACTTATATGCTGCCCTGTGTTTGCTTAGAGATGGCTTGCTATTGCAGCAGTAAGTGTTTAAATGTTTATAAAAGTAGGGATTAGGGAAGACAGAAGAGATCAAGAGAAGTGGACAGAACACAAGCATACAGACCACAAATTCTTACATCTGTTTTTAACTTGAGCCACAATTTGTGGCACTCACAATCACCAGAGAAGGGATGCTAGGTTGCAGAGTTTGACTATACAAGGAAGAATTAATTACAATCTAATGCTTCTAAATTTTCTCCTTTCCTTCAGTCATATAATTCGGAAAATATAAATAGGGTTATTGATATAGATGTTTTTTAGTGGGAGAAATGTATAACACACATGTATGATGTTTTCAACTGAACAAAAGTGAATTTAACATTTTAGAATTTCAAGCATTGAATCAAGTATATTTTAAGTATTAGCATGAAGACATATTAAGTTGCTTTATAGTTTTCAAAGTACATTTACTTACATTACCTCCCCAGATTTTCAGCACAGTTGTATGAGGTATAAGGAATGAGTATTATTTACATGTGGAAAGAAGCTGAAATTGGGAGTCTTTAAAAGATTCACAAAAAGTTACTTGGTTAGTGAATAGCAGAGCCTGAAATGAATCATAAATTCATTCATCCATTTGCTGAAAAATCTGCTTAGTATTTGGTATTCTACTGGGCTGTGAAGATTAAAAAAACTTCATAGTTGAGTGAGGGGGGAAAGGTCTAAAATGGAAGTAGACTACAAGGGATCAAGGCAAAAATAAGCATGTGTGTCAGGTGTTATGCGGGAAGAACATGTAATACTGTCTATGGAGTTTAAGAAAAGATCTCCCCAGATGAAGTAAACCCTGAGCTGCACACTGAGGAATGACCAAGAGTTTTGAGGGATGAAGAAGCAACAACCCAGGCAGAGGGAAGTGTGACAGCAAAAGCACAGATGCAGAAAGACACCTGGGTGTATGCAGGAAACAAATCAATTTGTAGTTTCTGGGACAGAATAACAAGCAGAGTTGAGAAGGAGACAGATAAAGCTGGAGGAGACAAAAGCCTATCAAAGGAGAGACTTTATGCCAGATTATAGTTAATTCTGTAGGCATAAGGAGACTAGAATTCCATTTGCGTTCATATCATACCAGCACAAAGACAAAGGAAATGAAAGAACTGAAAAGGCAATGACTAAAGGATTGCTACTGGAAGAGAAAAAGAGATAATGAAGATCAAAACAAGTCACTGAGAGTAGAGCTGGAAAAGGTGAATCAGGAAGATCCCAAAAAAGAACAGCCTGGAAATGACTGGCTATGATATATAAAACATATATGCATTATATTATTATAGTTATTGAATGCCCCCAATGAAGTGTTTTTTGACACTTAATAATGAAATGCTTATCACCGCCTTTATAGAGCTTCTTTCTAAGTTAATTTCAAAATGGGGTATCCAATGCAGAAGAGCCTTAAGGGACATCATATAAATTGATACCTTGATAACGTTATTTTCTTCTGGTTTTTGGTAAAGTTTTATTCTTTTCTTCTTTTGCAGCCATCCCAAATCTTCTAACATTTCACTGCTGAAGGACGACTCCACTTGAATTCCCTTGTCACAGATACTGACTGGCTCATCGAGTCCTGCTTCTTTTTTCTCTACATTTTCACATCCTGAACAAACATAGACCAGGAAGTGATTGCTCAACTCGGCACTCGTCAGTGTAAAACTTTTTGCAGAAAAATTTTCAATTAAACGCTGTTCAGGAAGAAGCTGAAGAGTGAATTCTCCTAGAAATGCTTTCCAAGAATTATCAAAGTGATAGGGGGAAATTATAACATTCAGCTTTTTAGACAAAGGGGAAAAAATGCCACCAGTCTCTTCTTTATCAATTGATTTTGAGATGCTCATGGCTTCGGAACATCTCTTCTTTTCTCTATAAGCCACTTCTTCCTTTAGACTGTCATCTAGGATGATGTGGTGAGCAGGAGAGGGGTCCACGCCTGGGCAGGACTGCTCATCATCAGTTAAGGTGAGAGGTTCATTCCTTCTGTCCTCATGCATATTCCAGCAAAGCTGCTGTTGCTTTTCCTCATCTACCCTCACTGGGGGAGCACGTTTCCGTCGGCTGCTCATTTTCAAGTTCTCTTGGTAAATGTGAACCCTAGAAGATAAACACAACAGCAGACATTCCAAGAGAGGATATTATTATTAAAATATTCCCACATGAGCAATTCAACATAGAATAATAATCTCACACATAACATGAAATCTTTAGAGATACATAAAGCAACGGATATATTTTTTTTTAATAGGTCAAATACAGTTATGGAACACATTGACTATAATCTCTTATATCACACAAATCCTAATGATCTTAATGGTCTTTTTAGAGAAATTTAATATAGACAAATTTCTGTTTAAAATAAATTCTAAAAATACATTTAATGATTTTTAAATGCATGATAGTAAGGTAAATCTCTCAAATATTCTGGAAATGCTTATTTGAAAACTTTTAGTGACACTTAAACCCATATAATCACTATAGGACTTTATTTTGTTTTATAATTCTAAAGAGTTAACAAAACTTCACTTGACCCTGATATAGCTTAAAAATCTCTAAAAATATATTCTTTTTCAAAAGAGGAAAAGGGTAGCTGGACAATAACAAGGGGAAATAAAGCAGAGACAATAAAAGAAAAGAATTAAAAAATATAGGAAAAAAAGAAAAGAAAGCTTTTCAATTAAGTTGAAAGCCTATATAAGGCAAGTCCTAAACTATATATATGTATATATTTTTTTAAGGTTGCTCAGTCTTGGCCAACTCTTTGTGACCCCATAGACTATACAGTCCATGGAATTCTCCAGGCAAGAATACTGGAGTGGGTAGCCTTTCCCTTCTCCCAAAAGAATAGCCAATTCCTACATGTAACACAGAATTCAGAGAATTTAAATCATAAAGTCACAATGACGGTTGGTGCCTAATCCAATGTATTCCAACTATGTAGCTGACAAAAAAGAGAAAGGAATGTATAAATAAAATTTGGCTTCAAGTGCAGTTTAGTAAATATTCTCAGTAATCTCATTTAATAAAATCCAGTCAGGTATTTGATGAGTCCCCAGTAAGTATTCAACACCATCCCGTATTTGAGGAGAGGATATAAAAGTAGTGTAGATCAAGCCATGGTCTTTAATTAAGTACAAACAACAAGCTGTGTTTTGGTTTTGTGAAGACAAACTCAGCACACAGAGCAGTCTACTCTCCTCTACCCCTGCTAACACCCCATTCTCAATTACTCTGCCCCGAATCTAGCCCTGTCTAAGATAATACAAAATGATGGGACATCTCAGCTGATCAGAAACTTTGAGGTCTTCCTAAAGAATGACACAGAAGGAATCAGAATGGGAAGCTAAGTGACAGCGTGAATGTATTAGCACAAGAGATGAGAACATCATCAAGGGGGCTGCCATGTTTAGTGGTGGGGCTGGTAGTGGTGGGACCTGGAAGTGGAACCTAAAGTGGAGACCCACAGCACAAGAAATGTTAAATGAAGTACTCAAAGCAGAGGAAAATGATTTAGATGGAAATTTGGACCGACACAAAGAAAAAAAGCATTATGAACGGAAAATATCTGCATAAATATAATATTCTTTTTCTCGTTTTCATACTCCTTTAGAAGATAATTAACTTTAAACAAAGTTGTAAACTTATTCTTAAAATTGTCAAATCTTCATAAAAAGAGAAAATAGCACAGAGATCTGATGAAAGATTTAAATGTGAAATATATAAATAACTCTTGCAAACCAGTATTTAAGAAAAACCTTATTTAAAAAATGGACAAAATGCTGAACGGTCATTTCATAGAAGACGATCTCTAAGTGCCAAACAAGCACATGAAAATATCCTTACCATTATCAGTCACTAAGGCATTGCAAATTCAACTCATAAACCACAATGAGAAACTACATATCTAGTAGAATGGTTAAAATATTAAAGACCGAGGACACAGAACAACTAGAACTGAATTCTCAAACATTCCAACAGGAAAAGTTTGTCATCTTCTTACAAATTAAATATATAGTTTCTGCACAGCCTATTAATCCCACTCACAAGTGTTTACCTAAGAGAAATAAGAAACAGAGAATCATAAAAAACTTGAATTTGTTAGTACCGATTTTGTTAATAAATGCCTAAACCTGGAAACAACCCAAATGCTCATCACCTGACGAATGGATTAAACAAACGGGAATGTTACTCATAATAAACTATTGATACATATAACATGGATGAATTTTTAACACATTATACTAAGTAAAGGAAGTCAGATGTGAAAGACTATACAGTACACGATTCCATTTACATGAAATTCTAGAGAAAGTAAGAATCTAGTATTAGAAAGCAGATCATGGTTTCCAGGGGTCAGGAAGTGGTAAGAGGTGTGACTGACAGCAAAGCAGCAGAAGGAAACCTTTGGGGTAACAGAAATGTTCCACAGGTGATCACATGATTTTATACATTTGTCAAAATTCATCAAATTGTACATATAAAATTGTTGAATTTTTATTGTACGTAATTTATGTTAATAAAACTAATTTAAAAGGCAAAAACAAAAAGCAGCTACAGAAGGGAATTAAAAACTCTTAATAACTTTGTTCCAATAAACTTGAAATGTATCGATAAAATGCATAATTTACTAACAAAATGTAATGAGTAAAGTTGGCCCAATCAATAGAAAAATCTGAATAGGACAATAACCGTGAAACAAACAAGTAATATTATTTACCTACCTAACATCTACCTCATTTCCTTGTTGACAGAACCTTTCTCTTACTGAAAAACATGTTAGCTTTGTGACTTAAAAGGAGAGTGGTTTCCTCAGCAGCCCCAAAGAAGCTGTTTGTGTAGTTCCATAAGGATGCCGACAGCTGCGTCTACCTCTACGTCTAACTTTAGGAGGTAGTATTTAAGTTAAAAACAAAAAGATTTAAACTCAGCTCTTCATTCTTCCTAGCCATAGTTGAAGTGTTCAAAAGCTATATGTGACCAGAAGCTACCGTACTGGACTGACAATAATTGAACATTTTCATAACTGGAAAATGTCTATCAAAAACTGGTGTTCTAAGTCAATCACAAGAATTCCATTCCCTTAATCAGTGCCTGGTTTATGAATATGGAGGTGGCAGGCTACAGTCAACCTCTGACCATAGTTAACTACTTTTTAAGCATCTTATCTCCTTTCTCACCTTGGATAAGAGATATGAATGATATAGAAAGTCCCTAATAACCTAAGCTTGTCTGTGTCTAGTTCTCAGAGCACAGGTTGGAATACTGGAATCGAGTCAGTATCCTACACCAGTTTATCAGTTAGCCACCACCATAAATATGCTGTATAACATATCACCCAAAGCTCTGCCTGGAGATGGCAATCATTTATTCTCACAGATCTGCAGATCAGCTTAGGATTGGCTGATACAGGCTAGGTTTTAGAAAAGCAGGTTGGCTCTCCTAAGCATAGTCATCCTTCTCGTACCAGCAAAAAAAAAAAAAAATGTTATTATGACAGTGACTGAGGAGTAAGAGTGCAAATCCAATCACACAAGCACTTTTTGGCATTTGGTCAGCATAAAAACACTAAGGTTCCATGGGCCAAAGCAAGTTCACAGATGGACTCAAAGCAAGATGTATGGGGAGGGAAGTGGACCAGTCACACAGTCTATCCCACTCACCACCATAGTATCACTAACATGGTGATGATGGAAACATTAACTCTAATGGCCCCCAAAGCAACTGGCTACAGACTCTCACATCTGGCAAAGCAATGTGGCTTATATGAGAGAATGTGGGTTTTGGGATCCTAAATTCTAATTCTAGCTTTGGCACTTAGAAATTATCTAGCTTTTTTGTGTATGTACAAGAGCACGGCGACTGAAATTTAGCATATATTCAGTTAAGTGGTAGTTGCTATTATCATCACCCTGAGAACACTGTAAACTGCACTTTACAATAACCAAACTTTAAAGTGGCAGGATGGGAGACTACAGATCAGTGTGTTTCAAACTTGACTGAACACTAGAATCATCTGGGGGAAATTTTCAAAATCCTGATGCCCTGGTACTAGTCCAGCCAACTAAACTATTATCTCTGGGGCGGGGCCCAAGCACTACCTCCATTATTTTTTTTGGTTCCCTTGGTGATTCTTCTCTGGTGGCTCAGACAGTAGAGTCTGCCTGCAACGCAGGAGACCTGGGTTCAATCCCTGAGCTGGGAAGATCCCCTGGAGAAGGGGATGGCAACCCAGTGCAGTATTCTTGCCTGGAGAATTCCATGGACAGAGGAGCCTGCCAGGCTACAGTCACAAAGAGTTGGCTACAACTGAGTGACTAACACTTTCACTTGGTGATTCTAGCACGCAGCCAGGTTTGAGAAATCTTGTTATGGATTTCTGCCTACGGAAATTTCTTTCTCCATTTCTTTTCTGGCAAAGTACAGCATAGATGGGAAATGCCTGCTCAACTGGTGGTGTGTCAATAGTAGTCCCATGACCAGTCTGAGGCCATCAATTGCGAACAGAGGTTAACATGTGCCCTTTCTATTATAACAGTCTTGTAATAGACATATTATTGACCTAGAACACTTTCCTTTACTCTTTGTTCTTTTCTCTGGTAACACTCATCCTCGTGCAGTATCTTCTAAATTATATACACCACTATAATCTGCACATTCACTCAGATGTTTGCTTCCAACTTGACTGTTCCAATGTCACAGTATTATCAAAGCATTTATCAATTACAATGATAAGTTCAAGAAAACTAAACACCAGGGTTTCTAGCAGGCTCTCCTTTCGTTCAGCTCTCTACTGAGCAAACATTCATGATCTGCCTTCCCTCTGCCCCAGCACCCTGCTTCGGTTAACACTTTTTTTTTTTAGGAGATTTTTTATCTAGGGATAATTAGTGAACCAAAGAAGATGAAATTATTTGATCAAAGGTACTGAAAACCATAATTGGCAGCTAATAAGTGCCAGTAAAATTCCACATATCTTTAATCACATTCCAATTCTAAATCCTTCTCCTTATTTTCCTCATACCAGATGAATCTTCCTCCCTTCTTCCCCTCCTTAAATATCAGTGTTTGGGTGTAACATGATTATATATCAGTTTCCTACATGGACCACACTTTCACTCTCCTTCCTTTAAATGCCGTTTGCTTGAAATGCCCTTTCATGCTTTTCAGCCTATCGATACCCGGGCCTCTCCTTCTTGATTCCAACTGCTACAGTGTTCTCAGCTGTTTGACTTTGAACTACTTGAAAGCTGGGCAGGAACAGTACCCTATTCAGCACTGTATTCCCAATGCCCGGTCAGGGCCAGGATGGAAAATGATATACAAAGTACTGTGAAACAAAGATCTCTAACTCTGTGAATATTCTCTCTCTTCTCAAGGACCCAAAAGTACTTTTATTCAAATTTCTTTTTGGATGAATCTCACTCAACCACATTCAAAAAGACTACAGGTAGTATGAAACTACTCCTTACAATTTCTGGCCCAGAGTGAAACAGAGAAAACTGACTGATCTGTGTCTTTAACAGAAAACAAAGATAGACTGCTAAAAAAATAAACATAAGATTTTAAGTTACTAAGACAATACAACAGATGGTTATAAATTAAACTTATTCAGATTTTTTCCCCCTCCAAATTATTATCTCTTCATTAAAAGATAATTGCCAATACTGAATGATATAGAACAAACCCAAGGTAGGTCCTGGTTTAGGCTATCCAGGAAAAGGGAGAGTATACACCTTTGAGATACCGCTCTACAAGGTAAGCAAGTGAAACTCAATCATTCCTGATGACTGAGAAGTTCTCAATGACCTAGCATTACCGCAACTTTTTCCTTAGTGATAACCTCAGCAGGTTGAGAGTATTCCTCTGCAGAACCCTAAAATACAGTTAGTCACAGATACTTATAAAAGGCCTTGATTTTTCACCAGCAGATTCTATTGCCCCAAATCTCTCTAGCCTAAAATCTTAATGACAGATTTAATAATCCTGTAAGTACAGTTCTTCAGGCCTGACAAGAAAAGGATATATATAAATAGCATCCTTCAAAAACCATTTTATTCTCAAATGCCAGCTTATTGGCTAAGTGGACTTTGTAAACTCTAGGAAGTGCCATGTTTTGCAATACACAACATTTATCCCACTACTGCTCACTACTATCTTGCCTCCAGCATGATTTCTCATCATAAACCAACTAGCCTTTTCTGGTGACGGTACAGGTATCATGGATCATTTCAATTCATGGGAGTTTCATCATTCTTGCTATCACCCAACAGAATAATTGAAAATAGCTCTAATAACTCTAAAAGTATTTTTTGTTTATTAAAGTCACAAGTTAACTCAAACAGAAGTAGTGAAACTCGCTCAGTCGTGTCTGACTCTTTGCGACCTCATGGACTATATACAGTCCATGGAATCCTCCAAGCCAGAATACTGGGAGTGGGTAGCTGTTCCCTTCTCCAACCCAGGGCTCAAACCCAGGTCTTCCACGTTGCAAGCGGAAATAGGACAACACCAAACATCTAGGGTTTTTACTTCATGGCTAAGGTCAAGTCCCTTACAAAAAAAAGGCACAAAGTCACTGTTTACTAACCCTGTTTATCTGACAGTGACTGTCAACCATCAAAAAAACATTTTTTGGTTTAGAAAAGTAGAAACCATCACAGAATCAAAAAGCACAAAATGAAAGGCTGGTTTGAATGCTAATATAATTAACCTGATTCCTGAGGTACCTGTGAACTTTAACTCAGAGGCCCCGGCCTCCCCTTTACTACATTTACAATCCCGCACACCAATAAGCTAGGCAGCTGCCCAGTTCCAGTCTCCAGGGGCATATATGCGGAGAATGGTGATACCCACTCAGTTTTCTTCCGAAAGACGCAAGAGGGGTTGAGGAGTCTGAGCAAGGCTGTCAGCGCCGATCGCTCCCAGCAGGCCGAGCAAACAAGCTGCCCGGAGGCAGAGGAGCGAGATCAAGGGCCCTAGAACGCTCGAACGAGACACCGTAGGCCCCAGCGCGCGGGGGGCAAGCAAGCCTCCCTCTCGCGGCTCCTCTTCGCCTTGGGCAAGCCGCGGCGGTCCGGGGAGACTCGCGCCGAGGCCCCTCTCAGCCTTTTAGTTTCCCGGGCTCCAAAACCACGCAGTCGTCCCTCCCGGAGACCTCCGTCTGCGTCCAGAAACGCCTTCCGCCCCCGACCTCTGACCCCTGACCCTGTATCGCCCAAGCGCCTACCTAGACTGTTTCTTCAAGCCCCCAGAGCCTCTCTGCACGAAGGCCCAAGACCCTCTGATGCCCCTGCAGGTCCCGGGCACGCATTCGCTATCCACCGAACATCGGCCTGAGATGGGCACGCGCGCTTTATGCTGGTTTGTGTTGGGGTTCCCGGGGGGCCCAGAAACCACAGCGCCTAGATGCCGGGCGCGCGCTGGAGCGTGGGGTCAAGGTGAACGCGCACGTCGGGACGCCCCGCCCCTTTCTCCGACCCTAGCTTCATGAATCTCTTCTGCGCAAGTCCACACGGTTAAAGACTCTCGCAGGATCTCCTTGGAGTCTCGCGACAGCTACATTGAGCCATTAGAGACTATGTGATAGGCGGAATCTCAAAGGAGGAGGTGGTGCTCTAAGCGGATTTAGAAGTGGGCGGGGCTGCTGCCTGAAGGTTACGGGTCACACTCGAAACAGGTCTTAAGAGTTGTGGCTTTAATAAAAGGACGAGAATCCTGCAGGTACACCTTGTAAATTGTTCCTAGAAAGCAGCCACTAATTAGTTACGGATGAAGTTTATCTCACTCAGAAGTTATTTGACTTTGCCTCTCCAGGGAGATGTGAGTAAATATTTTAAGATGAGGGAAAAAACTACACATATTGTGACGAAACTGGGATTCCAATATCTTAAGGATTCCCCCCACCCCTTTTCTTCACTGAGTGGTAGCCTTTTCTCTTGGAGGTAGGCTTGAAAAAAAGTGAAAGTGGAGTCGCTTAGTCGTGTCCGACCCTTTGCCACCCCATGGACTGTAGCCTCCCAGGCTCCTCCGTCCATGGAATTTTCCAGGCAAGAGTACTGGGGTGGGTTGCCATTTCCTTCTCCAGGGGATCTTCCTGACCCAGGGATCGAACCGCGTCTCCTGCATTGCGGGCAGACGCGTTACCGTCTGAGCCACCAGGCAGCCCCTAGGCTTATGCCTAGGTAACTCCGAAATCGCTGAGCGGCTTCAGAACCAAGAGCCTGTAACATAACGACTCAGAGAGTAAAGAATCTGCCTGCAATGTGGGAGACCCCATTTTGGGAGTCCCCTCATGGGGTCCCAAAGAGTCGGACTCCGCTAAGTGACTAACACTTTCAGACATGGGGCACTCGATGACTGAGTACCTAATGAGGACTTAGAATTATGCTGCGGAAGGGCGTCTTGGCCTGTGTAGTCACAGAAGCACGACAATAAGTTTTTGCCTATAGGAGGATCCGTTAGCTGTGGAGACAGCCCAGAGTGGTCGATATTCTTAGCACCGAACTTCATGACAAAACTCTTGAGTCTAAGAGAAGCTATTTCCGTAAAGAAAACCACTTGGAATTCAGTGGATATCCGTGATCGTATCCAGAGTTTCTGGAGACAAGCTAAAAAAGTAGCGCTAGTGCTGGAAGAGTAGGCAAGCAGAATCCCACTTCATTGGAGAACTGATCCTTTTATTAAGTGCAGGATATAATGGGGCCTGTCTTTTGGAAGTGTAAGTTGAAACTCCATACTTAAATGTATATGGTGCTGTGACAGGTGATCTTTGATAGTTTTATGTCACATTTCACCAAGGGAGCAGAAAATGAAGCCCATAATTTTACCAAGTCCTGGTGCCAGGCAGAAATATTTTAAAACAAGCCCAGCCTCATTTCATTTTTGTTCAATGTTATCGAATAATCTCTACAGACATTATTGTTAACCTGTACAGAATAGTAAACTAGGCATCCACTTATATAAATCTAGAGATGTAATTTCAACTCTCTGATGTAATATAGAGATAGAATTCTAATACAGTAGCATATGCTTACAATTAAGATTTTAACAGTTTTTTACAATGCTATGTATGTTCAGTCCTGTATTTTCAAAGTATAACCTTTGAATAGTTCTCTATGAAGTAATGTGTTTTTCAATATAGAATCACCAGAGCTAATTTCAGAAAACGTGGCTCATTTTTGCACTTTAGCATTCTGGAAACTCCCAGCTGTGAAGCAGCTGTTCACTTCTTGGTTCAGTTCAGTTGCTCAGTCATGTCTGGCTCTTTGCGACTGCTTTGACTGTATCACGCCAGGCTACCCTGTCCATCATCACCAACTCCTGGAGCTTACTCAAACTATGTCCATCAAGTCGGTGATGCCATACAACCATCTTATCCTGTATCATCCCCTTCTCCTCCTGCCTTCAATCTTTCCCAGCATCAGGATATTTTCCAGTGAGTCAGTCCTTCACATCAGTTCAGTTCAGTCGCTCAGTCCTGTCTGACTCTTTGCAACCCCATGGACTGCAGCATGCCAGACCTTCCTGTCCATCACCAACTCCAGGAGTTTACCCAAACTCATTTCCATTGAGTCAGTGATGCCATCCAACCATTTCATCCTCTGCCGTCTCCTTCTCCTCCTGCCTTCAATCTTTCCCAGCATCAGGGTCTTTTCAGATGAGTCAGTTCTTCACATCAGGTGGCCAAAGTATTGGAGTTTCAGCTTCAACATCAGTCCTTCCAATGAAAACTCAGGACTCATCTCCTTTAGGATGGACTAGTTGAATCTCCTTGCAGTCCAAGGGACTCTCAAAAGTCTTTTCCAACACCACAGTGCAAAAGCATCAATTCTTAGGCGCTCAGCTTCCTTTATAGTCCAACTCTCACATCCATACATGACTACTGGAAAGACCATAGCTTTGGCTAGATGGACTTCTGTTGGCAAAGTAATGTCTCTGCTTTGTAATATTCTATCTAGGTTGGTCATAGCTTTTCTCCAAGGAGCAAGTGTCTTTTAATTTAATGGCTGCAGTCACCATTTGCAGTGATTTTGGAGCTCAAAAAAATAAAAGTCTGCCACTGTTTCCACTGTTTCCCCATCTATTTGCCATAATGTGATGGGACCAGATGCCATGATCTTAGTTTTCTGAATGTTGAATTTTAAGCCAACTTTTTCATTCTCCTCTTTGACTTTCATCAATCAGCTCTTTAGTTATTCTTCACTTTCTGCCATAAGAGTGATGTTACCTGCATATCTGATGTTATTTATATTTCTCCCTGCAGTCTTGATTCCAGTTTGTGCTTCATCCAGTGAAGTATTTTGCATGATGTACTCTGCATGTAAGTTAAATAAGCAGAGGGACAGTATACAGCCTTGACATACTATTTTCCTGATTTGGAACCAGTCTCTTGTTTCATGTCCAGTTCTAACTGTTGCTTCTTGACCTGCAAACAGATTTCTCAGGAGGCAGATCAAGTGGTCTGGTATTCCCAGCTCTTGAAGAATTTTCCACAGTTTCATGTGTTCCACCCAGTCAAAGGATTTGGTGTAGTCAATAAAGCTGAAGTATATGATATTCTGGAACTCTCTTACTTTTACAATGATCCAGTGGATGTTGGCATTTTGATCTCTGGTTCCTCTGCCTTTTCTAAATCCAACTTGAACATCTGGAAATTCATGGTTCATGTACTGCTGAAGCCTGGCTTGGAGAATTTTGAACATTACTTTGTTAGCGTATGAGATGAGTGCAATTGTGCTGTTCACTCCTGGCAGAATTCAATTCATCCACTCATTTAGATGCTAAAGATGTAATAGCATTCTCAAGTGGAAATCAGTTGATTTGACATCAGCCGATCAGGGCATCAGTCAGTGTTCATAGAGTTCAACTGCCTCTTCTTCAAACTGTAAATGTGGTCAAAGTCAGACAACTTGCTTCCTTGTGTGGTCTCACTAGGCCAAATTTATAGTTCCAATTATTTGGGGGGACTAGATTTATTCTAATCTTGCCCCTAACTCTGATCTTCTATTTTAGAAAGATTGTTACAAGTTTTTCTCAAGGAGAACTGACTGAGATGGAGTAAATGAGTAAATGCAAATTTGAATCCTTTTGCAGGCAGAAACAGCATAACTGATGCTTTATGAGAAGAACCTTATTTTTGCAAGGCCCATTCATGTACATTTTTCCATTTGATTTTTATAATGATAATATGAGATATTTAAATTTTCATTTTACAGAAGAGGAATCTGAGACTCAGAAAAATGACTTGCCACAGGTTAGCTCTAAGAGAACAAGAGGATCTAGAACTCCTCTTGACTCCTCTGTCTAGGTTGTTTCCTCTTTATTACTAAGTCATGTTGTCTATCAAATAAAAATAAATAATTTTTCACCAAATTTTATAGATTGTCACGGAAAAAAAATGAAGGCAGGAGGTGTGATGACACAGTGTGTCAACAGTAAGGATCATTCAGACCCAGCACTCCTTTATAGAAAGGTCATTAATAAAATTCCTTGAGAAGTTTATTCCATATTCTACTTAAATTTGCCTACTCTGTGGAAGTGAAACCAATGGTCACTCAGTGTTATTGAGGCTAGGTGAAGAGGACTCTTTGTTTCCATTTTCTTGGCTACCTATCTGCTAAGGACTGTTTTTCCTCTCTCTGACAAAGTGAAAATATCTGTGTCAAAATCACTATTTCAGAATAAATTACAATGTCCAAAACCATTATTAAAATGTGTCTAGTATTAACAGACAGTGGAAGGAAGAAACATTGTTTTGGGAAACTGATGCTGGTAGAGGTGATCTGCTGTGTTGAAGTGAGTGTGTGCCAGGTTAAACAAATAAGAAACAGTATCAGACTGAGCTTGCTTTGCTGTAGCATAACTGATACATTAGGAGACAGGAGGTATGTGACTTGAACACAAATCTTCCTGTTTAGAACTTCAAAGATTTTGTTTGGCTAACCATGGATAGGTTTAACTGTTAACTTTCAATTTAATTTTTCCTTGATAATTTGCAGGTCAAATTTATTTCAAAGTCCAAGGTTTGTTCTGTCTCCACTGCTGCAAGCTCAACCTGTAATCTGAAAACTCTGCCTCTCATAATTTATAAAGCAAAATATGTAATCTATACCCAAAATGCTGCACAGGATGTGGATTTATGACATAAGGAGACGAATTCTTTGTAAGTACTTATTTTGGATGTTAATAAAGCAATGCTTGTAAATTAGGTAAACTCAAGGAGAAAGCTGAAGTTGAGTCTGAGGGGTAAGGAAATATATACAGTTTTTATCAATGAAGATAATGTAACCTGTATCCTTAATACCCTTAGTCATGCCTCACCTCCATTCCCTGCTGTTACTTTTTCCAATGGCATATATTTTTCCCCAACTGGTTTTGTAAATATGATCTCTAAGCATTAAGGAATAGGGACATTGTAGATAAATCTCTTGATGCTTAGACTTAAGTAATATTTATTGTGAAATTTTGAGAAATATAGAACTGAAATATTTTTGAATATTTCAAGGGCCACTATCATGTGTCATTTAAAAATATACATATAATGTAGCACTTTTAGAAAGAGCCTACAGTCTTACGGAAACTTAGTCATAGTAGTGTTAACATAAAATGATGCTTGTCAAAATATAAAGCACCTTTCTAAAGCTTCCATCCACCAGGAGGTCAGCACTATGCTCAAATTTGATCACTGGTATATTGTTTAGGTGAATCTTGGTGACAATGGTAAAAGTAGGTATGAGTTTCCACTTTCTTTAAATCATATTAAATTCTCCTTTTGCTTTTGTTGTTTTTTTTTTAGTCACTAAGTCATGCCTGACACTTTGTGACTCCATGGACTGCTATGGCTTCTTTTCCAGCATGCCAGGCCTCTTTTTCCTTCACTAGCAACTGGAATTTCCTCAGACTCATCCCCACTGAGTCAGTGATGCTCTCCAACCATATCATCCTCTGTTGTCCTCTTCTCCTCCTGCCCTAAATCTTTCCAAGCCTCAGGGTCTGCTCCAATGGGTCAACTCTTCTCATCAGGTGGCCACAGGATTAGAGCTTCAGCATCAATCCTTCCAATGAATATTCAGGGTTGATTTCCTTTAGGATTGACTGGTTTTGATTTTCTTGCAGTCCAAGGAACTCTCAAGAGTCTTCTTCAGCACTGTAATACAAAAGCATTAATTCATTGGCACTCAGCCTTCTTTCTGGTCCAACTCTCACATCTGTACAAGGCTACTGGAAAAACCATAGTTTTGCATATATGAACCTTTGTCTGCAAAGTTTCTGCCTTTTAATATGCTGTCCAGGTTTGTCATAGCTCTTCCAAGGAGCAAGTATCTTTTAATTTCATGGCTTTAGTCACCATCTGCAGTGATTTTGGAGCCCAAGAAAATAAAATCTGTCACTGTCTCCACTTTTTTTCCTTTCTATTTTCCATGAAGTGGTGGGACTGGATGCCATGACCTTAGTTTTTTGAACATTGAGTTTTAAGCCAGCTTTCTCACTTTGCTCTTTCACATTCATCAAGAGTCTTTTTAGTTCCTCTTCACTTTCTGCCACTAGGATGGTATCATCTGCATGTCTGAGGCTGTTGATATTTCTCCCAGTAATCCTGATTCTAGCTGTGTTCCATCCAGCCCAGTATTTTGCATGAGGTATTCTGCGTATAAATTAAATAAGCAGGGTGACAGTGTACTCTGGGACCTTTGCCTTTTCTAAACCCAGCTTGTACATCTGAAGGTTCTCAGTTCAGGTACTGCTAAAGCCTAGCTTGAAGGATTTTGCGCATTACTTTGCTAGCATGTGAAATGAGTGCACTTTTACAGTAGTTTCAATGTTTTTTGGCCCTTTGGGCCCTTGTGAAGTGAAAGTCAGTCAGTTGTGTCTGACTCTTTGTGACCCCATGGACTATATGGTCCATGGAATTCTCCAGGCCAGAATACTGAAATAGGTAGCCATTTCCTTCTCCAGGGGATTTTCCCAACCCAGGAATCAAACCCTGATCTCCTACATTGCAGGTGGATTCTTGACCAGCTGAAGCATTCCCCTTAAATAAACTTAAATACCTTACCTACCGCACATTAGTAGTGTATAATCGTCAATTATGTTCTTGTGCCATTAAAGTCCCTTCTTGATTATTAAATCTTAAGAATTAACTTTTAAAAAATAAACCAAATCCGTCTAACCATCCAAGTAACTCTAGCAAAACCAATGTAAAGACAGATATTTAGAAACCATTTGAACAAATGATTTTTGACTTAAAAACTAATTTAGGAGAGGAACTAAGATGGCGGAGGAATAGGACGGGGAGACCACTGAAGAATCAATATAGTGAAAATGAGTATACTACCCAGAGCAATCTATAGATTCAATGCAATTCCTATCAAGCTACCAGCGGTCTTTTTCAGAGAACTAGAACAAGTAAGTTCACAATTTGTATGGAAATACAAAAACCTTGAATAGCCAAAACAATCTTGAGAAAGAAGAATGGAACTGAAGGAATAAACCTGCCTGACTTTAGGCTGTACTACAAAGCCACAGTCATCAAGACAGTATGGTACTGGTGCAAAGACTGAAATATAGATCAATGGAACAAAATAGAAAGCCCAGAGATAAATCCATGCACCTATGGACACCTTATCTTTGACAAAGGAGGCAAGAAGATACAATGGAGAAAAGACAATCTCTTTAACAAGTGGAGCTGGGAAAACTGGTCAACCACTTGTAAAAGAATGAAACTAGAACAGTTTCTAATACCATACACAAAAGTAAACTCAAAATGGATTAAAGATATAAATGTAAGACCAGAAACTATAAAACTCCTAGAAGAAAACAGGCAAAACACTCTCCGACATAAACCAAAGCAGGATCCTCTATGACCCACCTCCCAGAATATTGGAAATAAAAGCAAAAATAAACAAATGGGACCTAATTAAAATTAAAAGCTTCTGCACAACAAAGGAAACTAAAAACAAGGTGAAAATGCAGCCTTCAGAATGGGAGAAAATAATAGCAAACAACGCAATGGACAAATAATTAATCTCAAAAATATACAGGCAACTCCTGCAGCTCAATATCAGAAAAAATAAATGACCCAATCCAAAAGTGGGCCAAAGAACTAAACAGACATTTCTCCAAAGAAGACATAAAAATGGCTCACAAACACATGAAAAGATGCCCAACATCACTCATTATCAGAGAAATGCAAAGCAAAACCACAATGAGGTACCACTTTACACCAATCAGAATGGCTGCCATCCAAAAGTCTACAAGCAATAAATGCTGGAGAGGATGTGGAGAAAAGGGAACCCTCTTACACTGTTGGTGGGAATGCAAACTAGTACAGCCACTATGGAGAACAGTGTGGAGATTCCTTAAAAAACTGGAAATAGAACTGCCATATGACCCAGCAATCCCACTGCTGGGCATACACACCGAGGAAACCAGAACTGAAAGAGACACGTGTACCCCAATGTTCATCGCCGCACTGTTTACAATAGCCAGGACATGGAAGCAACCTAGATGCCCATCAACTGATGAATGGATAAGAAAGCTGTGGTACATATACACAATGGACTATTACTCAGCCAATAAAAAGAATACATTTGAATCAGTTCTACTAAGGTGGACGGAACTGGAGCCTATTATCCAGAGTGAAGTAAGCCAGAAGGAAAAACAATAATACAGTATACTAATGCATATATATGGGATTTAGAAAGATGGTAATGATAACCCTGTATGTGAGACAGCAAAAGAGACGCAGCTCTATAGAGCAGTCTTTTAGACTCTATGGGGGAGGGCAAGGGTGGGATGATATGAGAGAATGGCATTGAAACATGTAAATTATCATATGTGAAATGAATCGCCAGCCCAGGTTTGATGCATGATACAGGGTGCTCAGGGCAGGTGCACCAGGATGACCCAGAGAGATGGAATCAGGAGGGAGGTGGGAGGGGGGTTCTCGAAGGGGAACACATGTATACCCATGGTGGATTCATGTCAATGTATGGCAAAACCAACACAATAATGTAAAGAGAAAAATAAATAAATAAATCGGAAAAAAACCCTAATTTAGTCTTCGTTGGTTAAAAAACAATCTCGTGTAAACCAAATCCTTGTTTTCCATAGCTGTAGTGTTATAAACTGGGGTACCAATCCTGGAAATCATTTCATACTTTAAAAATGCCAAAATTACTTTCACAAGAATTAACTAAAAATAGATCACAGATCTATTGAGTTTGCCAAAATGTTTGTTTGGGTCTTTCCATAACATCTTATGGAAAAACCCGAACAAACTTTTTGGTCAACCCTATAAATGTAAAATGTTGAAATATAAAACTCTTAAAAGATAGCATAGAAGAAAACCTAGAACCCTTTGGGTATGGCAATCATGGGGGTAATTTTAGATAGTATACCAAAAGCCTAATCTGTGAAGAAATAACTGACAAGCTGGAAAGTTATTATTTTGTTAAATTTCAGTAAAACAATTATTTTATTAAATTGATTAGATTTAATTTCATTAAAATTGAAATAATCTGCTCTACAGCAGACAATCTTATGAGAATTAGAAGATCAGATACAGAGTAGGGGAAAATAATTGCAAAAGAATCATATGATAATGAACTGTAACTGCAATCATTAGTTAGGGGATACACAAGGCTTCTCTGGTGGCTCAGATGGTGAAGAATCTGCCTGCAGTGTGGGAGACCCACATTCAATCACTGGGCTGAGAAGATCCTCTGGATAACAGAATGGCTACCCACTCCAGTATTCTTGCCTGGAGAATTCCATGGACAAAGGCTATGGTCCATGAGAGCACAGAGAGTTGGACACGACTGAAAGACTAATACTTTCATACAAGATAAAAAGATATAAGATATGACTTCTAAAATATAAAACCTGGTGGAGGTAGAGAGCAGAAATATAGAGCCTTAGAATGTTATCAAACTTAAGTTCTTATAAGTTGTTACATGTAAGCCTAATGGTAACCACAAAGCAAAAAGCAGATGTACAAAAGTTAAAGAGAAGGGAACTGAAAAATACCAATAAGCAAAGTTAGCAAATTACAAAGGAGGAGAGAAAGAGAAGAAAGAAACAGAGAGGAACTATGAAACAACTAGAAAATAATTAACAACATATCTGTAAATAAATACATATCAATAATTGCTTTAAATGCAAATGTACTGAATTCCTCAATCAAAAGACATAGAGTGGCTTAATGGGTAAAAAATAAGATTCATCTTTATGTTTCTTTTTTTTTTCTCATTAAACTTTTTTTAATGGGTCTCAAATTCTGTGACAGATTTTTGGTCAAGTTGTTTTCATTAAAAAGTACTGATTTTAAAAACTAATAAACTGCCACACACAAAAAATATGGTCCACAAAAACATTCTCCTTTCCTTCTGAAGGTTTTACAATGCATTGTTATCATTAACCAGTCTTTTACTATTAGACTTAAATGGCCAATTGAGACAAACAGTTCTGAGACCGTTCTTCCACCACTGATTAAGACTGGGGTGGCAGGTATTGGAGATAATATTCGTTTAGCCTTCTGAGCTTTCTGGGCAGACTTGGTGACCTTGCCAGCTCCAGCTGCCTTCTTGTCCACTGCTTTGATGACACCCACAGCGACTGTCTGTCTCATGTCACGCACAGCAAAATGGCCCAGGGGAGGGTAGTCAGGGAAGCTCTCAACACACACGGGCTTGCCAGGAACCATATCAACAATGGCAGCGTCACCAAATTTCAGGAATTTAGGGCCATCTTCCAGCTTTTTCCCAGAACAACTATCAATCTTCTCCTTCAGCTCAGCAAACTTGCAAGCAGTGTGAGCTGTGTGACAATCTAGCACAGGTGCATAGCCAGCACTGATTTGACCTGGATGGTTCAAAATAATCACCTGAGCTGTGAAGCCAGCAGCCTCCATGGGTGGATCATTTTTGCTGTCACCGGCCACACTGCCACGACGAACATCTCGGACAGACACGTTCTTGACATTGAAGCCCACACTGTCCCCAGGAAGGGCTTCACTCAGTGCTTCATGGTGCATTTCTACAGACTTAACTTCAGTTGTTACATTGACTGGAGCAAAGGTGACCACCATGCCAGGTTTGAGAACACCAGTCTCCACACGACCCACAGGGATAGTACCAACACCACCAATTTTATAGACGTCCTGGAGAGGCAAACGCAAGGGTTTGTCAGTTGGGCGAGTTGCTGGCAGGATGCAATCCAGAGCTTCAAGCAGGGTGGTCCCACTGGCATTGCTGTCCTTACGGGTGACTTTCCATCCCTTGAACCACGGCATGTTAGCACTTGGCTCCAGCATGTTGTCACCATTCCAGCCAGAAATTGGCACAAACACTACTGTGTCGGGGTTGTAGCCAGTTTTCTTAGTGTAGGTGCTGACTTCCTTAACAATTTCCTCGTATCTCTTCTGGCTGTAGGGTGGCTCAGTGGAATCCATTTTGTTAACTCCAACAATTAGTTGTTTCACACCCAGAATGTAAGCCAGAAGGGCATGCTTATGGGTCTGCCTGTTCTTGGAGATACCAGCTTCAAATTCACCAACACCAGCAGCAACAATCAGGACAGCACAGTCAGCCTGGGATGTCCCTGTAATCATGCTTTTGATGAAGTCTCTGTGTCCTGGGGCATCAATGATGGTAACATAGTACTTGCTGGTCTCAAATTTCCACAGGGAGATATCAATGGTGATACCATGCTCATGTTCAGCTTTCAGTTTGTCCAAGACCCAGGCATATTTGAAGGAGCCCTTTCCCATCTCGGCAGCCTCCTTCTCGAACTTCTGAATTGTTCTCTTGTCAATTCCACCACATTTGTAGATCAGATGGCCAGTCGTGGTAGACTTCCCTGAATCTATGTGCCCAATGACAATGATGTTGATGTGGGTCTTCTCCTTTCCCATTTTGGCTTAGGTTTAACTGTGGTTTTCACGACACCTGTGTCCTGGCGGCAAACCCGTTGCGAAAAAGACAACTTTATGTTTCTACCAGAGACTCACTTCAGAAATGCACGGACTGAAAATGAAAGGATGGAAAAAGCTGTTCTATGCAAATGGAAACCAAAAGAAAGATGGGGTAGCTATACTTATAAAGGTAATAATTTATATCAATGGATAAATCATCTAGACAGAATATCATTAAGGAAACATCAGGTCATATGAACTTAACAAATATACACAGAACGTTCCATCCAAAAGCAACAGAATACATTCTTCCAAAGTTCACAACAAAGGCCATTTATGAAAAGCTCACAGCTAACATATTCAATGAGAAAAAAAATGAAAACTTCCCCTTCAATATCTGGTGCAAAGCAATAATGCTCACTCTTACCACTTCTATTCAATATAGTACTGGAAGTCCTAGCCAAGGCAATGAGTTAAGAAAAGCGAAATAAAAAGCATCTGAATTGGAAAGGGAGAAGTAAAGTTTTCTCTATTTGCAGATGACATAATTATATATGTAGAAAACTCTAAAGACTCAAGTAACAAAACCTGTTGGAATTAAAAAGTGAATTCAGTAAAGTTGAAGGGTACAAAATCAACATACAAAAGTCAGTCATGTTTCTATACACAAACAACACAAAATACACAAACTGGCTGAAAAGGAAATTAAGGAACCAATTCACAGTAGCAGTGTATTAGATGTAACTTGATATAATACATGAAAGACTTATACACTGAAAATCATAAAACACTGGTAAAAGAAATCGAGAGACACAGATAAATTGAAAGACATCTTTTGTTTGTGGATTTGAAGAATTCATAAAATATCCATATTACCCAAAGATTCAATGGGAGATTGCATAGATTCAGTACATAAGTTCAATATATGCCCTATCAAAGGCCCAATGACATTCTTTACAGTAGTATAACAATTCTAGTATTCATTTGGAACCTCAAAAGAATCTTGAGAAATGAAAACAAAGTTGGAGGTATCATACTTCCTGATTTCAAATTACATTGCAAAGTTATATCAAAACAGTATACTTGCAAAAAAAGACCTATAGGTCAGTGTAACAGAATAGAGAGCCCAGAAATAAATCCACACAACTGCAGTCAACTGATCTTTGACAAGAATGCTAATTACCCATAATAAGGAAAAGTTAATCTCTTCCCAATATTAGGACAACTGGATATCCCCATGGAGAAGAATGAAATTTGACCCTTCTCTCCCATCATCTACAAAAATCAACTCAACGCAGATTAAAGGAATAAACATAATTCCTGAAACTGTAAAACTACTAGACTAAAACATAGGGGAAAAGCTTCTTGACATTAAGCTGGGCAATAATTTGTGCATATGATGCCAAAATCACAGGAGCAAAAGCAAAAACAGAGAATGAATTTTGTCTATTTTTCAATGAGATTGCAAGGAAAAGCAACCTACAGAATGGGATAAAATATTTGCAAACTATATAACTGGTAAGTAGTTTAATATAAAATACATAAATACTTCAGCCAGTCAAACAGAACAACAAAAACAAATAATAAAAACAAAAACAAACCTGATTAGAAAATGGACTAAGGGCCTGAATACCTATTTGTCAAAAAAGCACATTCAAATGGCCAACAGGTATATGAATGTAAGGGTGCTCAACATCCCTAATCATCAGAGAAGTGGAAATCAGACCTACAATGAGCTATTACCTTAAACTTGTTAGAACAGCTATTACAAAAAGGCAAAAGAGATGTTGACATGGATATAGGGAAAAATGAACTCCAGTACACTGTTGATGGGAATGTAAATTAGTACAACCATTATAGAAAACGGCATAGATTTTCCTCATAAAAGGAAAAATACAGCTGCCATATGATTTAGCAGTCTCATATCTGGGTATATAACCGAAGGGAATAAAATCAGTATCTTGAAGAAATCTGCACCCCTGTGTTCATTGAAGCATTATGCACAATATTCAATAGATACAAACAAATAGATTAAAGTGTTCATCAATGGATTAATGGATAAAGATAATGTGACTACATATATGTTATTGCTGTCCAGTCACTAAGTCATGTTTGACACTTTGTGAGTCCATGGACTGAAGCCTGCCAGGCTTCCCTGTCTTTCACTATCTCCTGGAGTTTGTGCAAACTCATGTCCATTGAGTTGGTGAAGCTATCTAACCATCCTCTGCTTTTCCCTTCTCGTTTTGCCTTCAATCTTTTCCAGTATCAAGATCTTTCCCAGTGAGCCAGCTCTTCACATCAGGTGGCCAAAATATTGGAGCTTCAACTTCAGCATCAATACTTCCAATGAATGTTAAGACTTGACTTTGTTTAGGATTGACTGGTTTGATCTCTTGGCTGTCCAAGGGACTCTCAAGAGTCTTTGCCAGCACCACAATTCAAAAGCATCAGTGGACAAACCTGGAGGACAGGTGAAATAAGCCAGACACAGAAAAACAAATTACTACATGATGCCATTTATATATGGAATCTAAAACATTTTAACTCATAAAAGCAGAAAATAGAAAGGTGTTTGCCAAGAACTCGGAGATGGGAGAAATGGGGAGATGTTGTTCAAAGAGTATACACATTCAGTTATACAGGATGAATCACTTCTGGAGATCTAATGAACAGCGTGTGACTGTGGTGGTTTAGTCACTAAGTCATGTCTGACTCTTGCGACCCCATGGCCTGTAGCCCACCAGACGCCTCTGTCCATGGGATTTTCCAGGCAAGAATACTGGGGTGGGTTGCTGTTTCCTTCTCCAGGGGATCTTCCCAACCCAGGGATTGAACCTAGGTCTCCTACACAGGCAGATTCTTTACTGACTGAACTATGACAGTTCTCTGTGACTATAGTTATAATATTGTATGGTATGCCTGCAATTTGCTGCAAGAATTGATCTTGAGTATTCTCACTGTAACAACTGTAATAGCAATGTGTGGTTATGGATATGCTGATTAACTTGATTGTAGCAATCATGTCATGTGTACATATATATTAAACCATCAAGTTGTATGCTTTAGATATATACAAGTTATATTTGTCAATACCTCAGTGAAGCTGAAAAAAATGGTAACTGAGAAATTTCAACAGTTTGAACTGCCCTCATCATAAAATGATTCATTTGTAATCAAATAGGTATTATATATCTCATTGTATTTTGATCCTTTGAAAGGTAATTATCCATGTAGAAGAAATTCCTAGCCAAACAATATTACAATAGCTAGAATGCTTTGCCTGTACCAAATATTTTTAACAAATGTGGATTTTCTGTATTTTGTTTGATAGGAGGTGGGAGGAATTTCACCTGTTCTACCAGAAACCAATAAAGGAGTCTTGTTGCTATAATGACTATTTCTCCTGTGCAGAATATTTGTTCAATTTTTTTCTTGTTAAATGTAGTATATGAAAATCAATTTGAAATGCATAAATTTGTGTCATTAAGGAGGGTAATTCATAGTGGATATACTGGCAGAATTGGAATATTTAATCAAACATTAAGAAAAATCCAAATTATCAGTGATTATTTCCCTGATTACAAAAAAAGCATCTTCTTATGTAAGATAGAATATTTATGATTGTGTATTTTTCAGTCATCTGGAGTACAGGTATGTATTTGAAAAACTCTTCAGATTTATTAAAGTTCCTCTGCCCTAAATTAGAAGCAATTTTAGTTAAGTTTTTCATCATCCTCATCCACTTTATAGCACAAGCTTAAAAGAGACATACTATTTCTATAGTGACTGCTAGCTGTATAGTCATTAGAAAATTCAAAATAGTAAAATGAATAATGGAAAAATGTGTTTATAGATGTAAATAAATTTAGGTTCCTTGTATCATATGCTTTATTTTTTAATTAGAGATAAATATGAATATGTGGAAGTCACAAAAAATGTTTCATTAATGTTACATCATATGGGTCTCTTTGCTATTTCAGAGAAGTTTTTTTTTTTTAACCTGATGTGTTAAACTCATTTGTGGCAAGCATCAAGATATCAATTTAAGCAGATTTCCTAACTTAGTCTGAATTTCTCTGTATAATTTAATATCTTTTCATTTCTTGGGGAAACTTGAGAGCTTTTCTACTGTAGGACCAAATTTTAGGAAAATAATCATCACCCACCTTTTGACGGAAAATGCTGTGACTTGGTAGAGAAACTGCCTGAAAATTATAGGAAGCTTTACTAGTTTGAATGAGGTTTCAAATAGTGCACAGACAAGGTAAAAACACAGGCTCAATTCTGTACAGAGCTGACTTCTATGCTATGTTATTACTGTATGATACAAAGGAAAATTTATGAAGTCCATGAGGCAGATGTACCCTAGGCAGACAAAATAGAAACACTACAATATGAATATAAGTTAAAGGAGAGCTTTCCTGGCTCAGGCGGTAAAGAATCTGCCTCCAATGTGGAAGACCTGGGTTCGATCCCTGAGTTGGAAAGATCCCCTGGAGAAGGGAATGGCAACCCACTCCAGTATTCTTGCCTGGAGAATCCCATGGACAGAGGAGCCTGATGGACAAAGAGTCGGACATGACTGAGTAACTAACACTAAAGGATATAAAAATCAACTCCCCGCTCCTCTATCAGTAAAATATCCCCCTCGCAGCTGCTTTGGTACTTGATAGTATATAAGTGAAAGAAAGTGAAGTCACTCAGCCTTGTCCAACTCTTTGTGACCCCATGGACCATAGCCTACCCAGGCTTCTCCATCCATGGGATTTTCCAGGCAAGAGTACCAGAGTGGATTGACATTTCCTCTTCCAGGGGATCTTCCTGACCCAGGGATCGAACCCAGATCTCCCACATTGCAGGCAGATGCTTTCCCCTCTGAGCCACCAGCTATTTACTTCTTTGGATAAAGATATCACATGCAGTGTTTTTTTTTTTACTTTACATATGATACATTCTGTTCAGTAAATATTTTGCAGAATTAGATGCCAAATGCTTTACAAGTTGTGGGAATATAAAATTGAATGAGATAGAATCCTTGTCAATTCTTGTCACTGTCTGTTAAGAAAAGATAGCTATGTTAAAATTAGTATAATGCACTTTTGTGTGTGCTGTGGTAGAGTGCTGATTATTGTGAGGGCATAAATGAACAAACGACAAACTACTGGAATGATTATAATTTTCTGTGGATAATTGAGTGTTGAAGGATTAATAGGTATGTGCCAGGTAGACAAAGAGATAAGGTATCCTCAGTAAAAAGAGCCTCTTGAATATGAAAGCCAAGAGGTATAAAACAGACTGAATTATTTGAAGAATTTGCAGGATGTTGGACATAGGTGACTATTATGGTCTAAATGTTTATGTGGTTGTTTTGGTGACAATGTCATGTCCGACATGTTTGTGACCCTATGGACTGTAGCCCACCAGACTTCTCTGTCCATTGATTTCCCAAGCAAAACTACTGGAGTGGGTTGCCGTTTCCTTCTCCAGCAGATCTTCTTGAGCCAGGGATCAAATCCACATCTCTTGCTTTGGCAGGTGGGTTCTTTACCACTGAGCCACCAGGGAAGTCCAAATGTTCATGTGTCCCCTACAAATTTATATGTTGAAAGCTAACCCTCAAGGTGATGGTATTAGGAGATGGGAGTCTTTGGGACATGATTAGGTCATAAAGGCAGAGGTTTCGTGAATAGAATTTTCTGTTATGAAAGAGACTGCGCTTAGATCTCTTGGTGCTCGTGGCATGTGAGGATACAAGAACAAGCTTGTAAGCTAGGAGAGGGCCCTCACCTGTCAGTGCTGATCCACTGATTTCAGACTTCCAGCCTCCAGACCTTTGAGAAATAAATTCCTGTTGTTTATAAATCATCCATTCTCTTGTGTTTTATTATAGCTGCCTGAATAGACTAAGACAATGGCCACTTACATACGCATAGCAAGTTAGAGTTTTAAAAATATTTTTATTTTCAGAGATTATAATAAATATGGAAATGGCATGGGGATCCTCCTAATAAAATCTAGTCAGCTAGATTAGTATTAGATTTGCTAGGAAAAGTAGAGCCTTCAGGGACTGGGAAAGAAGGTGCATACAACACATATGATAAGCAGCAACCCAGCAGAGTCTGTCATGCTCAACTGCTTTTGTGAGAGTGGCCAGCTGAATTAATGATTTGTTGGTTGGGGCTTCAGAAAATAGGAAGAATTGTTCCAGAGATGAGGTTAAAAAAGCATTAAAAAATGAGTACTGCCTAAGTCACAATTCCATTTGTATCTGTCTCTTTTAGAATACTGTAATCAGAGAATATTGTGTTTGGGTGGTTAACACACGAGTTAAAAAACAGAAAAAAGTATTTACTTTTCAAATCATGCCCAGATTTGTGTGTATGTGGTTTGTGCATTGAGAATACAATAGAGATAAATGCCATGCAAGCAATGAGAATAGATATACTGGAAGACTAGGGCCCTTTTCTTTTGAACTGTGCACATTCAGCTTGTGATACACAGCTTAATGATTCCTTAGTGGTAGCATAAGAAAATTCCAAATGAGTTTTGTTGTTGAAATATAAGCAAATTTAGCTTGAGAATAGTAGCATGAAAAATAATCTGTCTTACATAACTTGTGGGAAACAAAGCTACTTTAACTGGCATAAGCACACAAATACTTTGTTTCTCCCTGAAATATCAATTCTCTAACTAAAAGATAGCCATTTACTTTTAGCTACAGTAACTAGACTCTAAAGCAACTATAAGAGCGATGATATCACTCTCTTGGGCAGAAAGAGAGAGAGAGGCCTGTGTTTGTAAATCTTCTTCCAGTTATCTATCACATTTAGTCAGTTATTAAAATTAAATAAGCATGATTTTGTAACTGGAACATATGTTGTGAAAGGAAGTTTATATATAAAAAATAGATTTCAGGATATAGGAATATGCAACTCTCTAAAGTAAATCTGGGATGGCAAGTTGTATAGTTGTCTAGAAATTATGTATGTAAATAAGCTGAAATATTAATATAATGAATTACCAACTCTATTGTTCTCATCATATACATGATAGACTAAATTTAATATTTAAAAAGCTTTCCTTGTGAAAATGTATGATATAAAATGGTTCTTGTAAGCTATTCTAAAAGACTTTATTGAAATTACCTGTTCAGCAGATAATAGTAGAAATTAAAGTCACGTAGCGGTTTCTCCCAAGTTTAACCATCTATATCTCTGCCAAGACAGATGTTTCAATTATAGGGATTTTTTTTGTGTCATATATTTACTTTAAAAGTTAATCTATCTCTAATTTTTCCATTTGTAACACTCTTTAGAACTCCATTTTATTATTTGTTGATTCTTTAGCTCCAACTGCAGGAATTAGAGGCTCATTAACTTGATAGGAACTGTTTAAAGTGAAAGAAAGTGTTAGTTAGTTGCTTAGTCATGTCTGACTCTTTGTGACCCCATAAACTGCAGCAAGTCAGGCATCCCTGTCCAACACCAAACTCCCAGAGGCCACCCAAGCTCATATCCAGAGTCGGTGATGTCATCTAACCAATCTTTTAGGATTTGAAAGAGCTCAACTGGAATTCCATCACCTCCACTAGCTTTGTTCATAGTGATACTTCCTAAGGCTCACTTGACTTCACATTCCAGGATGTCTGGCTCTAGGTGAGTGATCACACCATAGTGATTATTTGAGCCATGAAGATCTTTTTTGTACAGTTCTTCTGTGTATGTGTGCCACCTCTTTTTAATATCTTGTGCTTCTGTTAGGTCCATACCATTTCTGTCCTTTATCGAGCCCATCTTTGCATGAAATGTTCCCTTGGTATCTATAATTTTCTTGAAGAGATCTCTAGTCTTTCCCATTCTATTGTTTTCTTCTGTTTATTTACATTGAACACTGAGCAAGGCTTTCTTATCTCTCCTTGCTATTCTTTGGAACTCTGCATTCAAATGGGTATGTCTTTCATTTTCTCCTTTGCTTTTGGCTTCTCTTCTTTTCACAGCTATTTTTAAGGCCTCCTCAGACAGCCATTTTGCTTTTTTGCATTCCTTTTTCTTGGGGATGGTCTTGACCCTGTCTCCTGTACAGTATCATGATCCTCTGTCCATAGTCCATCAGACACTCTGTCTATCAGATCTAGTCCCTTAAATCTATTTCTCACTTCCACTGTATAATCGTAAGGGATTTGATTTCGGTTATACCTGAATGGTCTAGTAGTTTCCCCTACTTTCTTCAGTTTAAGTCTGAATTTGGCAATAAGGAGTTCATGATCTGAGCCACAGTCAGCTCCCGGTCTTGTTTTTCCTGATTATATAGAGCTTCTCCATCTTTGGCAGCAAAGAATATAATCTGATTTCAGTGTTGACCATCTAGTGATATCCATGTGTAGAGTCTTCTCTTGTGTTGTTGGAGAGGGTGTTTGCTATGACTAGTGCGTTCTCTTGGCAAAACTCTATTAGCCTTTGCCCTGCTTCATTCTGTACCCCAAGGCCAAATTTGCCTGTTACTCCAGGTGTTTCTTGACTTCCTACTTTTGTCTTCCAGTCCCCTGTAACGAAAAGGACATCTTTTTGGGGTGTTAGTTGTAGAAGGTCTTGTAGGTCTTCATAGAACCATTCAACTTCAGCTTCTTCAGCGTTACTGGTCAGGGCATAGACTGGGATTACTCTGATATTGAATGGTTTGCCTTGGAAACGAACAGAGATCATTTTGTCATTTGGATTGCATCCAAGTACTGCATTTTGGACTCTTTTGTTGACTATAATGGCTACTTCATTTCTTCTAAGGGATTGTTACCCACAGTAGTAGATATAATGGTAATCTGAATTTAATTCACCCATTCCAGTCCATTTTAGTTCGCTGATTCCTAAACTGTCAACGTTCTCTCTTGCCATCTCCTGTTTGACCACTTCTAATTTGCCTTGATTCATGGACCTAACATTCCAGGTTCCTATGCAATATTGCTCTTTACAGCATAGGACCTTGCTTCCATCATCAGTCTCATCCACAACTGAGTGTTGTTTTTGCTTTGGCTCTGTCTCTTCGTTCTTTCTGGAGTTGTTTCTCCACTGATTTCCAGTAGCATATTGGGCACCTACCAACCTGGGAAGTTCATTTTTTAGTGTCCTATCCTTTTGCCTTTTCATACTGTTCATGGGGTTCTCAAGGCAGGAATACTGAAGTGGTTTGCCATTCCCATCTCCAGTGGACCACATTGTGTCAGAACTCTCCACCATGTCCCCTCTGTCTTGAGTGGCCTTACATGTCATGGGTCATAGTTTCATTGACCACAAGGCTGGGGTCCATGTGATTAGATTGGTTAGTTTTCTGTGATTGTGGTTTTCAGTCTGTCTGCCCTTGATAGAGAAGGATAAGAGATTTATGGAAGCTTCCTGATGAGAGAGACTGATGGAAGGGGAAACTGGGTCTTGTTGTGATGGGAGGGGTCATATTCAGTAAATCTTTAATCCAATTTTCTGTTGATGGGTGGATCTGTGTTCCCTTCCTGCTATTTACCTGGGGCCAAACAATGGTGGAGGTAATAAAGGTAATGGTTAGCTTTCTGTCTTGTGGTTTTTGTTCTAGCTGCTGTGAGATTGTGGTTCTTCTTGCTTCTTCTGTCTGCCCTCTGATGGAGGAGACTAAGAGGCTTGGGTAAACTTCCTGATGGGAGGGACTGGTGGTGAGAAAAACCACTACTTACTCTGGTGGGCAGGGCTATGCTCAGTAAAACTTAAATCCAATTGTCTGCTGATGGGTGAGGTCTGTGGGCTCCATTATAGAGTTTGTAGCAAACTCCAGGAGGACTGACACAAAGGGACCCTTCTAGGAAGGCTGCTGCCGGCGCCCCCATCCGCATGGCAAGCCACTGCAGACCCACACCTCCACAAGAGACCTTCCAATACTAGCAGATTGATCTGGTTCAGTCTCTCGTGGCATCACAGCTCCTTCTCTCTGGGTCCCGGTGCACACAAGATTTTGTCTGTGCCCTCCAAGAATGGAGTCTATTTCCCTCAGTTCTGTTAAAAGTCTTGTAATCAAATCCTGCTGACCTTCAAAGTCAGATTCCCTGGGTATTCCCTGTCTTTTTGTTGAATCTCCAGGCTAGGAAACCTGACATGGGACTCAGTACCCTCACAATAGTGGGAGAACTTCTTTGGTAGTATTGTTCTCCAGTTTGTGGGTTACCTACCCGGTGGGTATGGAATTTGATTTTATTGTGATTGCACCCCTCCTACTGTCTTGTTGCAGCTTCTGCCTTATCTTTGGACATGAGATATCTTTTTTTTTTTTTTTTTTCGTGAGTTCCAGTGTCTTGCTGTAGATGGCTATTCAACAGCTAGTTGCAATTTTGGTGCTCTTGCATGAGATTAGCACATGTCTTTCTGCTCTGTCCTTGTGAACCCAAAGCTGGACTCATGTTTTATATCCAAGATATTGTCATTTTCTTCTGAAAGCCAATGATTTTTAAGTTGCTCATACATTTTTGGAGTCATTCTTCAGAATGGCCTTTGGATCAAAAAAAATTTCTTGATCAAAAAATGGCCTTTAGATAAAAAAAACACCTGTTTTTTTAACTCAAAACTTAATCTTTTTTTGAACAAATACTTGATGAGTTTTTTTTTAAGGTTCTGGAGATTCAGCTGTGAAAGGCTGTTGATGAAATCACAGCAAAGATGCCTGGAATCTTAGCCTCCAGAAGAGAAGAATTCAATCCGGGGCCAGAGTCGAGGCTTGATCGCTCAGAGCTTTTGTGTAATAAAGTTTTATTAAACTATAAAGGACATAAAGAAAGCTTCTGACATAGGCATCAGAAGGGGGCAGAAAGAGTACCCCCTTGCTAGAGTTAGCAGTGGAGTCATATACTGAATCAATAACAGGATTAACCAGAAAGTTTAATCCAGGGACTGTCCTCAGGGAGGATACATTATTGTTATATAATCCTTATAAAGACTTCACAAGACCTACTCCCATAATTTACATTTCAATATAACAGGATTAACATTTGACAATAGAAAGATCTTCCAGATCCACTATACATCTTAAGACATCAAGATTAATTTAGAAAGACCTTCCAGACCCACTCCCATAATATACATTTTAAGATATCAGGATTACTCAGAAGGTTTTCAGGGAGGAGAAACTGTCTTCCAGCTAGATACATTGTTGTTGTATAATCCCTAGTATAGAATTTAAACTGAGTTGTGTAATTGACTAAGGCTAAGAAATGCAGAGAAAAAATAACATTTGTCCTTTTCTCCTCCTTGAGAATTCCAGACCCCTCTCTTCTTGGGGACCCCTAGACTTCTTATCAACCTGCCTAGGAGATAACTCTCTCAGTTGTAAGCAGATACAGTTCTCTTCCTTCAAGGATCTTGATTCCTATTACTAAGAATTTTCATGACAATTTTCCACTTCCAGAAAATTGTCTGTATGTAAAGATGATTATTTACTATGATTAATGGTTTCAAAAACAATATATTGCTATTTATTAAGAACTTTCATAACTATTCAAAAATATTTTTAACTTCATTAGACCTGGATTAAGTCACTATTTTGAAAGTGACCACAGCAGTTGTGAATGAGACCAGATGAAGTGCAGATTTTAAAAAATTCAGTAATATTATTTCACATAAAATTGCCAAATAAGCACTATTTTATGATTTCTCACAGAACTGGAAGCTTTCATGGATAAATTGAATTTGACATAAATTTTGAGGAAGGGAAAATACATATAAAAGAAATGAAAGGTGAGTGAATACTTTTTTTTGTGGTGTAATAGGCATGAAGGCTTCCTAGGTGGCACTAGTGGTAACAAACCCGCCTGCCAATGCAGGTAGACAAAAGAAATGCAGGTTCAATCCCTGGGTGGGAAGATCCCCTGGGGGATGGCATGGCAACCCACTCTAGTATTCTTGCCTGGAGAATCCCATGGAGATAGGAGTCTGGCAGACTACAGTCCACAGGGTTTCAAAGAGTCAGATATGGCTGAAGCAACTTAACACTTATGCGTGCAAGAAGCATGAACCCTGGCATGGGAAAATGCAAGGCTTGTCTGGTTAGAAAAAGTGTGAATAGGAGAATGAGATGAAATTTTATCAGTGGCTTTTAACTAAGGGTCAAACCAGAATTATCTAGGGAACTTTAAAATGTATCTTATCTTTATTATTCTGATAACCCTTTGGGCATATTTGAGCCAGAGTCTCTTTCTCTGAGGACTTAGGGAAGGGAAGAATTGGGTATGAATAGCCTCCATGTTTGCTTCTGTGAATCTCTTCCCCAGTCAATGGCCTTTAGACATTATTATTAAGGATTTTAAACATTGTTCTATTGGCAACTCGGCCATATTATAAGTTTTTGAATCATGTGATTGAAATGATAAATGCTATGTTCTAGGTAGATCAATATTTTGATGATCTGCTAGATGGATAGCAACCATGTAGTTTTTGTTACAGTGAGATAGGAGTATAATATATTGCTGTTAAAACAGGGATAATAATTTAATTTATTGTGTTGTTGAAACTGTAGTAAGAAAAAGCCTTTTCTAATAAAAGTTTTTACTGGGTCTGAAAATTTAGATGCTTTTCTTGCTTAATTGTTCAGAGTTGACTGTGAGACTGTGCAAGTAGGTTACTGCCGTTATTAGAACTGTTATAAAAGATGGCTATTTTAAGCAAATAGAACAATCACCTGTAATGTTATGTCCTCAACAGATGAAAGGCCCAAAGGAAAGGAATTCAAATTTATTTTCTTTATTACTTAAGCATTTTGTGAGAAGAGTCTCAGTTCAAAACTTACGGAAAAATGAAGAAAAGTAACACTTAGCTCAATTAATATAGTCATTTTTTATAAACCTGTGAGTTTGGAATAAAGGTAGTGTCATGAGACAGTGCTCCTAATTTGATCACTAATCTGAGGCAACAAACAGATTCTCGGTGCCTCAATTTTTCCATCTGTAAGACAAGGATAATATGCCTATTTTGTGTATCTCATGAGATAGTTCTGAAAAACTTCACATCGTTATTTTCAAATCATATCATCATAATATTAGATAAGGTTTATTTTCCATTCATGTGTCTTCTTTTTACATTTATAAAATGTCTAAGTTTTATTTGATATTGATTAACATATGCAATACAGTAATGAAAATGGTTTCTTTACATTGGGAACAAATTTTAATACTTCATATGTAATAATGTTTGTAGAATAAGTAGGTTTCTAAATGATTTGATACTAATTAGGCCGGTTACTTACATTTGAGAAACAGTAGCAAAATAATTACTCTGTCTACATTATATGAAGAATAAATTAGAAATGTCAGTAAACTGCCTGCCTTTAATCTTACAGAAAGTCATTAAAGTGAGATGATATTTTTATATTCAGGGAGAATGTATCCATTTATTTATTCAACAAATATTTTATCACCTATCATGAGCCAGATGTTTGTATTGTTTTAGACACTGGGAATACAGATGGGAATAAGACAGTAATTGTGGCCCTCAATGTTCTTCTAAAATAATTGTTTGCCTTATTTTCCTCAACTGTGTTTTAGTACTTTAAAAACAAGTGTTTGGACAATTGTGGCAGAACAGCATGTGGCCAAATGTATGTTTTCCAGCCCATCCACATTGGTCCATTGATGAGTTCTAATTGCGTATGGAAGCTGACTTGATTCTATCTTTGCACAAATGGTTAGAGCCTAAGCTATCAGGTTAATGAAATAATTGAATATATGTAATGAATTCAACTTATTTTAGTTCTTTTAAATATTTTGTTTACTTTTTTAGTCAATTGTGTTTTGTAAAGTATTTTGAATTTCTAAAAGGAAGAGGTTTCATTTTACAATTTTAGTGTTTTAGAACAGAGCATGAAGTAAATGAAGATATGGCAATTTCCCCTTTGATTTAAGCAACATAGATAGCTAAATAGTATAAATAAGCTGAAAATTCTAACTGGGGCTTAAATTATCTTGCTGAACCCATGAATTAAATATAAGAATATAAGACATACATTACTAGATTAAATCAGTTGTCCACAGAGCATGGTATTTTATCGAAAATCATGATAATTGCTCCCACAACACAGATCTACCTTGAACATCTGTTTTGCTCCCTTAGTAATATGTTACATATCAATAATCCACAAATAAATTTTCTACAAAAAACTTTTTTGATCCTATTTCTGTTTTCAGTCAGTGCTACCTCTTCAGTAATGAGTTTATTACCTCTTGTGTATATTTCAGTTTTATATTCTAATAACTATAAACTTTACTTTCCAAAATACCCATTAGCATACACAGTCAAACTTGGAATATGTGCCTGGCTTATCTCTTCCTTTCTTTCATTGTCTTTCTTTAAGCCTTTTTCTTGCTCACCTCTTATCTTTCTCATTTGAAGAGTATGAGTTTTTTAACTGATTTTGTGTGGAAATTTTTACATCCTTTTACTCATTTATTGTCTAGACCAGTTCCTTTATGATGTCCTTTATGATGGAGGGCAATGAAAATTGTGCACACATTCCTAAGGAAAGTGATCACAGTTTTGTTTTTGGATATGTTTTATTACCATATAAGGATAATGATCATTTTGTTGTCTGAATTGTTATAGCAATACATTTAAATCATTATCTTAAGATAACATGTTGGCTATTCTTCCACTTAATGTCCACTGTATTTTTTTTTAAATAGATTTTTCTAACCAAGTTGCTCCTAACACTTTTTGCCCTGCTATAATACAAATTACATGCTGAATAGAAGATAGAACCTTATCAGCACTGAATAAATACTCATATTGACTGTATTTCTGGATTCATATACTCTTAACATTCTCTAATAGATTAGCTATTGACCTATGTTTGTTAGTTTGAGTGTAATTCATTCTTTTAGTCATTCTCTTCGGTTCTAGTAATAGAACCTTCTCTTCCATGTTTCCACATGTGTTACATCATGTCTTCCTTGGTAAAGTCTTAATTTCCAGAGATTAAGTGTATTTGGATATGGAGCATATTTAGATCATCTTATCTTCTACTTTCTTGTACCTTCTTCTTGACTTATTTTTGTCTTTGTACCTTCTAAAGTTTGGTCTTAAATAATTAACAATACATTTAATTGATAATTTCAAATTGACACATTTGAAGTTAGAAATTTCCTTAACATCTATCATACATAGTTCATGCATATGTATAAACATTCTAGGTTAGGATTCATAAGTTGTTCTCTTTAAAATGTTTTGTTTCAGCCAAACTGAATGTGTAGTTTTTACTTGGACTGTATTGAGAACAAATACGTCTGAATATTTAATTATTTCTTCAGCAGCAGAATCTTTTCTAACCTATATCAATGTGATATGTTGAAAATATTTATCTTTGAGGATCACATATTTAAGCTAAATATGGACTTCAGAGACATTGCTTTCTCTAATTCTGCAAATCATAGTTAATGGTTTATATATGCACCGAAATCTTTGTACATTCACTGTATGTATGAAATATCCCAGGAAAATCATGTTTAGGCTTTGTTACTAGAATAGCCTTATCTAAAATGGAGATTAAATGACTAATAGAGGAAATAGATTATTCTATCATGAACACCTGTGGCTTGCTCTTAATGTTGACATCTTCCTAAGGGTCTCAGTAGAGAACCATTTTACTCTATATGTGAGACAGAAGCTTACTTCTTATTTTTCTTGAGGAAACATATATCTACTTCCAGAACTGAGATCTTTTAGAGCTAAAGGGTGTGTACCTTGTTCCATTCATTATTTGTGGAAAAAGAAAAAAAAATTCTATACTCTTTGAGTTACTTAAGAAAAATCTAGAAAACTCTGAGACGTGGAAAACAAACAAAGAGATCCAGAACAAAAGAGAGCTTCTGTTCTTGACTGGAGGCATTTCCTGTCCTGCCTGTTTCATGGAACATGCTAAAAAGAGTTTTTAAAACTGCCTCATGTGGTTTGTCACCTCCAGCCTGACAGGAGCAAGGCAATTACAAAGGGGCCCACATATGCTGATCTCTCTTCTCTGCACCCGACACACATAGAAAGCTTTGAGCAAGAGAGGGCAGGCACGCTGTCACTTGTCTTTCTCCTCTGAAGAATCCGGGACACATTCTGCTCAGCCAACACGTTCCCAGAGGAATGCGGGTTAACTTCCACTTTTCACACAGTAAGAAGCAACACTGTAGACCTGCCGGGAGGGTGATGGCAGCCTGAGAGGAATTTGGAGAAGTGTTTTCACTCCAGTGTTTTCATGTGACCTGACTCGCATTCTCAATTTAGTTACATCTTGACCTGGAAAATGCAGCCAAGCTTTGCCTCTCTTCATTTGACTTACCTTGATTCATGACGTGGGTACCTCTCCTTCCCCTTCTCCCATCCTACTGCAGCCTCTTTCCCCTTTCCCTTGCAGCCAACCACCAACAGAGCCTCTCTAGATGTCTTCACATGCATTTACTCTATTTCCCTCAGTAGGGCTTATACTTCCAAGGAGATAAAATGTGTTTGGGTCCCTGAAATGCATAAAAGGAAGAGCCACTGTGAAGCAGTCTAAGCAGTTCCCCATTCCTTTTGCCAAATCTGACGGTTCATATACCTGGCAGCTTCTTTAAGAACCCTCTGGTAGTAAAGGAATTAATATTTTCTCCATTTATTCCTGGATTTTATCCCCCACTCCTCCATTAAATGACTGTTTTTTATGCGTGAAATAAGAGACAAGCCTTGGGTGACCTGTTTTTTTTTTTTTTCCCCTCCCCCCTCCCTCTTTTTTCCTTGCGGTAAAATAGTGCTGAAGAAAGAGGGCACTAGTGTACAGCCCAGATCACATCCTTGCACCGTCTGGGTTAGAGCTGAGGCGTCTGCGAGCCGCGCGTGGCCGCGGTGCTCTGGCCCGGGGACCACAGCGCTTTCTACCCGGACTCAGGTACGTCTCAAGTTCAAATTCTTCAAGCAGACCCAGGTGAGCAGACACCTCGCGGCGGGCAAACCCACCCACTGTGGCAGAAAAAGTCTCGATCTATGGGATTTTTCTTCTCATTCCAGAGGCATCCTCGATTATTTATTTCTTCTAGTCCTACCTCCCCGGGAAACATCGGGACGCATAGATGCCTGGGCTGTCTTCCTTCTTTTGCCTGCCTCACCTTCTGTGTGTGCGCTTTCTCCCCGCCTGCTCCCTTAGCTCCTTTTTCGTCCGACTCTCACCTTGAAAAAGGGAGCCGGAGAGGAACGAGAGAGAGAGAGAGTCAACTTCAGCCCCGCAGGCGGCTGAGATTTGGCGCCTCTGTCCCCGAAGCGGTAGGGTTTGAATATACCTTCAGGAGCACTAGCTGCGAGGCGAAGAGAATGAGGATGGAAGGGTGTAGGGGAAGCGAGGAGGGGTGTGTGTGTGTGTGTGTGTGTGTGTGTGTGTGTGTCTGTGTGTGTGTGTGTGTGTGTGCGTGTGTAAAGAACGCAGGGAGGGGGGTCGAAAGACAGAAGTCGAGGGTTGGCAGAGATGGGAGTGGGGGTTAAAGAATTGCAACTCGCTGGTCAGCAACCGGCCCTGCGGGAGATCGTCTCTGCAGCTGGACCAAGCACTGTCCAGGGTTCTGAAGGCTGCAGGGCTCAGCAGCCAACGCGGGAGCAACCCGGAAGCTCCCCTCTGTTCCCTTTCTAGCAACTATGCAAAGCTAAAGGTCCTGATGTAGGGAAGTGCAGGGACCCCTCCATTCCATCCCTCCCTCCCTCATGGGTCTCAGGAAACTAGTTACCTGACCTGTACCCTTCCCCCCTTCCCCCAAAGTCTACAGTAAGATGACTTCTGGGGGATGGGGGCGATGTACCGAAATCCGACATGTGGAGACTTTACCAGGCGTTGCCTTAGTAACTAATATGGATTTCCTCAAGCTGGCAAATTTATATTTACTCTTTGCGTAGTATGTTAGGGTCTCTTCAGCCCCTCAAAGTTAAAGTAAAAGGTGACTCCTGGTTCGAGTTTATTTGGAAGTAGCGCTTCCACCTTCATAATGAAAGAGTTTCCAAATTTCTTCTGGGGGAAAAAAGTTGATCTTTTCATACCTGGAAAGTTCCCTAAGGTCGGAAGCCCTAGCTCCTCCTTCTCCCGCTTTCCTCCTCCCCCTCGAGTCTGTAAGCTTGAGGATATTTGGGGACCTGGAAGAGACTTGAAGGTGCTGGAGAGGGCGGGTCGGCGGGGCTCTGCGCCTCCCAGGACGCGGGATGGAGGGGAACACCAGGGGCAGAACGACCACCTTCCGCCTTGACCAGAGCTGTCTCTCAAGCTGTCCCTCCAGCCGGTATTATGATGTCCTTCCAGCTCCTATCATGGAATGGGTCGGGCAACTAATAACCAGCACTGACCTTAGAGCTTTGACACAGGTCCTGTGATAAGGGAGCTTTGACTTTCTTCCTCTTTTGTCTGCAGCGTCCAACTCACCATAGCCACCACGACTCCCATTGCACCCTTGGTCAGTTTACCCTGATGCACCAGTGAAGAAAGGGAGACTCGAATTCCTCTAGAGACGCCGCCAAGGCGTAAAGGTGGTCGTGGAGGACCAGGAGGAGGAGGAGGCGGAGGGGAAGGAGGCGGGGGTGCAGACGCCGAAGTCTTTGGACGATTGGTATTGGCAGGCTGGACCGAGCGGCGAGAGGCAGGCGTCGGGTCCACGCTGTGAGCGCGCAGAGCCGGCTGGCTGGACCAGTGTGGGCACGCGGCTGGCGGACTGGACGGCGTCCTCAGCACAATGGCCCGGTTCCTCTTGGTTTTCTTCCCAACTATCTTTTTGGAGATGACCCTTCTCCCCAGAGGCCCTGGCAGGAAAGTGTTGCTGGCGGGAGCCTCATCTCAGCGCTCGGTGGCCAGAATGGACGGAGATGTGATCATCGGGGCCCTCTTCTCAGTCCACCACCAGCCTCCCGCCGAAAAGGTGCCCGAGAGGAAGTGTGGGGAGATTAGGGAGCAGTATGGCATCCAAAGGGTGGAGGCCATGTTCCACACTTTGGATAAGATCAACGCGGACCCGGTCCTCCTGCCCAACATCACTCTGGGCAGTGAGATCCGGGATTCCTGCTGGCACTCCTCCGTGGCTCTGGAGCAGAGCATTGAGTTCATCAGGGACTCTCTGATTTCCATTCGAGATGACAGGGACGGGCTCAACCGCTGCCTGCCAGACGGTCAGACCCTCCCCCCAGGCAGGACTAAGAAGCCCATTGCGGGCGTGATCGGCCCCGGCTCCAGCTCCGTCGCCATTCAAGTACAGAACCTGCTGCAGCTCTTTGACATCCCCCAGATCGCGTACTCTGCCACCAGCATCGATCTGAGTGACAAAACTCTGTACAAATACTTCCTGAGGGTGGTCCCTTCTGACACTTTGCAGGCAAGGGCGATGCTTGACATAGTCAAGCGGTACAATTGGACCTATGTCTCCGCAGTCCACACGGAAGGTAGGCATTGCATTTGGGGAAGAAAAGTACCAAGAAAACCAGGGAATTGCACAGACGTGAGCTTTGGTTCATAGTGTTATTCCTGTTTATTTCTAGCGCGGTAGAACAGACTCTACCCTTTTCAGTACAGGTCCACCCAAGCATTGCCTAGTCCTTGTTCTCCAACAATAATAGTGCAGGAAAACTGTCCCCTGGTGTTTCTAGGGGTAGGAGGAACCAAAAAAGACACCAAACTCTCCATGAATAGTGCCAAATTGTAGTTTCTGGATTTATGTATTTGCTTTTCCTTGTATTCAGAGTTTATTTGCCTCTTTATATTACCCTTAAATGACTGGCTGTGGTTTTCCATGCTAAATAGACTAATCAAACTTGAAAGATTAGAAAAACAGAAAACAAACTGCTGTTGCCCTAAATTGGACTTGAAAATTTTATCTTGTCTTAAGCAGCTGAAGGTGCTTCTTTGTCCTGGTGTGTCCCCTTCTTACACATTTAAAACTTAGCTGTAAATGTTGGATTAATGAAGTCATCTTCTTCAATATACTAGATATGTATTTTAAATTCTAGGGTGCCTTATAGGTACAAAGGAAAAAATGAATAATTTAAATAGTATATTATTTTTTCCTCCTTAATAGGAAATTTTTTCCTACTTAAAAGGGTCCATATGTCCTTACTCCCCCCAAGAATTATCTTGTTTTATGAGCAATAGCACTGATGACCTCTTAGATTTGAATTTTGGTTTCTAGTTTGTTTGTTTTTTCTCCTAACACAATGACTTTGCTTGTTAGAATTTAAAGTTAGATGAATTATAAATTACTAACAAAATGATAGTAGATATCAGGTTTAAAATAGCTTTTAAAAGTGAAATAGATTTTACCTGAGGCTAAAAACTTTGATGTATACAAACTTACAAACATGAATTCTTAAATAATTTCTTATATATAACTTTTCTTTACTCTTCTCATTTTACCCTATGCTGATAGTTGGATAAAATGGGACTTTTGAGTCATTTAAACTCCCCCAGGTTTATAGAGAACTTGAGACTCAGGTTACAAATCAACGTTCAGGACAACTCATGTGTATATGCTGGCATGTGGAAGAGAATCTTGAGGTTATTGATGCGTTCATATTTCTTAATGTCAGATTATTAATATAAAGACCATAGGTATGACTTCATGTTCTTTTAACAAGGTACACAATATTCAGTCACTGTTGTGTAGTCTGATATAGAAATTAAGAAGCATTCTTACTGAGGTGCTGATATGGTTATGTTAATGAAAACTGATACTTTAAAGGGAGCAGAGTTTTTAGAAAAACAAAAATTATGTAGAATTGTACGTTAAATTTAAGACGTTAATTTTGGGAAAATATGTTCCTGTTGCAATATTATGACTTTTTACAACTGACTCCTGTTTCTGAATCTGGATTTTTCTTCGTGAACTTGTGTATCTCTTTCTCAGCAATATCTTATATTACTCTTTTAAGACACAGATTTAAATTCAGATGTGAACTCATTACATTTTTTGCTTAGTGTTAGTTTACTGCATTTTATTGTTTAATTTGTTTCCTCCAATGCTTAGACCTCCAATGCTTAGATGGAACATCTTTAAAGCACAAGTCAAAAAGTGTTAGTTATCAGCATTAGAGAGATCTAACAGGGAATGGCAAAATGTAGATTGAATGTGATTTACTTAATTATTTAATAACTCTTCCTCAAATGAGCTAGATGATTGATTATAGATACTAAAAGTGTAAATTCCTCCTTCAAGAAGATGTAATACTTTATAATTTTTATAAGGTAGTTTTATTTTCTGTATTTTGTTATGTCATTTTATTTGGGGGGTAGACTGGAGAAAAGACCCCCCCCTTCCACTTTTCAATATGTTTTCCAGTTGCATTATTTTACTAAAATAATTGTTTATAGTGGGTTGTTTCCTGACAACTAGAGTTATCTTTTTGGAAAATTAATTGGACTTGTGTTTGCCAATTTTGTTGAGGAAAGGCTGGTTAAAATTCCACCCTTGTGTTAGTTTGGATCACTTTGTTTCCTCTCTGCCTTCTGACTTGTGTTGTGTGGTAGAGCTAATGTCCCCATAGCATTAGAATAATTGATTATAGACTGGATTATGTTCAAAGAACAGCATCAGAGCTAACTTTGGTGTCTATTTTATTACCAAGAAATGGCGGCATTCACCTGGCCTTTAATATATGATATTTTATTTTTTCTCAAAGAGAATTTATTTCCTCTCTTATTAGATATAATATCTGTGGAAGCTAAATTGCTTTTATTTTCTTCTGTCTGTGAAGAAATATAACAGTGTCCTTTGTATAAGCTCCAACTGAAAATTTATTTTCTTCTGAGGCTCTGCCCTCCTGCTTCTCAGGGACCCATAGTGTACTGGCCTGCAGGCACTTTCTTGCATCATTTAGTAATTTTCCTGTCTTCAGACTGATGGGGTCACCTCCTGGTGACAGTTCCCTGTCAAAAAGCAGCTAAGACCACATATCTGCTGTCTCTGCCATCTGGGCACTATTCAGGAGGAAAGCTAGTTTGTCTGGATATTAGCAATTTGGAGTTTAGAAATTCTGGGACCTCCAATGACCTTCACCTCTCCTTTCTAAATGAGCCATTCTCTAGTCAGCTTATCATCACGGTTTCTTTTATTAGAAGTTAGCCTAGTATAGTTAACCTCAAAAGTATTAGATGACTAGATTAGCGTACCTTCATTTATATGGTTAATATTGATTGACTTTAAACCCATAGATGAGCCATCCTGTTCTTTCAAAAGTTTTATATCCCTCCGTTACTTGATTTTACATACAAGCTAAGCTTGGAGATGTTTTCTGCTTTTGTTTTTGTTTTATTTAGGTAGAATTCAGTTGTTACATTCTCTTACATACTTTCAGTCTTCTACCGTGTCATTTGTGCCACCCTGTCCTCCATTCATGACAACTGTCAGCTTAGCTGACATAAAAAGAGAGTCAGTTCACATGAAGTTACCTGCGATGGGCTCTCCAGAAATCTTTTCAGGATTAGTTCCTGAGAGGCATATTGAAATAGGATCAAAGGAGGGCACTGAAGCAATAGAGCCTTGTCCACAAAGAAAAATGGAGTATACTTTGGAGCAAGCTGCTCACCTGGAATGTGTGTCTTTAAATATGCTAATCATAGAATATAAAAATAGCCTACTTCTGTGAGGAATATCTCGGCCAAGGACATTGTATTCTGTCCTTGTGATAAAATGCAGATTCCCCACCAAAACTCAAATTTATCACTTCAGAAAATTTTAGAAAAACAATACATAAAAATTATCCTAGTTGATTAAACTCAAAGCTTTGTGTAAGTCCAATAAATAATATTCTTTGAGTCTGTAGCTTCAGAAAGTTATTTTTTTGAATTGAATGCATTTCATTTCTCCTAATATTTTGTATCATAGTGTCAGGGGAGTATTGATACGGTAAGGGATTTAGTGATGCTGCTGTGCCCTTTTGTTTACAGTTATGTTTTTACTGTGGTGCACTTTTTTTGGACATTTGCTTACACTTAATATAAGAGTTGCCTGTTTTGGCTTCCTTTCAAAATCTGATCTTTTTAAAAGCTTTTCTCTATTTGATATAAAACACTCAAAAATTCTAATGGCGTCAGAGAAAAACCCTCATAAATCATAAGAACATCAGTTAACTGTTACTTTAGCTAATGCAATGACCTTCAATAATTTTATTTTTACTAAATATTGTATTTCCTTTCTATACACCAGCAACTTTCTTTATACCTTTCTTATCTTGATTCCAACCTATTTCACAGTTAAGTCACGTTACTAAATGTTCTATTTTATCACAAAATAAGGAGTAAAATGTCTTAAAAAGTTATTTAGACTGACCAACTAAACAGTCTTAAAACACCACTAATACATCTTTGCCAAAAAGTGGTTCCCATATACTCTTAATTTTGCCAGCTGTGATTGGGATTTCTAATGAGAGTTGAAGACCATACAACTTAAATTCGTAGGCAGAGTTTCACCCGTTAGTCAGTTTTTCTATTTAGTGACTTTATTCCCTAAAATTTCTGTCAAATACTGGAAATTATCCAAACAATTCAAATTTCTCTTCCATGACATATTTGGTGTTAATGAACTCTCTCTATCTTTTATGCCATAGCTCATTAGTTCCATTACTGACATAGATAACTCAAGTAGTCCTTAGATAAGTTATAATCCAAAAGTCATTTTAAAAAATATGTGCTGCTGCTAGGCCACATCTCCTTTCTTTTATGTTTGAACAATTTTTAATAATATTATTATTATTCTAAGAGTAAGACTTTGTTATTGTTTCCTTTAAATGTAAAATTTTTAGCTTAAATCTGCCTTATCAGTAAGTTCTGGAATTTTTTTTTCATTTAATTCATCTTAGCATCCCAGCTTTGGGTCCTCATGATTGGACTATATATGTTGAAACTGAGTAAGCGAGCTAAATGTAAATCCCCATAGCCCTTCACCAGCAAACTACTGCTCTGGGGGTCACTCAGTCTGTTATGAAGTCCCTTGACAGTAAGTTTTTTCATTACCTGCTATACCACTTTATAAGATAAATAAATAGCTTTAAAGTTGGCAAATCATCACAGCACATTTACAATTTGAATAAAAAATTTACTATACTGAAAACTGTTTATAAGAAATTTGAATACTTGGTTTCAGTTACTGAGTTCTTTACACTCTAGAAAGGAATTATGGTTTGAGCACGTGTAAAATGAGTAAAAGCAAAGTATTAGTATAGACATTTAGAAACATGAGTTTATATATGTTTTGGAAACACTGAGAGAAAATACTGGTAAGTGGAACTAGCTAGAAAAAAGCTGGAGAAAAGGAAATTTTGATTAGTTTTTTAATATGGCATTTGTAAAAGATAAAAGCAGTAGGAAGAATGTCCCCATTGGGGGTAAAATAGGCAGGTCTGCTTGGCTCGAGTGGAGATTGTGGGCCAAGAACTAATAATAAAGGTATCAACTCAAAAGTGGGTCCTTTTATTCTGTGATTCCATGACTCTTTATTGATATGAAGGACAAATAATGGAGAATCTTGAAGCCTGAGACAAAGAGTTTTCATTTCAAGAAAGAAGTATCAAAGCACAGTTTGGTATGATTCAAAGCTAGTTTAAAGAAAGTGAATTCTTTCTGAAATGTATAGGGATGATGCATTGTAGTGGAAGAAAACTAGTCATAAAAGGTTACATTTGTAGAATTCTAGATACTAAGCTATTAAAAATAATTGGGAAGAATAAAAATATTTCAAAGGAATACTTTATAGGAGGATTTGAAGTACTGAAGAATTAGAGACAAAGAGTCAAAGATACCTTCAGTTTTGCAATTCTGAAGGACCAGGAAAATTCTGATGTAATTATCCATCTTTCCAGGTGGCTCAGTGGTAAAGAATCCATGTGCCAATTTAGGAAATGTGGGTTCAACTGCTGAGTTAGGAAGATCCCCTGAAGAAGGAAATGGCAACACACAGTAATATTCTTGTTGGGAAATCCCATGGACAGAGGAACTTGGCAGACTATAGTCTGTGGGGTTGCAAAAGAGTTGGACACTACTGAGTGACTAAAACAACAACAATAACAATAGGCCTGTAATAAGTCGGTTTCAAAACCATGATTCTTTATGTTTAAAGATGTGTTTAGGTTTTAAGAGTTCAGCTTGATGTGCACTTTGGCTAGGAGCACATACATTACTAGCGATAGTGGGTATTGAGACAAAAGAAAAGTTAGGGACATTCATAAGTTACCCTATTTGTGATTTTATTTATTTATTTTTTTTATTTGTACCACAATTTATTATCCATTCGATGGCTATTCATTCCACACATTTATTGCTTTGTTCTGTGAACAATGCTTCCATGTAGCTTGTCGAGAAGATTAAGTTCATCTACTTTATGTATCCATCCATCTTTCTATCTACCTACACTGAGTGCCATGCCTGGCAGACAGAAGGAGCCACAGGTGTGTCACTATTATTCCTCACTGTAGGATCAGCAACAGTGCCTGAATTGGGCATTCTGTTAGCCATGGCATGTGAATACCCAGGTACACTCATACACATAAAAGAGTGTTCACATCCAAGTAAACCTTGTGTACCCAGAGCCTTGGTTACCTGGCTGACTAACTTGAGTACTTGAGAGCTGATTTCTTTTAACTCCAACCTTTTACCTTTTAAACATGTTACAAGGTGGTCTTTGAAAATTATATTATATAGCTCCCTCACGTCTTTTAAAGAGCATGCTGGGTTTAATAGCAACTTTTCTTGAATATATGAAGTAATCACTATGAATCTCAACTATTACACGTGTTGGAATACAGTGGTAATCTTAAAGCCTTTTGAAAAACATAAAAGCCACATTCTTATAGAAAATGGCCCAAGGCTGCCATATTTTGAGTTCCTGTCTTTGTCATTTTTGTTATATTGACTAGACTTATTAAGCCATTTTCGAAGTTATTTCATCAGTGTTCAGTTTAGTTCAGTCGCTCAGTCGTTTTTGACTCTTTGTGACCCCATGAACCGCAGTATGCCAGGCCTCCCTGTCCATTACCAACTGCTGGAGTCTACCCAAACCCATGTCCATTAAGTCAGTGATGCCATCCGACCATCTTATCCTCTGTTGTCCCCTTCTCCTCCTGCCCCCACTCCTTCCCAGCATCAAGGTCTTTTCCAATGAGTCTGCTCTTTACATCAGGTGGCCAAAGTATTGGAGTTTCAGCTTCAACATCAGTCTTTCCAATGAACACCCAGGACTGATCTCCTTTAGGATGGACTGGCTGGATCTCCTTGCAGTCCAAGGGACTCTCAAGAGTTGAAATGCTCCAACACCACAGTTCAAAAGCATCAATTCTTCAGCACTCAGCTTTCTTTATAGTCCAGTTCTCACATCCATATATGACTACTGGAAAAACCACAGCCTTGACTAGATGGACCTTAGCTGGCAAAGTAATGTCTCTGCTTTTTAATATGCTGTATAGTTGGTCATAACTTTGCTTCCAAGGAGTAAGCGTCTTTTAATTTCATGGCTGCAGTCACCATCTGCAGTGATTTTGGAGCCCAGAAAAATAAAGTCAGCCACTATTTCCACTGTTTCCCATCTATTTGCCATGAAGTGATGGGACCAGATGCCATGATCTTCGTTTTCTGAATGTTGACCTTTAAGCCAACTTTTTCACTCTCCTCTTTAACTTTCATCAAGAGGCTCTTTAGTTCCTCTTCACATTCTGCCATAAGGGTGGTGTCATCTGCATATCTGAGGTTATTGATATTTCTCCTGGCAATCTTGATTCCAGCTTGTGCTTCCTCCAACCCAGCGTTTCTCATGATGTACTTTGCATATAAGTTAAGTAAGCAGGGTGACAATATACAGCCTTGATGTACTCCTTTTCCTATTTGGAACCAGTCTGTTGTTCCATGTCCAATTCTAACTGTTGCTTCCTGACCTGCACACAGGTTTCTTAAGAGGCAGGTCAGGTGGTCTGGTATTCCCATTTCTTTCAGCATTTTCCACAGTTTATTATGATCTGCACAGTCAAAGGCTTTGGCATAGTCAGTAAAGCAGAAATAGATGTTTTTCTGGAACTCTCTTGCTTTTTCAATGATCCAGTGGATGTTGGCAATTTGATCTCTGGTTCTTCTGCCTTTTCTAAATCCAACTTGAACATCTGGAAGTTCACGGTTCATGTACTGCTGAAACCTGGCTTGGAGAGAATTTTGAGCATTACTTTACTAACATGTGAGATGAGTGCAATTGTGTGGTAGTTTGAGCATTCTTTGGCATTGCCTTTCTTTGGGACTGGAATGAAAACTGACCTTTTCCAGTCCCATGGCCACTGCTGAGTCTTCCAAATTTGCTGGCATATTGAATGCAGCACTTTCACAGCATCATCTTTCAGGATTTGAAATAGCTCAATTGGTATTCCATTACCTTCACCAGCTTTGTTCATAGTGATGCTTCCTAAGGCCCACTTGACTTCACATTCCAGGATGTCTGGCTCTAAGTGAGTGATCACAGCATCGTGATTATTTGGGTCATGAGTTAACAGATACTATGCACAAAGGATTAAGATGAAATCCAAAGATGAAAAAAGGAGGCATTTTTATTATTTTGAGAAAGCTTGAATTCTTCTTGATTCTTCTGCCAAACCATCTATCACCCTGTGAGTCTGTTTGCCTTGGAACAAATTTTATAAGTAGCTGGCAGGCATAGGGTAGATGGTGATAGAGACTTCTATTTTGTGTTTCTATCATGTGGCTTGGCAGTTGCCAGTCCTCTTCAAGCACTAAAATTTTTTCTCCTAGTGATCTATGGAGTTAATATACAATGACCATTTTTAGGGACTTTTAATAACTTTCTGGGTAATTGTTGGAGTGGTGTCATCATAAAGAGATTTGTCAGAAGCCATATTTTTATCATGCCATATAAAACCACAGTGGGCTAGAGAAAGCATAGCCAAGGAGACAATAGTTTAATAAGCACCTACAACCATTGAAAAAAACCAATTTATAGTGCATGCCATTTTGATATTAGATTGGAAGCAACATCTCAGTAGGAGAGAGTTGTCAGTTTTCAGAGAAACTGTAGTTGAAAATCAGTCAGGCTGAGACATAAAATCTTGTCAAAATGATGTAGCTGTCTTATCCATTAAAGAGCTATCATTAGATTTTAAACTTATGTGGAAATATTTATGTACTTCATGTGTGTAAGTTCTACTTATTTTTCATGCCTAATTGCCTTCTCTAAATGTCTACAACATTTTAAATGGCAATTTTCATGAAAAATTACAATTTTAATTTTCTTTAGTCTCATGGGAAGGTTTACTTTCTTAAACTTAAGACGTCGAGGTTCAAATATGGCAGTAATATTTTTATGAAGTGTGCTAGTGCAAGCAGAAACTTAGTGATCAGATAGCCTCGTTTATAGATTTAGGATCATCTATTTTAATTACTTCATGGCCAACAAATTGAAGATTCAAGGCAGTTATCTAAATGATTCAGGTAAAAGTCTTAATTGGCAGTTGAAATGCAAGATGATTTGCTTCCCAAGAAACTCTATTTGCTTTCTAATAAACATATGACCTTTTATTCATTGTTAAATTCATTTGTCTATTACATATAAGACATTGGTCTTGGTGTTTGGAACATATAAATTAAAATAATAGTTATTTTTATGATTATTTCATTATTGTTATTGTTGTCCCTAAGGGTCCCATAATGTGTGGAAGAAACAGAAATATATAGGTGGTTAAAGGCTTATGAGTTTCAGAAAGTACATTTAAACAGTTAGAAAATAAATCGATAAAAGACTATGAAAATAGCATACATTCATCTCAGTTTTATGTATAAAATGGGCATGATAATCACTACCATGTCATTTGCCTCACAGCAGTGTTTCAGAGAACAAGGAGATGGTGTGTATAATGAGCCTTCATCTGTTTTTTCTTAAACTGCCATCAGTTAGCCCTTCTTAGCTGAAGAAAATTGAATAAGTACATGAAATCAGTTAATAAGGTGAAGATTTTTGATCCTAAAACAGTAGCAAAAGATTAAAATGCAGTTTATGGTTAAGATAAATGTTCAATTTGTGCTATAGGTTTTAGGAACCTTTCTCATGTTGCAAATGAGAAAACAAAAGCCCGAAATGACCTTCCTAAGACTACAGCATTCATTAGTAACAAAGCTAGGACTAATTCAACTTCATGTGAGATACTTTTGTAAGCCAAAGATCGATTGATTTTTAATTTTTAAATCACATGAGCCACCCTCATGCATTCCTCTCTTTTGTGAGGTTTATATCAGCCAATTCAGCTATGTTCTTCCCAACTTTGCTGCAGTTAATTAGCAGCTTCCAAGAGACTCTCCTGTCACTGGACTCTCCTGTCATTCTCACTGCTGAGAATCTTCCTTTCAATACTCTTGGGTGATCCCAGCATTTGCATGTGTGACCCATTGATACTTATCCTTGTAGATCGTTGATCTCAACTCTGTGACCTTCACCTTCACTTCAGCAGCCCACGCGCCCTGTCTAGTCTGGCACCTTGAGCTCACCAAGGACTCTTCTAGCTCTAAACTCTTAAACACCAAAAAGCCTTTGAACAATACAGGCCTCCTTAACTCCTCTTGTTTTCAGCTAACCTGCTCTCCACATTTCCCTGGAAAATCTGCATCAAAATATTTTCTTATTTGATCTGATTTCTTCTCTGGATCTGAGCAACTCTGTTTCTATATTTGTGCTTGTTACCAGCTTGTAAAAGAGCTCCTTTCTCAGAGAAAATGAACTTCCAGCTTAAAGTGTCTACTACACAAGAAACTCGAGCTGAGGAGATTATAAATGTGCCATTTTCCTCTCAGCCCCTTCAATGCAGAAAATAAAGACCAGGAAGGAGGACCTTTTTTTTTTTTTTTTAAAGAAAGAAGAAAAATATTCCACCCCATGAGGGCTGTGGTCAAGAGTGGGAGATTGCATTCGCTCAGACAGCTCTCCGGTGCCATCTCTATAGCAAGTAATCAGGGATGCTGAAGAGTGAAGAAGGATGAGAAGATTTAAAAAAGGATGAGTAGGGGTGGATTCCAGGGGTCAGGGATAGAACTGATGCAAAGATTTCTTGGAATCAGCCACGTTTAGAGACCCATCAGGGTAAAAATGTCCACAAACAATCCTTAGGTTTACTGTGCAGATGAAATGAGACAGGGTTGTGTATAGAGCTCAGTAAATGTTGGATCTTGTTCTTCTCATCAGGCCATTCAAACCTTAAATAAGATGTCCTTAGTCCAGGAGAGCCTGCATAAATACAGGAATGTATTGGGGGTGAGCATGTGCAAATAAAGAGAGAAGGGGGTATATCTTGGTAATTTGCTAACTTTGAGCAGCACACTTAGTTTTTCATTTTTTCCTTCATAACAGTTGCATCCGTAGCATGTGGTTCTAAGTGAAAGTCCGTTGGCTATTTGATTGTTCTATAGTCATTCTATAATTGTTGCTGGATACAACGAAACAGTTTCCTCTGTTCTCTTTGGTGCTCTAACACATTATGTAATTTGTACATTATGAAGGGCAGAACAAAAAGATCAACAGACAAATTGCCAACAGTATGTTCAAGAGAAGAAACTGCTTACAGTAGCATTTAACAAGTGATTTGAGGATATCAAGACAGTGAAAACAAATTATGATAAATAATATCACTGTTTCCTAGATACATATGTATATAATACTATTTCACTTTTTGGTTAATAGATATTATTCTGTAGGCTAAAAAAAGAAGACATTTTCAAATCTCTCTCTTAATTAAGTAAATGTTGGTGAGCATCTACTCTGGATCAGGCCCTCTGCTATAGTCACTGATGCCCAGAGATAGATGAACTATAGACAATCCTTTTGTCAGGAAGTTCACCATACAGTGATTATCATTCAGTACAACCATAGGAGTAGACATGAATCAGAGAGGTAACAGACAGAAGTGTGACTAGCTTTTTAGCTTTAGGGAGATTAGGATTTAGTGACTGATTGGCTATGAGGGTCAAGGAGGATGTCTAGAATGACTCTCAGGTTTCCATTTTATACAACTAAATAAAAAGAGGAAACACAGATTGGGAAAACACGTGTTTTGAACTGATTCAGTATGAGGTAACTATGGGACAATAAAGTTGAAGGATCTCATAGGTCAAATATCTGAAAAGGGAAGTAGATTTGAGATTTGTCATCAAATTGCTGTGGCTAATACCACAGAAGTAGATGAAATTGCCAACAGAGAGGATATAGAGTGAAAAGAGAAGAGAGCTAAGGGCAGAACTTTAAGAAAGTTTAAAATTAGGAAGAGGATCCATAAGGGGGATGGAGAAGGGGCAGTCAGAAAACTAGAAGAAGAAAGAGGATGAACCAGGAGGGAGTCAGACATCCCTGAAGGCAAGGTAGGAGAAATTTTCAAGAGAACAGTGACAAATAGCACTGAACTGACAAGGAAGGAAGGGTTATAGAAATGATTCTCCATACCAGCAGCCTCCACTTCTTCCTGTATCTTCCTCTCAAGAATCTCTTCATTGCTAGACCCAATGGAAGAGCAGAGGCCAGGAGGAAATGGAGCTGGCGAGTGCACAACATTGCTCCCAGAGACTGAGAAGGGAAAGTGAGAGACAGGACGGTACCTAGACAGAAGTGCGCTTTCAAGTGAAGCAGTCTCTAGGATGAGAGAATTTTAAGGAGTTTTAAAGGATGATGGGAAAGGGTGGTAGACAAGGAAAACTTGAAGATAACTGATGAAGCAAAGTTGCTGAGGAAGTAAGATGAAATTGTGATTGGGCCACACTTGAATAGGAGAAGATTTTCCTCTGGGTGGTGGTACTGTTAAGTTTGGGGAAGGAGAGCAAAGAAGGAGTAACCTTTGTTTTCTTAATTATTCAGTGAGGCAAATGGAAAGGGATAGGAAATAGGTCAAACACAAATAGAGTAAATTTTTAGAGGACTCAACTGTTACTGGGAGCTATGAACTTCTAGTAGTGTCAGTTCATGCTGATATTCTTTCCAGTAGTGTATAGACCCCAGCTACGAGGAAGGAGTCTCAGCTTTCCTAGCAGTTCATTATCTTGGCCACCTGCCGGCCCAATATCCAAATACCAGAATATTTCTCTAGTTAACTGCATAGGATACTAGGTGCTTACCAGAGATCATAGCTTAGAATTACACTTTACCCACTTCCTGTCACAGGCCAGATGAAAGAATTGTAAATTAAAAATATCATCTAAAAGATGATTATCAACCACTTTGCATATATTAGGTTTCCAGAATACCAAATACCTAATTCTATTTACTCTTCCTAAAGAATTGAATTTTCTAAATTGCACTTTATTACTATCTCTTTTTGTTTCTTAATGGTCAGAACAAGAATTGGAAATGTAAATAATACTTTATAATTTTCACATTTTTTGCTGTTGAAGATGTTATGTTGTTCAATGCCCCTTATATAGTACCCACTATTAACAATTCATTTTAGGCTTTAATATGATGAAATAACTTATTTCCCTTCAAGAATTGACATGTTTCATCTTAATGGTAATGCATTTTCCCTATTTCTTTTTGCCTACCAGGAAGCTCAAACCTAAATTTGAAGTTCAAGCACAGAAAATGTTTAGTTTATGTATGTAGCTATTAGCATCTTCCACCTTACTTCAGCAGCACTACTTTTTAATTTTTATAATTTCAAAACCCCTCAAGTCTATTTTAAGAGGAATGAGGCTATTAATTCATACACATGGGCATGAAAATCTTCCCTGGCTGCTCAGCGGTAAAGAGAAGATGCAGGAGATGCATTTTTGGTCCCTGGGTCAGGAAGATCCCCTGGAAGAGGGCACAGCAACCCACTGCAGTATTCTTGCCTGGAGATGCCATGGACAGAGGAGCCTGGCGGGCTAGTCTCTAGGGTCACAAGAGCTGGACATGCACTGAAGCGACTGAGCCTGCACACACATGTACATGAAAGAACTCTAACATAGATATAAATCCCTATTGAAGTTACCATATGTTATGAAATAGTAGTAGAGGCTAGAGGTTTTCTTAACTGTAGAAGTTTGGGTGGTTATGTTACACTCACAGTTGAGTACTCTAAAGATGGAAGAAAAGTTTCTTGTGTGTTCAGTGTGACAGAAGAATTTTTGAGCATTGATCATGTAACAGAGGAGAATGATAGTCCTTCAGATTAGTGAAAAATGCCTTCCTCTGGCTCATGGATGCTCTATCCACTGCTACCTTTCCTTTTTTTCAGTGCATTCTGGGGTCTGCTATGTGGCTGTGCTGGGGTATTGTGCCTGGATTTGGCAGGGTGCATGTGTGGATGAAATGTTCTCTTTTCCATGGTGAACACTGAGTAGGGATGCTGTGCCTCTGTGAATTTGCAACAGCCTTTTCCCCTGTTATTCTTAGGAAAAGTTAAATATGTTTATAAAGCGACTGTTCAGTGACATATGGATAGGTAGCTTGCTTTTTACCCCTTTCCTAACTTTTCCTGGTGTTATCATCATGTGCCTGCCAGACCATAATTGCCTGGGGAACCAAGCTTGACATAGGATGAAACATCAAAAAGATCCTATGTCTCTTAGACCTGTTAGGAAAGACCACCCTTTAATCACAGTGTGGAGGGAGGGCCTGTGCATTAATACCTGGGGGGCATGACTTGCCTTTTGTGTTTGGTTATATATGCTAGGTTTGAAGCCATGAAAAGGCATGGTTTTTCATTTTTTCTTCTATGTTGGTACAAGCTAAAGAAGTGCTTAGTATGCAACATTCTTAATCTGTCATTTTAAAAGTAAAATTTTACTTGGAAAGAAGCAAGTTCTTAAAAATTGAAAAAAAATTGAGTGAATGATTAATTTTTGAAGTGCGTATATTCTCGTTTTTAGTAGATTATTTTTAGGCTATTCTAGGTGCAGAGGAATGCGTTAGAGCAGGGCTTCTCAAACATTAGCATGTATAAGAATCACCTGGAAACTTGATAAATTGCAGATTTTGATTTAGTACCCGAGAGTCTGCATTTCTACTAGGCTCTTGGGTAATGTTGATACTGCTGCCATTTACCACAATTGGGGTAGAACCTCTGGAAGCCCCTTCTGATAATATGTATCATATGGTAATGCACTGTGATGGCTTATGAATTATTTCGTTCAGAATCATTTATACATGCCTCAAGGCAATACTCTATCTTCCTGAAATGGGCAAGAAAATGACTTTTAAAAGGTGGTGCATATATAGAAAATTATGCTGAAGCTATTCATTCATTTCTTACAATCAATGCTTTTAAAATATGCATTAACTAGCCTGAAGAATTGCTGAATGTGGCATTGAAGTTAATCAAATTTCTGGTTAAATGCAAGTCTTCTCTTATTAGAATACCCCGCCCCAATAGATAATATCCCTTAATGAAAGGTACATTTTTAGAGTGTGGGTTCTTTGTTTTGTTGATTTCACTGATGAATCTCCAGCAATTAAAACAATGCCTTACCCACGGAAGACATTCTATAAATATTTGTTTAATTGAATTAAGTGGGGAGGGTTGTTTCAGTCCCCTTTTCTGCCTGAGTAAGAGGTTTGATGATTTAAGAGCTTGCAGTTTCACTTCAGTTTTCATCATCCCCCCATCAGTGTAAATGGAATAAGACAGTAAGCTAATTATTCTGTTTCTAAGGACCAACAACCTTGAAAGCATTTGATTGTTACCAAGTTCTTCATAAATAAGTTTTCTTTTTGTTTGCTTCTTTCTTATAATAGTGGAAGAAAGCAAAGAACATATCCAATTAATTGCATGTTTCTTGGGTGAATTCTTAATTAATATCCATCTTCACCACTTTTCACTTTTCTAATTATTAAGGAAAAATCACTACATTTACTGTCAGTTAAAACCCTCAAGTTGTTATATTTTTATCATTTTCTTCCCTTTTATGAATAATAGTGTTCAATACCAATATTCCCTATAGTTCCCACATGCAGTAGTGTACTGAGTGGGAGGACCAGGGTTTTGCTCACTTCCACTGGCTACCCACGTGACTCTGGATGAATCAAAGAACCACTTTAAGTCTACAGTTTCATCTATAAAGGATCATGAATGCCTTTCTTCCAGGCCTCTTATGAGCTTCGTATGAACTGATATGGAATGCTTTTGAACCTGTAAAATTCCGCATAAATACAGCTAGTTGTGTTATATAATGAAAACGTGAAAGTGTTAGTCGCTCAGTCATGTCCAACTCTTTGCAACCTCATGGACTGTAGCCCACCAGGCTCCTCTGTCCATGGAATTCTCCAGGCAAGAATACTGGAGTGGGTAGCCATTCCCTTCTTCAGGGAATCTTCCCAACCTAGGGATTGAACTTGGGTTTCCCACATTGCAGGCAGGTTCTTCATCAGCTAAGCCACCAGGGAAGCCCACATTAGAAATTTTTTTTTTAAATATATTTAATAATTTTTAGAAAAGGTTTCTTTATTTTACTTCTGGCTGTGCTGGGTCTTCGTTGCTTAACATGGGCTTTTCTCTAGTTGTGGAGACTGGGGACCACTCTGTGGTTGCAGTGCTCGGTCTCCTATTGTGGTGGCTTCTCTTGCTGAGGAATACGGGCTCTTGGGATCATGGGCTTCAGCAGTTGCAGCACATGGACTCAGTAGCTGTGGTACATGGCTTAGTAACTCCCTGGCATGCATGATCTCCCCAGAACAGGGACTGGACCTGTGTCTCCTGCGTTGGCAGGTAGACTCTTCACCACTGAGCCATCAGGGAAGCCCCCCTTAATTATTAATAACTGTCTTCTGGCCTCTGCTTTTCCCCCAAAGTTATAAGCAATCACTTCTCTTTACCATTTGTTTAGAATGATAAGAGTTTGTGTTGAAGGAAACATTTGTCTAAGTCCCTGATTTGAAAAATTAGATGACTTAGCTGACGTTGCACACAGAGAAAAGGCTTACACTGCAGCCCAGCTTTTGCTCTCTACCCCTGAAGCATCTCCACATCATTTACCTTCATATACTCTTCCTCCTCTCCAATCTTTTTCTTCTGTTACCGTGAAGGGCAAACGCCAGCTTTATATCAATGAGCCAACCAGTTAATTCACTTATTCATCAAATACTGATCCTGCTACTCATCTATGAGTTTTCTAGGCATCAGGAATCAAAGATGAATCTAGATTGCAGAGGTTAATCAAGTTTGGTAACATCAGCAAATACCCATAAAAATTGTCAGTTATTTTATTTATAGTAAAAAGGTATCTATGAATATATATATATATTCATATTATTCTACAGCAAAACAATAATACCTGTGTTTCCAGACTTTATGAATATTCTGTACTTCCTGTCATTGCTTATGGTCCAGAAAAATAATTATTGCCATGTTAATGGGGAATGGATGAGGAGAGGATGAGGAAAGGATGTGGAATTGTGGAACAGTTGACCTGAAAAGTAATTGCAGATGTCAGAGTGCTGAGAGTGTCAGAGTTTTTGAACTTGTCTTCCATCTGCTAATTTAGCCAAAATAGTGTGGTCCCTTTTCGCAAATTTCTACCAAAGAGTGATGAATAGGGACTTATTTTTAACTTTTCCTGCCCGCTCATTTTTTCTGGTCCTTTTCCCCTCCTTGAAGCATTTGTGCTAGACTGTGACACCTTTGCAAGGAAGCCACCTTCTTTGTTTGTCTGGCAAAATGTTATTAATCACACAATCTGTTTACATTTTCTTAGCAATGTAAAGATTTTTACTGTGGAAAAAATGCATTACAATGCTTTGCAGCTAGAGTTGCGGCCTCTGTGGACATGTGGCCCGCCTCTCAGTGAAGCAAAAGGCATATTACAAGCTGGTTTCTCAGCTGTGAAATGCCACTACTTAGGTCACATGCCTCAGTTAAAAAAACTGCCAGGAGCAACGCCTTCTTCTTGGCAGAGAGGCGTGCCACCTGTCACCCAAAGCTGCCGTCCCCTCTGGCATCATGCACGGATAACTTTGATTCACTTCTGCATATGCGAAGGTTGTGTTCTCTGCCTTTTGCAGTGTATTTCTTCATGGTATTTATTTAAGTAGGATTTACTCTGGTACTCACTGAATTGGGGATTATTGCCCATTCATACAGGGGCCAAGTCTTAATCTAGAAGAATAGCTGTAATCTTTGGGAATAGTACTTAATTAAAAACGTGAATTGTCTTACATGTGAAAGATGTCATTTGACAGGCGTATTTCCACTTGACACCTAGCCTTGAAGCCACCCTTGGTGACACGACAAGATCCCACCTTATGTCACTCCTTAATAGCATACAAGAATTCCTGGAAATCGACCTTAAGGAACACATATTCTGGATTCACTAGAGACTTTGTCCCATAACTTTTAAGGCAAACAAAGCATGAAACATATATTCATATTCTCACAAGCAGGCAAAACACTTTTTTACAGCATGTACCTTATTTTAGGTTTCCTTCAAATCTTTGTAAGTTCTGAAAGGGTGTCAAGGACCAAGTAAGTACTGAATTAATACATGTTGAATGAATAACCAAGTGGTGGTCTGTTACAAGGTAATCAAATTGGCATTTTGGGCTGGCAGGGCTTCCCAGGTGGCGTAGTGATAAAGAACCCACCTGCCAATGCAGGAGACATAAGAGATGCTGAATTAATCCCTGGGTCAGGAACATCCCCTGGAGGAGAGCACAGCAACCCAATCCATTATTCTTGCCTGGAGAATGCCACAGAGAGAGAAGCCTGGAGAGCTACAATTCACAGGGTTGCAAAGAGTTGGACATGACTGAAGTGACTTAGCACAGCACATGATATTGGGAACCTTTGACTTCCTATTTCTCTAAGAATATATTAAAAGAAAACCAACAACGCCTTACCTTTGTGAAGAGATAAACGTTCATTCTGGCATAATAATACCATCCTGATGCAAGCATCAAACTTAGTAATTTATAACATGTTTTCTCTTGCATTTTTGAGTGGCTCAAGGAAAAAAAAACCTATATTAAAAACCATATCTTCCAAGCTTTCTTTGAATATAATTCCCATTATATTCTGTCTCTCTTTCCCCACACCCCCTGGGTTGAATTGTATCCCTCTCAAAAATCTTGAATCTTAATGCCCAGGACCTCAGAATGTGACCTTAATTGAAGATAAGGTCTTTACAGAGATAATCAAGTTAAAAGAGGTTAACTTTTAACCTTTTAAGTTAGGGTGGGCCCTCATCCAATTTGATAGATGTCTTTACAAAAAGAGGACATTTGTATCAACAGAGAGACATACAAACAAGGAAAACGCCATGTAAAGATGAAGATAGGGTTGGGATGATGCAGCCACAAATTGAGGAATGTCAAAGAGTTCCAGCTAGGAAAGAGGCATGAAATAGGTTCTCCTTCAGAAGGAACAAACCCTGTTCTCATCTTGATATTGGACTTAGAATAACAGACTTCTGTTATGTAAGCCACTTAGTTCATGCTTTGTTAACTCAGCCCTAATTAACTAATACAGTTCTCAGTTATCATAAACCTGGCTTAGGATTTCCTGAATGTGCCAAGAAAGATTAGTCTTTATGGTACAATTGATGCTTATCTGATTTATAGGCTTGGTTGGTTAACCTTTAACCTCCCACCATCTGACTGCTGATTTCTACTCATAAACACTAATATGACTTAAATGTCTATTTTTATTGAAAAATAATAATGATGCCAGTACCACTGATTGAGCATTTATTGTGTGCCAAGCACTGTGCTATGAGTTTTATGTATATAACTTCATTTGATCCTTCCAATAATCCGATAAGTTAGGTACTGTTATTATTCTGGAAAAATCGAAAATGTTTTTCTGAGTCACACAGATTAAAAAAAATGACAGATATAGGGTCAGAATGAGTGTCAGTGTCATTCCAAGTGTCTGACCATGATATGATCTGTATAATAACAGGCTTAGGAACTTGGGGCTAGAGAGTGTCAGCATTTGAAGTCCTATTTAAATGAGTAAGGAAAATGTGAACAACCAGGGCCTCCACTGTATTTGCATGAGTCAGATGATACATTAAAAAAAGTCCTATTGTATCCAACATCCCTGTACTAGTCAGCCAGGAGGACCATAAAGCCCAGCCCATTACCACTTCGGAAAAGATGAAATAAATACATTCTCAGTCTTCCTTTCCACTCTTCTTCAGCTTCTGAAATGGGTGTCTCTAGAAAGGATTATTCCACACTAAAGCTTGCTCCTGTTTGGCTTGTAGGACAGGCAGAGGGAGATATCACCAGGTGGCTACACAGAGGTTTGTTTTAGAGCATACCTGATACTTTCTGAAAAACCTTCAAATTTGTAACTCCTGGAAACAATGATAAAAACACATGTCTTTTGTGTGTGTGTCCAGAAAAATCCTTCAGTTAAAAAAAAAAGAAAACAAATATACCTATATTTCTAAAAACAAGGGATATTTTTCAGTAGGCAAAGAGGAAGGATGTTTTTTATTCTCTCTAGAAATTTCTATGGCTTTAGTCCTGGGAGTTTATTACAAATTTAAATTTAATAATGCTCTGAACTGACTCATTCTCAAAGTAGAATGTACATACTGCCAATTGATTTTCCAGTACAGTGTTAGTTCATGTGGAATCCATCTTCTCTTGTTTGGTCCCTGGTGTGATTATGGGCACATGTTTGTGAGATTCTTGAACTGTTGTCGGAGGATTCAGGCATTAGATGGGGTTGGACTGAATGAGCCCAAAAATGTGAGAAGCTAGGATTCTGAGTAGGGGTGCATAAAATCTATGATTGGAACAGAGCAGTGTGACCCTTCATTCCTGGAAGAAGTATACTGATGACTTTGGCTTATCAGTGGGACTAACGGCCTTATACATTTTTGGATCCTGTGTTTGAAACTGGTGTTCAAGCAGAGACAGAATACAAAGTGTGCGTATAAAGGAGGAAGATTTGTGATTAAGAGGGAGTTTCTGGAGTTAGACAGAACTGTTTCTTTTCCCATCTCTGTCATGTTTGAGCTTTGTGATTTTAGGCAAGTCACTTGAACTCTTACTCCTCCAATCTGTAAAATTTGAGATTACAATTGTATTTACTTCTCATGGGATTAAATAAGATAACAACTGGCATATATTAAGAATTCAATAAAATATGTATGTATATACACACAGGCTGATAAGGTGACTGTGTGATATGGCATATTCTACTTTGGTTAGCTTCTGTTGGGAATTACCTTTCCTCTCTTTGGAAACATGATGTCTTTCAGAGTTATCACAGAATGTATCGGTAGAGAGAAAAAAGGAGGTGCCATATAATTCGCCTCCCTTAACAACTTTTCATTCATGAGGAATTTTGAGTGTTTAATAAGCTCATGGTAAAATGTAGTACCTTTGGAAGATGTAGCACTAAAAGCTCTTTTCAGTTTATTATATAAGAATTATCAGATATGCATCTAGGGTGGGCAGAGAGAGGGGAGAGCCAGTACTGAATAGGCCAGTTGAAGGACATCACAAGTTATTTCTATTTTAAAATTTTTATTTGGTTCTAGCTATGAACACATGTATAACATGTGTTTCCTGAAAACCCCTGATGATCATTTTCAATCACTGTCACTACCACTTCCTAAGCACACTTATATAATCTTGGTTTATAGAAAGTAAAATATTCTATTCTCTCCAAGTTTGAAATCTGAAATGGATGATATTAGGAAGGAAGTGGCGGGGTTCAAGTCATGTCAATAAGATCATGAGGCTGAAAGTAGATATTTGTAGTTTTGATTGTAATTTTCTTCAGGGTAGTATCTATTGTATTGTTTTTGTGATTCTTATAGCACCTATCATGACTCCTTGCACTAGGCTGCAAATGTTAGTTGAAATAAATTGACCTTTTTAAAGTAGGACTTGTTTCTCAGAGTTGTGAGGCTGTGAGGAAGAGACATTGTTTATTTAAATCTTAGGCAAGTAGATAGTGATTTGGGAGCATTTTATGCACCCAGATATTTCTAAATATTTTATTGACTATTGCATCCCCCTTCCTTACTATTTTTTGGGCCGTAAACACAGCCCCTCTTCTGTTCATATATTAAATCTTTACTTTTTTGCTTAGGGCAATAGGTTTCACTTCTGGCTCTTGTGTTGGAATCTTCTGGGGAGTTTTAAAACTTACAGATGCCTGACTTCACCAGCAGAGGTTCTGATGGGGCCTGGAAAGCAAGAAGAGCTGTACACACACATGTGTGTATCAGGCCTTCCATGGGAAGGAGGGTCTGGGGTTAGAAGTCAAACGGGACAAAAAGTGGGTCTGGCCCTGCAAATGGAAAGAATAAACTTGCTCTGGTATTATCTAATATCATCTGTCCCATTCTTCCTCACACTCTGGCCATGGGCCTGCTACCATCTTTGAACACATAAAGGGTGTCCCCTCTTGGAAGCCTTGGTATTAGCTGTTTCCTCTGGCTGGAATCCATCTAAGATCTTCTAGTGACTGGCTACTTCTTTTCATTTGGGCCTTAGTTCAAATGTCATTTCCTCAAGAAGGCCTTCTCCATCCAACATATCACCATTCTCCTGTCACTCTCTCTCTTATTGCTTTGTTTTATTTACTTTATGCTACTAACAATCTCATTTATGCAACTGTTTACACATTTATTCTTAGTTTTACATACTAACAGAACACTGTTTTATTTCCAGAGCCCAGAGCAGTGCTTGGCATCCAAAAGTCTTGGAATATATATTTTTAAATGAATAAGTGAAAAGGTTAATGTTTAGAACAGGATTGACAAATATGTCTAGACATTGCTAATTCACTGTAGTATCTTTTCTCCTAGGTTCAGTAACATAGTTTTCCCAACATAGTACTCAATCATCCACACTTAGCTTCAAGATAAAATCTTATTTTATATCCCTAGTTTAAAAAGTAATTTTTGTATACAGAGTTTTTTAGATGAAGCAATTCAGGCTTGACTAGGAAGCAATGTCTACTTGTCCATTCAGTCTTTCATTCATTCACTCAAAAATATTTATGAAGAGTTTAGAATACAAGAAGAAAGGTTCAAATTTTCCCCAGCATATGTCTAGTGCTTGGACCTTGTTATATGCTTGGTTATAATATGTTTTTCAATATATATTTTCTGAATTTAATTCAATAGGGGCCTTAAAATGATTTACAATTACTTTATATGACATATGACAAATGCAAGTAGAATGACCATAGTGTAGGTTATCAGTTCAGTTCAGTCAGTCAGTTGTGTCTGACTCTGTGACCCCATGGATTGAAACATGCCAGACTTTCCTGTCCATCACCAACTCCTGGAGCTTACTCAAAGTCATGTCCATTGAGTCGGTGATGCCATCCAACCATCTCATCTTCTGTCATCCCCATCTCCTGCTGCCTTCAATCTTTCCCAGCATCAGGGTCTTTTCCAATGAGTTAGTTCTTCACATCAGGTGGCCAAAGTATTGGAGTTTCAGCTTCAGCATCAGTCCTTCCAATGAATATTCAGGACTGATTTCCTTTAGAATTGAATGGTTTGATCTCTTTGCAGTCCAAGGGACTCTCAAGAGTCTTCTCCAACACTATACTTCAAAAGCATCAATTCTTCAGTGCTCAGCTTTCTTTATAGTCAAACTCTCACTTCCATACATGACTACTGGAAAAACCATAGTTTTGACTAGATCGACTTTTGTTGGATATATATAAAATGGAATTAAGGGATCTTAAGGGATGATCTGAAGGGATTTCAGATCATCCCTTCCAATGGCCTGATTTTGCAGATGAAGAAGTTGAAATCCAGAGGTGATAATAGCTTATTTTCTATGAGTACTTGTGGGATGAATAAAAGACTGGTAGACTGAGTGCCGCTCAAGGTCAAGTGTTATCTTTGTGGTGCCACAGATATCAGAACTCACTTGTCAGTCCAGGGACCTTTCATCTCCACCAGTGAACCCCAAATATGAGTTCTGAGAACCATCTGAGGTTCTAAACTTGCTGAGGATGATGTCCTAGGACTTGAATTTTTACCATCCTTCTCCGCAGGTTATTCTTTTGTATAGCCAGATTTGGGGACTGCTATATAAATCATATTATTAATAGATGAATTTTCCTCACCTATACCTGCAGAGATGAAGAGGTTACGTTTAATGCATGGAGGGCTTTTATAGAACATTTACAGAACTTAAAAAAGAAAACTTCCAATTTTTGCTTAGCTGCACACTATCAGTCTGAGCTGAAGCTCAATAAACTCAAGATTTGCTTCTGACATTTAATTAAATTCGACAGCTATTGAGTGTGAAAGATAGAAAAATGAGTAAAACATGCTTCTTAATATAGAGTCTTTAAATCCTGCTTAAACAGAGGGACAGAAGTCAGAGATTCCTGGTAATCTCTTGAATTTTAGATAATCATGATAAGTCTGCTTTCTAGCACCATGTTTTGATGCTTCATTTGTTCTGATTTACTGTTAGATGCAAGTATCAGCTTTTTACTTACTCAAACTATTGTAAAATTATCCACCAGTTCTTAACTACTCAAAATATTCTTTTATTATTTATATGCTATGGCTGACTGGAGGAGGGATGAGAAGGAAGCACCATATTTTGTTCCTTCCATATTTTTAGATTAAACAGTAATGTAATAGATTTAATTATATAATTGTTATGGCAATTATATAACAGAAGTCATTTTTTTTTTTTGAGGGAGATTTTTTTTTTTTTATTATTGTTTTTGCCATACATTGTCATGATATCACCATGGGTTTACATATGCTTCCCCTCCGGAACCCCCCTCCCTCTTCCCTCCCCCCCCGTTTGCTCCGGAAATCTCGCTGCACCAGCCCCGCGCATCTATCCTGGGCTGGCGATTGATTAGACACATGACAATTAACATGCTTCAATGCCCTTCTCCCATATCATCCCACCCTTACCCTCATCCACAAAGTCCACAAGTCTATTCTATACATCTGCGTTCCTTTTGTTGTCTCCCATGTTGGGTTCTCGTTACTGTCTTTCTAAATTCCATATATATGTGTTAATATACTGTATTGTTGTTTTTGCTTCTGGCTTACTTCACTCTGGATAATGGGCTCCAGTTTCGTCCATCTGAGTAGAATTGCTTCAAATGAATTTTTTTTTAATGCTGAGTAATATTCCATTGTGTATATGTACCACAGCTTTCTTATCCATTCGTCAGTTGAAGGGCATCTAGGTTGCTTCCATGTCCTGGCTATTGTAAACAATGCAGCGATGAACATTGGGGTGCACGTGGCTCTTTCAATTCTGGTTTCCTCGGTGTATATGCCCAGCAGTGGGATTGCCGGGTCATATGGCAGGTCTATTTGCAGCTTTTTAAGGAACCTCCACACTGTTTTCCATAGTGGCTGTACTAGTTTGCATTCCCACCAACAGTGTAAGAGGGTTCCCTTTTCTCCACATCCTCTCCAGCATTTATTGCTTGTAGACTTTTGGATGGCAGCCATTCTGACTGGTGTAAAGTGGTACCTCATTGTAGTTTTGATTTGCATTTCTCTGATAATGAGTGATGTTGAGCATCTTTTCATGTGTTTGTTAGCCATTTTTATATCTTCTTTGGAGAAATGTCTGTTAAGTTCTTTGGCCCACTTTTTAATTGGGTTGTTTATTTTTCTAGAATGGAGCTGCAGGAGTTGTTTGTAAATTTTTGAGATTAATTGTTTGTCTGTTGCTTCATTGGCTATTATTTTCTCCCATTCTGAAGGCTGTCTTTTCACCTTGCTTATAGTTTCCTTTGTTGTGCAAAAGCTTTTAATTTTAATTAGGTCCCTTTTGTTTATTCGTGTTTTTATTTCCAATATTCTGGGAGGTGGGTCATGGAGTATCCCGCTTTGGATTATAGCAGAGAGTGTTTTGCCTATGTTATCCTCTAGGAGTTTTATAGTTTCTGGTCTTATGCTTAGATCTTTAATCCATTTTGAGTTTATCTTTGTGTATGGTGTTAGAAAGTGATCTAGTTTCATTCTTTTACAAGTGGCTGTCCAGTTTTCCCAGCACCACTTGTTAAAGAGGTTGTCTTTTCTCCATTGTATATTCTTGCCTCCTTTGTCAAAGATAAGGTGTCCATAGATGCGTGGATTTATCTCTGGGCTTTCTATTCTGTTCCATTGATCTATGTTTCTGTCTTTGTGCCAGTACCATACTGTCTTAATGACTGTGGATTTGTAGTATATCCTAAAGTCAGGTAGGTTGATTCCTCCAGTTCCATTCTTCTTTCTCAAGATTTCTTTGGCTATACGAGGTTTTTTGTATTTCCATACAAATTGAGAAATTATTTGTTCTAATTCTTTGAAGAAGACCTCTGGTAGCTTGATAGGAATTGCATTGAATCTATAGATTGCTTTAGGTAGTATACTCATTTTCACTATATTGATTCTTCCAATCCACGAACACGGTACATTTCTCCATCTGTTTGTGTCCTCCTTGATTTCTTTCATCAGTGTTTTATAGTTTTCTATATACAAGTCTTTTGATTCTTTAGGTAGAAATACTCCTAAGTATTTTATTCTTTTTGTTTCGATGGTGAATGGAATTGTTTCCTTAATTTCTCTTTCTGATTTCTCACTGTTAGTGTATAGGAATGCCAGGGATTTCTGTGTGTTGATTTTATATCCTGAAACTTTGCTATATTCACTGATTAGCTCTAGTAATTTTCTCGTAGAGTCTTTAGGGTTTTCAATATAGAGGATCATGTCATCTGCAAACAGAGAGAGTTTTACTTCTTCTTTTCCAATCTGGATTCCTTTGATTTCTTTATCTGCTCTGATTGCTGTGGCCAAAACTAACAGAAGTCATTTTTCTGTGGAGGTAAAACATTCATAGCACACATTGCTTTTTCTAACTAGTTCTCACTTTCAGTGCCTTATCTTTTATCTTAAGGTATCTGTCAGCTGTAAAATATCCTATCCATAGCAGTTGCCTATATGATCTCCACAGAATGTTGGGCCTGGCATGTTTTATTTCAGGAGATGTAGAAATTCATTTCTCACATTTACGGAAAGGAAGAAGAAAAAGACTTTAGGGATAGTCATTAGATTCAAAGAGGCACTGGGAAATTTGGTATACGCTGGGGTTAGATATATGTTTTTATATTTGCTTTTTTAATGGTCCACCAGGAAGGTTTCATAGCAAGAGTAGGACAAGGATTCAACTCCAGAACAGTGGATAATATTCTTTCCTTAGAGGCTTACTGAGACTAGGCAGTTGTAGGAAAGGGATGTCTGGGTCACTCTTAGTGTCACACATGGTTCCTTCTCTAATCTTCTGTGGCAAGAAAGATGTGTGGGTGAGTGTGGAAGGCAAGTGACAGCCAGGGGCATGGTGGTGGGTGGGTGAATGGGGAGAGTTGAGCTTCGGCTAAGCGAAGAGGAAAGAATGGGGAGGAACAGACTTTTCTTGGACCTCTGGGTTAAACTTCCAATACAAGTAGGGACCTGCCTGTCTTGCTTATGCTGTATTTTTAGAGACCAATATAGTGCCTGGTATACACATCAACTGTATTTCATATAGACACATGAATGTCTATATGAATAACTGTATGTATAATTATTCCAACTATTTTGGAGTAATTGAGATTTAATAAATAAGATTGACAATATTTAGATCCATTTCTTGGTTCTAGCATAACACCTTGTATATAGCTGGCACATGAGGAAGTTTATGTCAAGGCTCTAGCATTGATATTGATATAAGAATTATAGATTTTAATACTCTAAATACATTAGAAAGGACTGAGAACACTGACTTTTTAAATTTTTAAAAATTTTTAAACTTTTTAATTGGCGAGTAGTTTCAATACCGTATTGATTTTCTGCCATGCAACAATGTGAATCAGACATAATTTTATATATACATATATATATATATATATATATTATATCCTCTCCTTCTAGAGCCCTCCTTCCCACTCCTAAGAACACTGAATTTTTTTTTAAATTTTTAGAAAAGCAGGCTTCTGCTTTCATTGTTGAGTTTTTAAAAATCATTTTTCCTGAGAAAGAGAACTCATTCCATTCAAAATTAAAGATACTTCAAAATTATGATCCCCAATTCCTAACATACTAGCTTGCTTATTTCTTCTTATGTAAACACCAAATTTTGGATTGAAACTCTAAGTAGAAATCTAATTAGAATGTGATGGAGTGCTGTGTGTTTGTGTTCACGGGTAGGTGTGTTTCATTCCTGAGAGCATATAGGCAACATGTAGAGTAATAAATGATTTGCCTCAGCATCAGTAAAGATGGGATAATCTTTGGTTTTTCTTTCGTTAAGCAAAATGAAACAAAAATGATGGCCAACAAAAATGGAAACACAACTGTATGAAATAATTTGGAGAAAGGCACACAGGATTGCCAATGATAAAAGAAATGCCTGTTTCGTCTGTTTAGTGAGTTTTAATGATTTTTTTAATTTTATGCCTCATTAAATAAAAAGGCAGAAGAATTGAATTTAGTCAATTGCTGAATTAATTTCAAGTAATGCAGCTAGAGACTAATCAGTGAGAAAAACTTTCCAACTGATTGATTAGTTATTAACATATCTACTATTTGTATAAATTCAGCCTCACTCAAAACCATACAAAGAATGCTTTCAAATAATATGCTGTTGCAATTTTCCCACTTTTCTTCCCAAACCTGCTTGTGTGTGTATAATCATTGTCAGATTAAAAATCCTATTTCTTGCCTCTGTTTCACAATGGAGAAGTTGATACGTTTGGGCTTCTCTGGTGGCTCAGAGGGTAAAGCGTCTGCTTGCAATGGAGGAGACATGGGTTCCACTCCTGGGTCGGGAAGATCCTCTGGAGAAGGAAATGGCAACCCACTCCAGTATTCTTACCTGGGGAATCCCATGGACGGAGAAGCCTTGGTAGGCTACAGTCCATGGGGTCTTAAAGAGTGGGATATGACTGAGCAACTTCACTTTCTTTCTTTTGAAATGTTTGGAATATTGTATAAGATCCCCTGGAGATGGGCATGGCAACCCACTCCAATATTTTTGCCTGGAGAATCCCAATCAACAGAGGAGCCTCATGAGCTGCGATCCATAGGGTTGCAAAGAGTCAGACACAATTGAGCGACTAAGCACAGCACATCTTTCTATAAAATTACTTAAAACTTATTTATTTATTTGGCAAATCAGATTTTTGTTGCACCATGGAATCTCTCATTGCGGTGCATGGATTCTCTAGTTGTGGCACACGGGTTTAGTTGCTCTGTGGCAGGTGGGATCTTAGTTCCCAGACCAGGGATTGAATCTGCATCCCTGCATTGCAAGATGGATTCTTAACCACTGGACCACCAGGGAAGTCCCAGTTAGTTACTTTTTAATCTGATTGTTAAAATCCAACTGCCTGACAGCAGGGACCACAAACTCTAATGTCTACAGAGGACAAGGGGGTGAAGATAAAGGGTGAGATTCACCTGATGCAAAGAGTTGATTCATTGGAAAAGACCCTGATGCTGGGAAAGATTGAGAGCAGGAGGAGAAGGGGATGACAGAGGATGAGATGGCTGGATGGCATCACTGACTCAACAGACCTGGGTTTGGGTGGACTCAGGGAGTTGGTGATGGATAGGGAGGCCTGGCGTGCTGCGACTCGTGGGGTTGCAAAGAGTTGGACACGACTGAGAGACTGAACTGAACTGAACTCAGCATGTGAGAACCATGTCATCTTCAGCCAACTGAAGCTGAAGGAGAATGTGGGCTGGCTGTTGCCAAATCTCTTATTTCAAGGAAAGCTGTAAACTGGCATTTCTATCTGAAATGTCTCTGTCTTTAAATTTTAGAAAATTAATTTTTTAAAACCTCATATAGACCAAATAAAGCCTAAGTATGCCTTGACTGGCTGTTTGTGATTACTGCCTTAGATGAGCAGGTTTTGTCGGACCAGCACCACCTGTAGGGCTGGATGCTCTGGGTTCTAACAAAGTAAGAACTGAATGTGGGGCAAGTCACTCTCATTTTTAAAATTAGTGGATATGGGCCAAATGATATGTAATTTAGTGTCTTTTCAAGTTTCACAACATCTACAATTGTTTAAGGAGCAATAACTGATCTTCACATTCATTACCATTTTTATTTTCACTGTGACTGGTGTGATTTCCCCAAATACTTGAAATCTGCCTACTATTGGCCTATCTGAGAGTTGTTTATGAACATTTGTTGAAACTGACCAGAGGAAATACTGTCAACTTGTCTCTGAGTCTAAGCACATTGTTAGCAGAGTTGCAGAACTTGGCCATCTCCTGCGGTAGTAAACATATTAATAAGCTTTCACCAGAAGAACTGAGAACAGATGCAGTTCTTGAAAACACAGTGTCCTTGTCACATTTACTCGTCTGTCTCCCCTACTGAGGCAAGGCTTGCTTGTGCTGTCCCAGTAAATACATTCCTTTTTGTCATAACCAGATCATAGTTCAGAAATTCAGTAGAAACATCGTGGTAACAAGTGTCTTTAATACACAGATCCAACCCCAAGGGCAAGTACACAATAACATAAAATGACAGGTTTCCCCCCTCTTTTCATTGTCACATAATTTCTTTTATTCTACCACATAATTCCTTGGAGCCAAAAATAAGAATAGTACACTGCCTTTGTAGTCACTGTTCAATGTGAAACTTCAAGTGGTTTAAATGTAATAAAGGTACCCACACAATATCTTACATGGTAAATTGGGAATCATCCCCAGCGTAGTGGAACAACTTAGGCACGACACTTAAGCACCTCTGTCTTTGCTGATAACTAGCTGGCTGACCTTGAAAGTTACATACCTTTCTGAATTCCCTTTCTTCATCTATAAAAAATTCTGTTTAGAAAATCCCCATCTTGTAGAATTGTGAAGATCACACAGGAAGCAATTAGATGTAAAAGTGCTTTACAAAACATAAAGCACTACATGTCAGTGAGATAACATGCTAATCAGTCACTTACCTCATTGCAACATGAGGAACAGAAGTACAAATTGAATAAAGCAGGTTGTTGTATATTGTATGCTGCAGATGTAAGTCTTGGAGATTTGGAATTAACTTCCAAATCTCCTCTGTCATTCCCACTTCCCTCCATTTAAAGCCACCTTTCACATCTCAACTGTTTAATTAGTCATTGGTTACATGGAGTCAAACTTGGCATCTTAGAAGGAAAAAAAATTGTCTTTTCCTTGAAGGACCTTAAAATATTCCATTGGGTTTATTCTTTAAAAATAGTTGTGTCCTATCTCCATTTTTCCCTCTCTCTCTGGACTTCTTCCAGTTTTTCTACATTAACTTTAGAATGAGGACCTTGGGTGATTGTAATGTCACTACACAGTTATTTAGAGAAAACATTATTATCTTTTCTCTTAATCTCACATAATAAACAGTGTTCTGAATTTCTACCTCAATTTCTAGCCTCAATATCTGCAATTTAAAATGGTGGCATGATATTTGAGAATTGGATGTACTAAAGTTTCCTTCATTTTAAGCATTCAGGATATTTCTGATCTATTTTGTTTTCCCTCAAACACATCCAGTAGCATGCTGCTCTCTAGAAGACTTCTTGAAAAGCCCTAATTTGCCACATTTGCTGATTCTCATTGTGTGCATTCTCCCACTATATCTGACATCAAGCCAATGATTTTATGTCTCTGAACTTGGTGTTGGGAAGAGATGCCCAACTGGATCCCATGAGGCAGTATGAGAAGCTTCAGTCCATATCTGTATAGTGTGATGATGAACATATTAATAAACTTGGGCTTCCCAGGTGGCTCAGTGGTAAAGAATCCGCCTGCTGATGCAGGAGACACAGGTTTGATCCCTTAGTCTGGAAGATACCCTGGAAAAGGAAATGGCAACCCACTCTAGTATTCTTGTCTGGGAAATCGCATGGATGGAGGAACCTGGCAGGCTGTAGTCCATGGGGCTGCAAAGAGTTGGACCCAACTGAGCATGCATGCAGTGATGCAGTGATTAATAAACCGGGACCAGAAAGTTCTAAGTAGTGTCTTATCACTAACTTAATGTCGATAAACCATACTTAATGTTTATATGGTGTTTTATGCTGTGAATACTAAATATATTCATTATATGGTTTTCCATATAATAATGCTATATTTTAATACAAAATAAAATAAATAGATCATTAGATTTCAAGATTAACTTCACCTGATTTTTCTTTAGTTACAAACATTGTTATACTCACCAGTCTCAATCTTTTTCTAATCTAATATCATGATATCTTTAAAATATTTCAAAGCTTACCTTGGTCATATTCTATCATCTATTTGCTCATGATGTGGTTCTTACTTCATCTCATAGTGTACATCATTGAGAGAATTTTGCAGAGAAGGTATTTTGGTGTCATAATTTCTGAGATGTAATATATCAGGGAGTCCCTCAAACCTCTGAATGTTGCTTCATTGTTCTTTGGTTGACACTGTTGCAGGAGAAAAATCTATGGAACTTTCAATTTGATTTATTTTGAAGGTGAGCTTTTTTTTTCCCCAGCCAGGATTTTTAGCATTCTTGATCTTTGAGACAACAATAAAACTTACAAGTATGTATTTACATTGCCAAAGTTCTCATCCCATTTTGTAAATCCTCTCAGTTTCCAAATCTCCCACTTAGTTCTGGTTTTTGTTCTGTATTTATGATAATTTCTTCTGTCCTGTTGTCTTCTGTGCTGGCAGGGGTTGCCATTCCATGTCTTGTTTTGAAAATGTCTTTTACTTTTTTATTTTTTATCATTTAAAATTGATTTTTGTTCTATATTTAGGTTTGTTCACTGTATTTAGTTTTCTACCATGCCTGTTTTGCCATTTTTTCCCATCAGTTTCTCTATGTTTTATTTCTCTATAATCTCTTCATATCCTTTTTTTCTTGCCTTAGTTCATTCTTGTTTAATAGGAATGCATGCATTCTTGCTCAGTTACTTCAGTTGTGTCTGACTCTTTGCAACCCTATGGGCTGTAACCCACCAGGCTCCTCTGTCCATGGGATTCTCCAGGCAAGAATACTGGAGTGGGTTGCCATGTCCTCCTCCATGGGTTATGAGAAATGGCATCCTTTAAAAAATCTCAATTTAAACATCAAGTAGATTTTCTAAACTGCTTTACATTTCTATTTTTGAGGTTCCCTGCTCCCTATCATGCCTTTAGAAAATTGTTCCCTTTCTTCCTGCGCTACAAATTTTGTTTCATGGACCCATGCTGACTGTTTTCCCGTTGCCCATCTTTGCATGAAGCTGTCTGACCAGGTCTGGTAAGTCAATGCAACCAACAGGCAGGACTTCTCTTAGAGCTGCTGTTGTCTGCTTCTCTGCTGGCAGCCTCCGTGTGCATACTTGAGACTGGAGGACAGGCTGATTTCAGAGCAGTGGACACACTTCTGCTATAGAGCAGGCATTCAAAGAATGCTACTTTCTCCTCCTGGCTATGAAAGGACTGGTCAGAATTCAAATGGAAGGGGAAATTCCTTAAAATGGATGAGTAGAACTTGGACCACTACTTACGTTGTTTCCTAATTCAGTCCAATTAACTTGAGAGTTTGTAGAACTTTTGACGGGATTCTAGAAGGTCATTTTATTTATATTAACTGGTTTCTAATCTTATTAAGAACATTTTTTCCCTCTCAGTTTGGACATTTTCTTTTACTTTTCATGGGAATTTGGGAAGGGAGCTTTCTGTTATTTTTATTTCTGGATCTATATAACCTCTGTTCTCAGTTTCTACTTAGAAAAGAAGGCATTGAATTTATTTCTTACCTCATATTTTGCTTATGCAGTTCTATATACATGATGAAGCCAGATGACTTTTCAGAGCTATGTTTTAGACTTTTATTTTAGCACAGCAATAACTTCTAAGCTGCATGATATATCATACTCTGTATCAACCATGTGGATCCTTATGTACTTCTTATGTTGCACATTTAGGTCAAGGACAGTGATACATGCTACACTGGAATCACTGCAAAGCCTGTATTAATAGGATAAGAGTTACAGATATTGAAATAAATTGCATACTTAAGTACAGTCAACTTATTATCTATGCCAATTAAGAGGTGCAATGTCACGGAAACAAAAAGCAATCCAGAAATTATTTATGCATTATTTTGAATTCATATGCACTATGACTTTTCCCTGTTTCATATTTGCATAATTACAATTTCGCCTAAACTTATATGCAAATTCACTTGGATCCTCTGAGAAGATACCAATTGCAATTGCCTAGATTAGCATGCTGGTTTATAACTAAAGAGAAAAAACAACTGAGAATATAAAATTCAAAGTGGATAATTCTCAAAATGGATAACTTGCAAATAATTCAGAATTGGCAAGTCTGCCCCAGGAATCTGTAAGAGTTCCTGCAATGATGTACATGTGTGCACAGTTGTGTGTGTATCTGTCTTTCTGTGTTGGAAATACAGTTAATATTAGAAATAATTATATTAATTCTATTAGTGCTCTATAGTTTTTGTATTGTCAAATTGAACAATAGAATTGTTACCTGGTTTTCACCTAAATTCATTAAGTTTGTTTTTATAGATTAATTTAAAATAATGAATGCCAGGAAAGCCTGACATGCTGAAGTTCATAGGGTCTCAAAGAGTCAGACAAGACTGAGATACTGAACAACAGCAACAAAATTTAAAATGCTTTGATTAATTAATAGTTTAAACAATGTAAGGTTTAGCACTAAACTCTGCAATTCTGTACCAATGTTCTATGACGCTTTATTTATTTTCAGAAAATGTTCAAACCTATGACAACATTTGAATCTTTTATTTTGCTAAAATGTGATGCTTTTCCTGATTCTTACTGTATAATATCTGACTTCCTTGAGCTAGTAATTTAAAATTTCTCACAAAAGCAAAAGGGTCACATTTGTCTTTAAAATTTTTTTCTTTTTAACTATAACTATTCAACAATTATTATATTTACAGATATTTTCTTAATATTGCTCTTATACGTAACATATGATCACTATTTAAGTACTAGATGACAGTCAGTGCACTGTTCCACTTTATTAAAGAGAGTTGCCAAAGTTACTAGATCATTTTTAAGATCTGATATTTTTGTCATTAATACTTTAAAATGTTTATTTTAAAACTGTTTTAATATAAAAATATAGACTAAGTCGCCCTTTAAGCTTGTGTGGTCTAGGAAAAGAAACTATCAGTTCTAAACTCTTCCTTAATCTCTAAATACCTACTTTAAATGCAGGAGAGACCCTTCTTAATGTGAGTCCTGTAAAAAATATGTTCAAAATGTTTTTATTATCAGGTCCTTTATTAAGTTTTAAAGTTAATTTGGAGGAAAATGTAATGATCCTGTGTTGTATGGGCTCAGGCTGTGTGTGAACCACATTCAGATCTCGTTGCATGTAGTGTCTCAAAGCCAGGTGATGGGCAGCCCTGCACAATGGTGAAGCACGGTTTCTGGGTCCAGGCTGCCTTGGCCTGGATCCCTACTCTGCCCTGTACCGAATGAGTTCTTTACCCTCTTACCTTTTAAGGTAATTAGCTGACAGTTCAATGGAGGAAATGGCAACCCACTCCAGTGTTCTTGCCTGAAAAATCCCATGGACAGAGGAGCCTGGCAGGCCACAGTCCATGGAGTCTCAATGAGGTGGACACAGCTGAGGACTGAGTGACTAACAACAATGACAGCAATGAGATGGTGCCTGGCACCCAGTGCATTGTTGTCAGGTTTGTTCCCATCATCATTATCTATTTAGCAAAAGTGAGATGCCCTATGTAAACTACATAGTAAAAAAGGGCATTTATTGACTCATGATGATGGGCCTGGCCCCTTCAGTCTTGTGAGCAAGAGGAGAGGTGGAGTCAACCACCCCAATCCACATGGAATGAGATTTCCAAAGTCAAGGAAAAGAAATGTTGGGCAGGTAGAAGCAACAAGGGTCCATTCCGTATGAAATGATATAGGAATCATAAAGGAAAAGAAGCAACACTAGTCGTCCCTATTATCAGAAGGAAAGAGGAATTAGTCTTGTTCATGTGTTGAAGGGGTCAAGAATAGGACATATGGATATTAATCGCAAGACATTCTATTCCTCTAATTTAAGGGGGAAGGTCCAAACTAGAATTCTCAAATGGAATGAACTATAGTGTAAGACCCGTTGTTGGTAAAGATTTTAAAAGAGAGGTTTAAAATCTTTTGCTAAATAAAATATTATATGTAATAGTAAATAGGAATGGAGAGATAGCAGTAAATAAAGCTCTCTAATTTTATGACTTCTACAAATGTGGGACATTTAGGGAACAGTCTAAGGTCTTTGAGATATTGTTCTGCTAACAGTGTAGGATATTCAGTCTTCCAAATTTCCAATGAAAACGCTGACATTTTAATTCAACATTTGATTTCTTTGAGCTATAGTTTGGATGTCATTTTGTTTTTGTCTTTCATATTTATTCACAAACAGTCTAATCCTTGCTAATCCATGCTTACTGGAGACAGGAAGAGTCCAGAAACAAAGCTAATTCTCAAAGTCCATTCTGCCTAATAATGGCAACTGGAGATAATGAACTAGTGAATTTCTGGCAGGATACCTCTGACTCTTGCATTAATACATCTCACTGAGACAACAATTTGATGTATTAATTGATTTTATGTTAATTAAATAATTAAATTTGACCACCGACAATGACAATGACTTCTTTACAGAGAGTATCACATGAATTGGAAATTTGGCTATTTGTCTATTTATTACTCAAATGCATATTCAATATAATACATGCCTTAAATCTTCTGTAAAAGTAGGAAGTGCATAAATGAAATTTGTGTTTAATTTTAGACCTATTTAAGGCACTGTTATTCAAAAGAGCTTATAGACATATTTTGTTTTTACCTTTGTAGTACTTTGACTATAATTTTTTTTTTTTTTTTAGAAGCAACATTGTAGCAAATTTAATAAAGACTTTCAAAATGGTCCACATCAAAAAATTCTTAAAAAATTCATACTCTAACCTCATAAATCTACTTATAAAAATTCATCCTACAGAGATCATCAGATTAGTATCCAAAGGTATATAAAGCAGGTTTACTGAAGCATTATTTATAGAGAAGAAAACCCTCTTACACTGTTGGTGGGAATGCAAACTAGTACAGCCACTATGGAAAACAGTGTGGAGATTCCTTAAAAAGCTGCAAATAGACCTGCCATATGACCCGGCAATCCCACTGCTGGGCATATACACAGAGGAAACCAGAATTGAAAGAGCCACGTGCACCCCAATGTTCATCGCTGCATTGTTTACAATAGCCAGGACATGGAAGCAACCTAGATGCCCATCAACTGACGAATGGATAAGAAAGCTGTGGTATATATACACAATGGAATATTACTTTGACTATAATTTAAGGAGTCAGTTACCAAGCATATGTGTCCTTTTGGAATACTAAAAATTTAGTTGAATGGAATAGAACAAATTAATAAAATGACCATTATGATTATCCAAGTAAGAGAGAGTTATATCAGTAAGTAATGAAACATGGCTCTCAGTAAAGTTATTTTAAATTATCTTAAGCTATTGAAATGGCTTCAAAATAGGTTATAATTAACCTATCTAATATAAGTTCTTTTTAAAAAACTAAACTAGATTTAAATTTTCCTTAAATAGAAAAAGCCCTGTTAAATTCTTTAAAAAATTTAGGAGGAAAAAACCAAGATTTCAAAGATGAAGGGCTTGGAAAGGGAATCCCATAAATGACTCTGCAAATAATTCTTAAAGGGCTATTAAAAGTCTGTTCCCCAGATCTTATTGTTTATATTATAACATGATAAAATGACAATGAAACATGACATTTTAAATTCTAATAATAGGAAAAATGATTTATGTCTTACTTTCACTGCTTTGATTTTGCTCAGTTCTAATCACATTATCCCAAGCTTTGAAGGGAAAAAGTGAAAGCTCTTTGTATTTTATTTTACTTTCTTTACATTATTGTGTTGGTTTTGCCATACATTGACATGAATCTGCCATGGGTATACATGTGTTCCCCTTCCAGAACCCCCCTCCCACCTCCCTCCCGATTTCATCTCTCTGGGACATCCTGGTACACCATCCCTTAGCACCCTGTATCAAGCATCAAACATGGGCTGCCAATTGATTTCACATATGATAATTTACATGTTTCAGTGCCATTCTCCCATATCATTACACCCTTGCCCTCTCCCGTAGAGTCCAAAAGACTGTTCTATACATCTGCATCTCTTTTGCTGTCTCACATACAGGGTTCTCGTTACCATCTTTCTAAATTCCATATATATGCGTTATTGTATACTGTATTATTGTTTTTCCTTCTGGCTTACTTCACTCTATATAATAGGCTCCAGTTTCGTCCACCTCAGTAGAACTGATTCAAATGTATTCTTTTTAATGGCTGAGTAATAGTCCATTGTGTATATGTACCACAGCTATCTTATCCACTCATCTGCTGATGGACATCTAGGTTGCTTCCATGTCCTGGCTATTGTAAACAATGCGGCGATGAACACTGGGGTACACCTGTCTCTTTCAATTCTGGTTTCCTTGGTGTGTATGCCCAGCAGTGGGATTGCTGGGTCATATGGCAGTTCTATTTCCAGTTTTTTAAGGAATCTCCACACTGTTCTCCATAGTGGCTGTACTAGTTTGCATTCCCACCAACAGTGTAAGAGGGTTCCCTTTTCTCCACATCCTCTCCAGCATTTATTGCTTGTAGACTTTTGGCAACCATTCTGACTGGTGTTAAGTGGTACCTCATTGTGGTTTTGATTTGGATTTCTCTGATAATGAGTGATGTTGAGCATCTTTTCGTGTGTTTGTTAGTCATTTTTATGTCTTCTTTGGAGAAATGTCTGTTAAGTCCTTTGGCCCACTTTTTGATTGGGTCATTTATTTTTCTGGAATTGAGCTGCAGGAGTTGCTTGTATATTTTTGAGATTAATTGTTTGTCCATTGCATTGTTTGCTATTATTTTCTCCCATTCTGAAGGTGGCCTTTTCACCCTGCTTTTAGTTTCCTTTGCTGTGCAGAAGCTTTTAATTTTAATTAGGTCCCATTTGTTTATTTTTGCTTTTATTTCCAATATTCTGGGAGGTGGGTCATAGAGGATCCTGCTTTGGTTTATGTCAGAGAGTGTTTTCCCTATGTTTTCCTCTAGGAGTTTTATAGTTCTGGTCTTATGTTTAGATCTTTGATCCATTTTAAGTTTATTTTTGTGTATGGTGTTAGAAAGTGTTCTAGTTTCATTCTTTAGCTCTTTATATTTTAAAAGGTGGTTTATAGCTTCTCTGCAAAACAACTCTTGATTATTGGCAATAATTGGCCAGATTCATGAAAACTCATAGACTACGTTAGAATCTTCAACTAATTTTTGTAGACTTTGTGATGTGATAAGTGATGCCACTGCATTCAATTTTTCTATGTTTTTTCTTTCATCCTCCTCATAAGGTTAAAATTAAAATCAATTTACAAGACAGGGAGAAAAGACCCCAAAATATGGCAAGCTGTGAGGAATGTCTATTTGGAGGTAAAATTTAGGCCAGAGCTAATCTGAAAAGTGGATAATCAGATAATCATAAATTATCTGTCTTGAAAAACATAATTGCTGTGAAGCTATGATTTAGGCTACCCAGTTGAGGGCATATCTCAGAAGAGAAATATCTGTATCATGAATCAGAATATAATGTGATGCAGTAAAGGCAGATAATTGGTTTGAAGAGCTTGAGATAAAAGTGCATTTTTTTAGACTATGCTATCTTTTAAAATTTTTGGTTCAAGTGGGCTGTGTGGAATTTGTCTGTTTCTTGACCTTTGTGTTTTTTTAGGAGGCTTCTAAATTCCTAACAATTTTTGAACTATTGAACTTATTCTTTACCATTTGAGCCACCAGGGAAACCCATTGAACTCATGGACTTTCAATATCAGTTGGGTCCCAAACATCAAAATGACATGTAGAGTTCTGAAATACAGAGATTACTAGACTTCTTTATAGATCTACTAAAGGAGAATATCCAGAAACAGAGTCCCAAATTATATTGTTTTTTAAACTTTCCTGGTAAGTATTATCACTTTTAATGTTTGGGAACCCTTGATCTTATACTCTTCCAGTCTCTGTGTTTGGCCCCAGGGAAACCAAAATAAATAGGATCTGACCACTCTTGAGTAGTTTATAATCTCAGAGAAGACCCTCAAAATATTTCTCCATCTTTGCTCTGTGCTCTTATTTTTTTTCTCTAATGAGTTTATTCTTTAATTGTCACCTGGACCAATTTTAAAGATCAGTTAAAAATATCCTAGAAACTGTCATAAAGTTTAAGCATAAAGAATGTAAATGAGAGACTACATTAGGAAGAGAATGGGCACATTTTGAGCCACTTAATCCACATGATTTTATTTAGCAATAGCAATCTAATGGTGTGTGTTTTATATAATATTTATGGGGAAAAAGTGAAACACATAGAGGTTAAGAGATACGGTGAAGGTCACTAACTTATAAGTAGAAGTGCCAAGATTTTAATCTTGTCTGGCAGCCAAAGCATTTTTGCATTTCCTTTGGAGCCTGCCCTCTCCATCTCCCATGTGGTTTAGGTGCCTGATTTCTAGTCTGGCAACTACAGAAAAGGGAGAGTTCCCCAGGGGATATAAGATTTATAGAGCAGCATCGAGTTTTGCTCTTATACCAGGTAAATTAGTAGAATCTATGTTAAAATACTTTTAAGATGTAAAAGTAAGAAGTCCCAAACCAAATTTAAACTTTGTTTGGAAATCCATTCTATAAGAAATGCTGCTAAAACCTATTTGTCAATGCTTGACAGTAGAATCCAGAGCTTATTACTCATTCACAAATGCACTTGGTTCAAATGTTTCTCTAAATGATTATCAGGAAGGATTTATTAGCCTGAGAACTTATAACATAAATATTAGTTGAAAATGGCTGGACTTATACCATATAGTGAAAACTATATAAGCACTTAACTGAGGTGTAATTATATGCAGCAATTATAAGTGCTATAAGGAAAGGTTTGATATAAATATCTAATTTGATTCACTAAGGAACCATTGAACTATTTAACTTTATGGGGCTGGAGCAATTACCTTGCTTTTGGTGTTTCTGGATTTTTCTTCCAAATTTGCGAGTCATTCTCTTTGTTCATGCTGTTCATGCTCACCCTGATTTGATTCTTTGCATCCAGGTTATTATTACATTGATGGGAAATTCTTGGGCTCTGTCCATGTGATTATTATTCAAAGGTCACTTTAAGTACAGAGTCTTTATTATTTTTAAAGGGAATTACTTCTAATATACTTCTGTTAGATGGCTTCCATCTTAGTCCTTCTCTTCACTGTAGTGCTTTAGCACCGCCCTGAACTGTTACCCATCACCCCCATGTTCTTCCCTGTGGCAGAAAGAAGGGGTTTTATACTCTGCTTATTTACTAGAAGAAGAAATTTCAAATAGAATTCTACCTAGAAATGGACCTCATGTTCATGCATAGCTATGAATGCCACAAGACTTCATATTTAATATTGCTGCAGATCTTCATTCTCTTAGGCATTGTGGAGTTTTGCTCTTTTATTATATTTTTTTCTGAAATCATTTGGGCTTAAAAAGCAAGACCTTTTGGAAAAGGTAGCGTGGTTTCTTTAAGAGAAACGGAGCATTATTAAGATCTGTTTTTTTCTCCCAGTCCTCTCATGTCAGGTCCCCAGGAAGCAAACTCTGAGATGAAGATTAGCCTGCAGGAAGCTTATTAGGAATGCTTTTGAATCCACATCTATGAGAGAAAGTGAAGAAAGGAAACAGGATTGGGTGGAGGGTTCGATGCAGTAACATCAAAGCTTCAGTCAACAGGACAGGGAACTCTGCAGGTTTGATATCGTACCCATCAGAGGCATATTCAATTAGGCTGAGGGCCTTGGCCTTCATACCTCTGCATTGTCATTGGTTGCAGGCTGCCCTTACTGTTGACCTTGAGTAAGGGAAATCTTTCAGTGAAGGCAGTTCTGGAAAAAGGTTGACAGCTGAGTGCTGTCTCAGTAGCTGAGGAATAAATTTGTCATTGCTAAAGATGGTATCATGACACTAGTATTTAATGAAGAGGAAATGATGACATACATTAAACCAATCTTTCCCAACCTTTTCAAAATCATTCTACCTCTTGTTCAATATAGAACCTGACTCTGATATATCTGAAAGCGATGTAGTGTAGCACTCAGTTGATTATCTGCACACCTTGTGTATTCCCATTGGACCCAAGTATATTCTGAGCCCTGGTATTCATTAGGACGTCCTTCTTTTCTTTTGCTTTCCTTCTCTCATAAATTTCCTTCCCAGTCTTCCCTGTGTAGAAGTCTAAACAGTGACATATCTGAGAAATATCGGGATAAAATCTGCACAGCTATGTTGTCATATCCCTTTCTCCTTTTGTGCATTATTCTGTAATATCCTGCACAGTGCCAGGACCATACCAGGTGCTCCCAAAACATCTTGTGATTGATGTGAAAAGGAAGAACCAATAGACAGTATTTGTTTTTAGTTTCAAAAGTTTAAGCAAGGGTCTAAATCACAAGCAAAGAAAATGAATAAGCAGAACCCCAATTTTTTTTTTGATCCTGAAAAAAATTGAATTGGCACTAATTCTGAGGTCAGACAGCATACGTAGCTCTCAGATACATATCACACAAGAATCTACGTTGAAATGTGGGGTTTCTAATTTGCTAGATAAGAGAAAGGAAAAGTGCATGTGGGTGAAAGAAAATTAATTCTCAAGCAAAAGACAATATTAAGGGATCAAAGGAGGAACTGATGACAAAAGCAGAAACTCTTTTTGAATTTTGGAACACACTTGATATATTCACCAGTGAGCATTCATTAAGCTTTTATGATATGCTGGGTCATATGCTAGGTGCCTGGGATACAAAGATGAATAAGGAATGCTTCCTACTGTCAAGTGACTTGCAGACTGGTCATTATATACTGAGAAGATGTACACAAGAGTCTCAGTGGCCCCCAGTATATGTAGGTCCAAATATTTGCTCCCTTAGGTACTACTCCTCCAACTCACCCACCTAATACTCTGTCAATCTTTGAGATTAATATTATAGAATAATAATATAGAGTAAATGCAGTTCTATGTTATTAATAATTATGCTTACACATCCCCCAGGTCTATTAGCCCTGGGGATATTTATTACTGTGGTTGGAGGAACTTAGGAGAAATTGCTGGATCTGTAAGGGAGAAGATCAACTGACTATATGTCAAAATATGTTAATTTGTCGTCCTTGGGGGCTAAAAGTGGGTATCTGGCACTAAGGCTTAAGAAGTCAAAATATTTTAAATGTGAGTTAGAACCTTATAGAGCAGGGGTCCTCAGCCTCTGAGCTGTGGACTGACACCAATCTGCACAGTCCTAACCTTCCCGTACTACCCCGGAAAAATTGCCTTCCACAAAACCAGTTCCTGGTGAGGAAAAGGTTGTGGACCACTGTTAAAGTGGTTTAGATGATAATGTTTCAAAGTATACTTTCTAATAAAGGGGAGGCTGCACTTTTGAGTACAATGTTGTGTAAAAAATGTGGAATGAGGATAAGGGTCAAAACACCCTACCACTTATTAGCTATGTGAACAAGCATGTTGTTAAACACTACTTTTCATTTGTGTTTGGGGCTGATACTTGACCTATTTATATAACAGAATCAAAGGACACAACCAATATAAATACACTACAAAGCATAATAAAAATGTAATAAAGTGTTATAAACTATAATTTCATATGCTATAAACTATCAAATATGACCTAAAAAGGAAATTTACAAGTCATTGTAAGTTGTTCCCTACAAAACTGGAAGTGATAAGGGAAAAAGCAACTAAAAAGCCTTATGAGTATTACCAATAATAATTTTAAATGGCTACAAGGATATCTAGAAAGGCACTGGAAAAAAATAACTACAACTGAGCAAAACCTTGTGTATATATACCTGGAAAGAAAACTCTAGCATTGAATTTTGAGAAAAAAACAAATATATGTGGAGCACAAATATAACCAGCCATGAAGACAGTCAAGTGTATATAGAGGCATCTATATATAGAGTGGGTAGAAACACTGCTATTATTTAGTCTTGAAAACTTGATGGTTAATATAATATACAAATGAAAATTTATGAAAATCACTGAGATTAAGGATTGCATGGATATCTCAGTATTATAGGGATACTGGATTTGGGAAGCAGCTATCCTTTGAAGTTTGAAAAAGGTGATGAGATAAAAAGATGAAAGTTCTACTTTGCCCAGAAGGTCATTATCTTGAAAGAGCATATATGCTGAAGATGGGTGGGTTGAGCGGTGTTGTGGCCAGATCATCGCCCATGCTTTCTTATCTTCTCTAGTGTGGGGTTAGAGTGGGAGTGACAAGATTCTACAACTTTTATCTTCTAAAGGTGAGGGGTTCCCCATTTCTATGTTTTGGTACCTTTCTAGTTACCTGATTTGTCCTAAGTGGAGATTAAGAGGTGAGTAATGGGGTCCCCAACACGTGGCTCTTATGCTCACTTACCTCTCAGCCCTCAGGCATCTCCAGTGCCCGAGAAGGTGCAGGGTTATCAGGACTCCCTTGAATTCAGGGCTGCTGGTCTGAGATATCCAGAGACCAGGACATCTTTTAATGAATGAACCAGTCAGTCATGGGAAATTTTGTGATCATTTCTCCTGTGCCCATGGCTATGCTCACCTTTTACTTGAGTATAGTTAGCCGCTTCCTGGCAGGTCTCTTCATTAGTAAAATTGTTTGTTTTTAGATGTTGGGTTCAAAGTAATATTGCCCCTTGAGCCTTATTCTTTTTTAAAATTAATTTTTCTTAGAATATAGTTGATTTACAATGTTATGTTGACTTCTTCTGCACAGCAAAGTGAACCAGCTGTATGTTTATATGCATCCCTCTCCTTTTGGATTTCCTTCCCATTTAAGTCACAGAGCACTGAGTAGAGAGTTACCTGTGCTATACAGAAGGTTCTCATTAGTTACCTGTTTTATATGTAGTATCAATGGTATATTATATGCCGATCCCAATCTCCCAGTTCATCCCACTCCCTCCCTCCCCCATGATGTCTGTACATTTGTTCTCTAAAGCTGAGTCTCTATTTCTACTTAGCAAATAAGATTATACACACCATTTTTCTAGATTCCACATATATTCAGTAATATTGTATGATAGTTGCTAGGTCCATCCACATCTCTGCAAATGGAACAATTTCGTTCCTTTTTATGTAACAAGCCTTATTCTTAATTCATTTTGACTCCTTTTGCTTTTGGCTGTAATTACTTGGGTTTCTCTCTTTTATAAGTAGCAACAATATTTTATTGAATAGTTCAGAGTAATAAATCTAACAAATATTCCACAGAAAATGACTATTTACTTTCTCATAACAGTTTAATGACATTAAGCCTTGGTTCTATGACAAGTAGAGAGGTCTAAAATACCTGCCCAAATTATAAATAATCAGGGACTGTGGCAGCTTAGGGGAAAAAAGTTATGCTGCCAAGTAACCAGCATTTTAATTTATAGAAACTATGATTTGCTTTTCATCCTATGTCTCCTCTATGTAATTTATCCTTTTATCATTCAAATAAGGATCTGTTTTCCAGAGTTTTTATATTATAAAACTACATGATCATATTTCCTCAAATTGGATTCCATATATCTCAGTGCTTTGATTGGCTCCTGATAAGTGTTCTGTATGGAAGAAATATTAGAGGTTAATCCTTTTACATTGTTGCCCTGGTTAACAAAGGAATCCCATAGCACATTCCGCTATGAGAAAGCCCAATGTCAGACTCTAAAATGAAGGAGGCACAACTATTTCTCCTCATTTATTTAACAAAGATTCTTTGATCACCTTCTCTGTGACGGGCACTATGCTAGGTCCTGGGAATATATCAGTGAATAAAATTCTCTGGCCTCAGAGAGCTGATTCCCTATTGGGAAAAGACAAGAAAAGTGGTAAATAACTAACTTATATAATATTTTCAAAGCTAAGTGCTTTCAATCTGTAGGACAAGGTTACAGTGATGTGGAGAACCAGAGTGGGCTAGGTCCTAAGTACAGTGGTCGAGACAGGATACACTGAGAAGATAACATCTGCAGAAAGAACTGGAGATGGCTATATTACTTCCCTGCGGCTGCTATAACAAAATATCACACATTTAAGGCTTAAAACCACAGAAGTTTATTGTCTCACAGCTCTGGAGGCTAGAAGAAGTTCTAAATCCTGGTGTTGATAGGGCCATACTCACTCTGAAACCAGGTTACAGACATCTGTTGTGTTGAATTATGCCCCACTTTAATGATTTCATTTTAACTGGGTTACATCTGCAAAGACCCGATTTCCGAATAAGACCACACTCACAGGTACCAGGGATTAGGACTTCAATATCTTCTTTGGAAGGACACAATTCAATCCATAACAATGAGCTAATCAGCCATGTAGATATTTGTTTTGAGTTTTGGATCCAGTACAAAGGCCTTGAAGAGGGAGCATAACTTATGTATTTGAGAAACAAGAAGGAGGCCATTTTTTTTTTTTTTTTTTTTTGCGTAGAGTGAGCAAGAGGGAAAATAGAAAGGAGTGAGATCAGAGAAGAACCAAGGGACAGCCCATGAGAGGCTTTGTGAGACATTAGTGGGGCTTGTATTTTTATTTTTTAAGGGTTTTTTTTTTGCCTTTTTTCAAAAAGAAAATTGCTGGAGGATAATTGCTTTACAATATTGTGCTGGTTCCTGCCATATATAAAATGAATCAGCCACATATCCCCTCCCTCATGAACCTCCCTCCCATATCCCACCACATCCCACCCCTCTAGGTTGTCAGAGAATACCAGGTGGAGCTCTGTGTGTCACACAGCAAATTCTCACTGGACATCTACTTTACCAGCGCATGTAAATCAATACCTCCTGATTTACTTGGCAAGTAACCCGATCAAAAAATGGGCAGAAGACCTAAACAAACATTTCTCCAAAGAAGACATACAGATGGGACTTGGCCTTTTGATGCAAGTGAAATAGAGAACTTTGGGAATTTTATATTCAGTTTAAAATATCCACTCTGGCAACTGTCTTGAGAATAAATTTCAGAGGCAGAGGAGGATGCTGGGAATCTGGATAGAAGCCTATTGCAATATTCCAGGTGACACAGAATGTTGATTTGGATCAGGGTGGCAGCAGTGGAAGTGGCAAAAAGTTGCTGGATTCTTGGTATTTTTGAAAGGTACAACCCAAGGATTTCCTGGTAGTTTGGATATGAGTGTGAGAAAGAAAACTTGGGGATAACTCCAAGTATTTGGGCATGGGTACAAATAGCTGAGAAATGAAGACAAGTGACTAAAGGTAAAGGAGAAAGGGAAAGATATACCCAACTGAAGGCAGAGTTTCAGAGAATAGCAAGGAGAGATAAGAAAGCTTTCTTAAGTGAACAATGCAAAGAAATAGAGGAAAACAATAGAATGGGAAAGACTAGAGATCTCTTCAACAAAATTAGAGATATAGAGGGAGCATTTCATGTAAAGATGGGCACAATAAAGGACAGTAATGGCAAAGACCTAACAGAAGTAGAAGAGGTTAAGAAGAGGTGGCAAGAATACACAGAAGAGCTATACAAAAAAGGTCTTAATGACCCAGATAACCATGATGGTGTGATCACTTGCCTAGAGTTGGACATTCTGGAGCATGACATCAAGTGGGCCTTAGGAAGCATTACTACAAACAAAGCTAGTGGAGGTGATGAAATTCTAGTTGAGCTATTTAAAGTCCTAAAAGATGTTTCTGTTAAAGTGCTGCACTCAATATGCCAGCAAATTTGGAAAACTCTTTCAACAGTGGCCACAGGACTGGAAAAGTTCAGTTTTCATTCCAATCCCAAAGAAGGCAATGCCAAAGAAAGTTGAAACTACCTCATATGCTAGCAAGATAATACTCAAAATCTTTCAAACTAGGCTTCAAAAGTGCATAAACCAAGAACATTCAGAGATACAAGCTGGATTTAGAAAAGTTGGAGGAACCAGAGATCAAATTGCCAACATCCATTGGATCATAGAAAAAGCAAGGGAATTCAAGAAAACCATCTACTTCTGCTTTTGACTACACTAAAGCCCTTAACGGAGTCGATCACAACAAACAGTGGAAAATTCTAGATCACCTTTTCTGACTCCTGAGAAATCTGTATGCACATCAAGAAGCAACAGAACTGGACATGGAGCAATGAACTGGTTCGAAATTGGGAAAGGAATATATCAAGGCTTGTCACCCTGCTTATTTTGTTTTGTATCATCACCCTGTTTGTTTAACTTTATGCAGAGTGCATCATGTGAAAGGCCAGGCTGGATGAATCACAAGTTAGAATCAAGATTGCTGGGAGAAATATCAACAACCTCAGATATGCGGATGATACCACTCTAATGACATAAGGTGAAGAGAAATTAAAGAGCCTCTTGATGAGGGTGAGAGGACAGTGGAAAAGTGGGCTTAAAACTCAGCATGCAGGAAACTAAGATCATGGCATTTGGTCCCATCACTTTATGGCAAAGAGATGGAGAAAAAGTGGAAACAGTGACAGATTTTGTTTTCTTGGGCTCCAAAATCACTGTGGATGGTGATTGCAGCCACAAAATTAAAAAATGCATCCTCCTTGGAAGAAAAGGTATGACAAACCTAGACAGCATGTTAAAAAGCAGAGACATCATTTTGCCAACAAAGGCTCATATAGTCAAAACTTTGATTTTTCCAGTAGTCATATATGGAGGTGAGAGTTGGACCATAAAGAAGGCTGAGCACTGAAGAACTGATGCTTTCAAATTGTGGTGCTGGAGAAGACTCTTAAGAGTCCCTTAGATAGCAAGAAGATCAAACCAGTCTATCCTAAAGGAAATCAACCCTGAATATTCATTGGAAGGACTGATGCTGAAGCTGAAACTCCAATCCTTTGGCTATCTGATGTGAAGAGCTGACTCACTGGAAAACACCCTGATGCTGGGAAAGACTGAGAGCAGGAGAAGGGGGAAACAGAGGATGAGATGGTTGGATAGCGTCACTGACTCAGTGGACATGAGTTTGAGTAAACTCTGAGAGATGAAGAAGGACAAGGAAGCCTAGTGTGCTTCAGTCCAATGGGTTGCAAAGAGTTGGACATGACTTAGCAAATGAACAACAACAAATTGGAAGAATGAAGTTTGGATGCAGGATTAGAGGCTCAGTTTAGGTCATGTAATGCCTTTTCAACATTGGAGTGGAGTTAGTGCAGTGAGTAGTATGTAAAAGTTTGGAGCTCGTGGGAGAAACTGACAGAGTTGCTTCTTGGCAAATGGTCTCTGTATAAATTGGGATGCAACACTTCTTCTGGATAGCGGAGCTCTGGACCAGGCATTTCAGCCTCCACCTTCTCATCTGCCTGGGAGATTCAAGGATTGTTAATGATGTATATATTGCTTTGAGAGTGATGTCCACCAGATTGTTTCTTCCTTTTTGTCTTCATAGGAGAGGCAGGTTCTGATTTTCATTCCTATAAGACAGAATGACCTTGGAACAGGTGGGAAGTGGGAAAGGCAGGGAAAGAAAGAGACTGATGTTAAGATGTTTTTCTAGGGATACAGGGGTCTGTTCTTTACTAGCTTTCCTTGGTGGTGAGAGGTTCTTGATGGGAAGCCAGGACCTCCCCATGGATTGGGGATTAATTTGACATGCAATATTTTGTTCGTTTTAACCTGCCAGTGACACACATGGTTCCATATACTTTCATTTTAAAATTTATGAGAGATCTTTACTGGTTATTTACAAACTGTTAGGTTATTAAATTTTGATAGTAAACTTTAAACAAGAGCATTTCAAGGATTATTGAGAATTCTAACTCAGTATTCTGCTAAGAAGTGTGATAGCTGTTCAACACTTGGCATGCTTGCAAAGCCTTTTCTGTGCAAGTTCTCACACGAATTATTAGACTTACTGCAACTTTTGAAAAGGAACCTTTGCTATGAGCATATTATCAGTCTTGTCCTGAGTTGGTCATGCTTGTCAATTGCTGTTCTTTTGGCATTGTGATTAAAAATGACCCTTAATTTACCTTTCTCATTTTCAATTAAGTTTACTATGGCTTTTGTGATTGAAGCCACAGTATGGAGTAAATGATACATGTTTAAAATAAAAATATGTGAGACCTAATTTTCCAATAACTAGACTTGAAGCTGTTGAGCATTGTGATTTAAATACAATTATGAATTTTCCATACTGCCATGGCCAAGGCATGCACAGACAAGTGCACACAATACATTTATTCCTTTCATATTTTACTTGAACAGTGGCCCTTCATGAGGGTACAGGAGATGGAAGGGAACAGCACAATATTCTACTTCAACCCAAGTGGATTTTAGTCTGTTGCTTCTCTGCTCCGGAAGCTAATCTTATCCACTCCTCTTCCTGCACCGGCCTTCTCACCTCTCTTTTCCATCTCCTCAATTGCTGCAGCTCCAGTTCAGCCCTGAGGAGACAGAAATTTTCCACAACACAAAGGTGACTTTAGGAAGCAAAATGGTGCAGTAGAATGAACATTGTCTGAATTGAGCATCAGAGCTATCAATAGATATCTACTGAATTTCAGAAGGACTATAAAAAATAGCCAATTGTCATCTGCTTACAGAAATTAGAAAATGAATGTCATCGCTAAATAATGAAGGGGCAAAAATCTAGTTTCACCTAAATTCTTACCTGGGTATTTAGAGGAACTCCTTTCACCTTCAGTACTTGTTTCTAGATTAACTGGCTCATTTTTTACATCCACAGGGATTTACTGCATGCCTTCATGTACCAGGCACTGGTTAGGGCACAGAGCTAATTCTCCACTTCATTTGGCAGAAGAACTTGAGTAAGAGGTCAAGACAAGGCAGAGTGACTCAGTGTTTGCTGTGCTGATCAGAGGAGCCTGACAGGCAGCAGATGAAAATGGCCAGGAAATGAGCAGAATCTAAGTTGAGGGGCTAAAGGGTGGGGGAGAAAATGTAGATAACAGAGGTACTCCATATTAAAATGAGACAATGAGTTTTCCTTTAATTCCTTCAACAAAGCAGATGCTGGTTTAGTTGACACATTCAACAAAATATAACAAATGAACATTATTAGGAAAAAGGTTGCCCTTTTATTTGGGTTTGGTTTTGTTACAAAAAGAGTAGGCATTGTCAGCAAAAATTTTACACAGGCTGAAAATGTTTCCTAGTGTTTAGTGTAACATCACATCTGAAGCATCTTCATTATTATTCAGGTTGAGATCTGCTAGTGTGACGGAAGATGAAAGACAGGATTTTTGTTGCTAAATTCTTTTCCTGTGCCGTGTCTGAACTAGCTTCTTTATGTGTTGCTTCTGATGGCAGTCTGAAAGACCTCCAGATGAATAACTCACTTGGGACAGCAGCTGTGGAAATACATTGTTTAAAAAATGAAAGATCTGGCTGTTCAGCACAAGTGCTAACCACGACCGGCATTTGGATATGTGTCAGTTCAGCCGATGTCTGCTAGGAGTCATTGATAGTCTGAAAATGCTGGGACAGAGTATCTAAGAAAATGAATAGAATGTATTTATCATCATACTATTGGTATGAATTGTGGATGCAGAAATAACGATTTATGTTATCACTAGATTTAACACTCTTGGTGAAGTGAGGGGCAAATTATCTTATTTATTATGATTTATGTTTTGCAGTATTTAAAACTGTTTTAGCAAGAACTCAGGAAATTAATATTGTTGGAGCACTTTAATAATCCCAGTCTCATATCTTGTTTCATAGAGCTTTTCTTTTTTCTTTTTTCTTTTTCCCTTTTATTGTTTTTGCCATACAATGCCATGATATCACCATGGGTTTACATATGCTCCCCCTCCAGAACCCCCCTCCCTCTTCCCTCCCTCCTCCCTCCCCCCGGGAAATCTCGATGCACCAGCCCCGAGCATCAATCCTGGGCTGGCGATTGATTAGACACATGACAATTAACATGTTTCAATGCCGTTTTCCCATATCATCCCACCCTTGCCCTCATCCACAGAGTCCACGAGTCTATTCTATACATCCGCGTTCCTTTTGCTGTCTCACATGTTGGGTTCTCGTTACCGTCTTTCTAAATTCCATATATATGTGTTAATATACTGTATTGTTGTTTTTGCTTCTGGCTTACTTCACTCTGGATAATGGGCTCCAGTTTCGTCCATCTGAGTAGAACTGCTTCAAATGAATTTTTTTTTAATGCTGAGTAATATTCCATTGTGTATATGTACCACAGCTTTCTTATCCATTCGTCAGTTGATGGGCATCTCTTTTCTTATTGTTCTGGGAGCATGGTACATGTGTGCTCAGGTACTCAGTCATGACCAACTCTTTGTGACTGTAGCCCATTAGGTTCCTCTGATCCTCTGTTCCATGGGATTTTCCAGGCAAGAATACTGGAACAGGTTGCCATTTCCTACTCTAGGGGATATTCCTGACCCGGGGATCCAACCTGAGTCTCCTGAATTGGCCAGTGGATTCTTTACCACTGTGCTACCTGGGAAGCCCAAGAACATGGTACCAACAACCATTATCATAGATGTTACCTAGAAACGCTTGTTGCAGAGTTCTTTTGTTGGATATCACAAACTGAGGTGATTTTTACTTTAAAAACAACACCCCATTCAGTGTCTTGGATATGAGATTTGTGCAACTTGGAGGTTGTGGGTGGGAGAGGAAGGCCCTCTGTGAATAAAATGGGAGTCAAGTCAGGAGAGAAAGAAGAAAGAAGGCAAACTCCTCTGAGGAAAAGCCTCAGAATTAGTCTTCCTTACTGGAGCAGGTTGTTGGATAACAGTTTTCCTGTTTGTTTTTAAATTGTGAAACTTTTTAACAAATACTCTCATTATCAAAACTTACCATGTCGCTCCAGCACTCAAAAAATAGCTATATAGGAGGAACTAAGACACAGGTAAAGAGACTGTCCAAGCCCACACCCTCTTGTCCTTTTGTATGCAAGGACTGTTAAGTGCCAAGGACACCAAACATGTCAGTAAGAGCCATGTCTCCTTGATCGTGATGATACATAACACTGGTAGCTCATGGATCATCAGAAATGAAATCCAGACTGATGTCATTTTTTAAAGCCGAGAGTTTAGAGGAACTATCAGTTAGAATTTTTGTTTTCATTGCCTATTGGTGCACATCCATCAAATCTCCTCAAAGCTTTGGAGAGATTAAGAGGTGACTCAAGGTAGTGAGACAGAGCCCTGGATTTTGCTCTGTACTCTGTTTTCATTGTCTTCAGTGAAAATGAGGCTTGAGAGATTCTTGTAAGTCTTCTTTAGAGATTTGCCACAGTGACAATGCATAATTGTAAAGAGAGAATGACACTGGATGACTGTCACTACTAAAGTCAGTAAATATGTGATTTTGGTGGCTCAAAGAACTACAGTATCTTCAAGAAACTTTTGCAGAGACAGAATTATAGCTTCCACTGGAGACGGTGATTTTATTTTGTTAGTATGTACAAGGTGCTGATATTGAGGTCAATGTAGCAATCAGTTTGCCACTATTTTATATATTTTGCTAACATAAAGATGTTGTGTATACGTTCATGTGGGTAGGGTGATGATGCATTGAACATTAACAGATTACTTTTCTCTCTTCTGCCTATACAAGTTTCTGGCTACACTACTTCAAATAAGGAAAGATAAAAAACACAAAAGCAAATACATTAAATCTACCTTTTGTGTTTCAAAAGCCTAGGCCCTGGCAGCAGGAATGAAGACACAGAATATAGAATTGCACCTGATGCAAGGAGAACCAGTTCTTCATTCCTGAAACTAGAAAGGGTCCTAATGTTACGGGAGAAGGGATAAAGCTACAAGGTAAATATAAGTTGGATGTTGACGTTTTCTGAAAAAGGACCCTTGGAACCCACTCCAGTATTCTTGCCTGGAGAACCCCATGGACAGAGGAGTCCAGTGGCTACAGTCCACAGGGTCGCAAAGAGTTGGACATGACTGAAGTGACTTAGCAACCTGCCATACTCCCCTGGGCTGAATCTGCAGCTCTCAGATAGTTTTCAGGTAATCAGAGCATTCCTGTCTTGGTGGGGCTTTAGAGAATGGGGTGGGGCACAGGGAGTGGAAGCGAGAAGGGGAATACGGGCAGCAAGACTACCTTTGTGCGTTCCTAACTGTGGCTTGGAAGCCAGTGGTAAAGAATCTGCCTGCCAGTTCAGGAGGCATGAAAGATGTGGGTCTGATCCCTGGGTCAGAAATGGTAACCTACTCCAGTATTTCTGCCTGGAAAATTCCATGGACAGAAGAGCTTGATGGGCTACAGTCCCCGGGGTTGCAAAGAGTCAGACACAACTGAGTGTGCACACACACGCCCCCCCCAACACACAAAACTGTGGCTTGGAAGCAATAGAATAGAAATGGCTGTGTGGTGTTCAGGCATACAGGGCTAAGACAGTTTCATAGATCTCTACCCCAGTAAGAATGAGGAGCACCTTGTTGTCTCTCTGCTCATCAGTAGCGTGCAACTACTTTACCTGTTCCCACCAAATTTCCCACCATCCTTAGTGGAGTGGGAGCACTAAATGTTCATTAAGTGTCCAGGAAGAATGGCTGGGGATGACTGGGAGAGTAGCATTTGAGGGGCCTTCCTTGCTCTGGATATTAGTGAAGGGTGATGTAGTAGCCTCCCATGATAATAGATGATTGGAGGCCAGGCTGAACAATGCCCATCTTGGCAGAGCATCATTTAAAACACGCTGAGTTACTAAAGTGCTTTGAGATAAAGGAGTGTCATGACTGTAACCTACTCACAAATGGTGGTGTGAGAGTAGGAAGATGGTAAAGCAATTGTGATGAAATAGTAACATTTGGGAGAGTCTGAGGGGGGTCTGAAGAATTTACTAGGGTATTCTATATATCTGAAATTCTTTCAAAATAAAAAACGAGAGAGAGAGGGGGAGGAAGCAGGGAGATAGGGAGAATGAGAACCAAGAAATAAAAAAAATTAAAGCTTGCAGAAAGGTCTGGTTTGTGTTAAAGGTATGCAGTAAAACATTTATTCAAAAATAGTAGCCCTGAAGTACAGGATTAGTGATGACTGGGAGCCACCTCTTTACTCTGAAAAGAGAAAAGACAGAGCAGGCTTACAAAAGCTTGAGGACACACAGGGGCAAGAGTTGAAGAAGAGTGTTAATTTCTTTTAAGTTGAAGTTAATATAAAGTGAACTGAGTGTGACCTGAGGCAGCTCATAATTTACAGAAAGATAAGGTTTAGAAAACTTGAATTTTTCTGTCAGTTAGATAAGTGTCAAATGTCTGATTTTGCCTAGAAGCACTTATTTAAAATTAAATTAATGTCCTTATTTATTATCGAATTCAGTGATGAAATGTGTAAGTTTTACATAATGTTGAGCACTGTGTTCCAAGTGTTGTAGGGGCTATAATGAACATGGTAGAATTGTAGTTATAAAAATATGATACTTTCAAGGTGCTTGTGAGTCTTTAAGATATATACACACAACCATGCAATGACAGAATTTTTTTTTTTTGGAATGACAGAATTTAAGAATTATTATACAAAGCATATAGGTAAAATGTTAAGACAGCAAGAGAAAAATTATTTTTACTGGGGAGCAAGGAAAGTTTATATGGAAGAAGTGCTGTAAACTCTATCAATATACTGAAAATAAACAGTATACAATATACTGTAAATTCACCAAGTATTTCTATTTTCTCTATCATTATTGTCAACACTTCAAGCCATAATCATCTGCTACCTAATTACTTGAACAATTTCTCCGGCAACCTTCTAGCTAGTCATGGCATCTACCTCTTCCCCTTCTGATCCATTTTAAAATGGAAAATCTGGTCAAGTCATCTGTCTGCTTAAAATTCTTCAGTAGCTTCCCAGTGCCCTCATATAAAGTTCAGAATCTCTAATAGAGCACACAGAGTCTTGCATAATTTGACTCCTGCATACCCTTGAAGATTCATTTCTTACCAGCATCTCATTATTCCCCATGTTCCAGTCACAGAGACCCTCTTTCTGCTCACCGTGCCCTTCTCCATGCCAGGATGACTGGTTATCTACTGCTTCCGATCTCAGCTTGTAAGCCACTTTCTCATGGTAGCTTCCTCAGATGCCTGAATATAAATTGGTTCATCCTTTAAAACACTCTCCTAGTGCCCCACTTATCTCCTTTACCCTTAGTCTTCCCCACTAGACTATAGTCTCAGCAAGGCAGAACCTAGCTTGTTTTCTCTTCCCAGTATCCTGAGTGGTTCCTGACACACGCAGATGATATCCACTGAGTGATTAAACCCATCCTTTCCCCTATTGATTCAAGATGTATTCTTTGTCATATGTTAACATATTTAAAGTCCCTTTCTAAGCTATTCTATTCCAGTGATCTTGATTTCTCCCCTCATCTATCATCTCTCTATCTCCTATTTATCATCATTTATCTGTTTTCAGTGATATTATTACCATTTATTTTAACCGTGACAGCTTTTACATGTTTTGATGTCATTTTAAAAGTAAAAATTCACAAACACATTCTTTCCTGTTTATCTATTTTTCTATATTAGACTAAGAACCCTCACAGTTTTGACTAGGATTATGTATAACTGGATTTTAGAAAGAATCCAAACTTTTAAAATAGTGTCAATACTTTGCAATGCTTTCCCCATGCAAAGCATTATAAGCTTTTCTATTTAGTCATGTTTTTCTTCAAGTTTCTAAGTAATATTTGCATTTATTGTTTGTGAAATATCTGGAAGAAAATAAAGTGCGTGTTTATTTAGTATCTGGACAGAAAATAATTTTCTAAACATTAAAGCAGTAGAAGAGCTAACAATGGAAAAGGTCAATTGATACAACTATCTAACAATGAAAGCAACAGTGTATGTTTTAACACATTATAAAAGAGATTAAAAGACAAGTGGGAAACTGGGGGGATAATTGCAATAGAGATGCCAAATGGCTTCTATCCTTACCAAATAAGAAATGACACAAATTGATATGAAAAACATTAGTTTTTCAAAGAAAAATAGACAAAGAACTTGAGCAATTTTCAGAAAAGGAATTTAAAATGTCATAGATATTCTTTTAAAGTAATTCTATTTCTGACATGTCACTGTTTGGCTAAGCTGTTTTTAGATCACATGTAAGACTCTTTGGTTGAATGATACCTACCAGGTATTTAAAGTAACTAGATCCTTTGTTAAATTTAGGTTACAGGCTTTAAAATTTTATTTAAATAATGTCTCAGTGCTTTTCTATTTAGATATGTAGGGGAAAATAGATAAAAGTTGCCTTTTCTATATTTTATGTGTGCTTACTCTCTCAGTCATGTCCAACTCTTGCGATGCCATAGACTGTAGGCCACCAGGCTCCTCTGTCCATTGGATTCTCCAGGCAAGAATGCTGGAGTGGGTTGCTATTTCCTTCTCCAGGGGATCTTCCTGGCCCAGGAATCAAACCTAGGTCTCTTGCAGTGCAGGCAGATTCTTTACCAACTGAACTATAAGGGAAGCCCTTCCCTCCCCCCCCCCAAATTTCATAGAGAGAGAAGAAAGATCTTGGTACTTAATTGACTGTAGACATGTATAAACCAGTGTTCTTTTCAGTGTATGTTGATTTCAAAAGTGTTTATTAGCATTTTCTTTTTTTGTCATTAATCCAGGTGTTATGCTTTTAGTGGCTTTGAGGAACAAGGACCTGAGTTTTCTTGGATAATTTCTCTCATTATATACTTAAAATTGAGAATGATATTTGATGTAACTGCTGAAAATTATTGTGGAATTGGTGAGTTTCTTTAGCAAAAAATGACAAAGTTATTACTTCATGTGGTCACAGTCTACATTCTGGGGATACAAAAATGGAAGACTGTGCCAGCCATCAAAATAGTACTGGCGTATGTGAATGATATTTCTTGCTTTGTATGATAGGTGATATATGTTAGATTTGAAGAAGCCAACACATAATACTCCTTTTCTCTTTGTGTTTAAGGAATTATCAAGAAGGAATGCAAGAGATAATCAAATCTTCACTTTTCTTTTTGTTAAGGCTAAGTTAGAGTATTTGGCTTGACCTATGGTAATAATGAGTTACAGAAATTCTGATTTGCCATTTCTCCCCCCAGTATCCCACTGAATTGAACTCATCCATTTAAAACTACAGCTTTCTCCCTGAAGGACAAAACTTGTCCCAATTAGCTTACAATAGAGCGGTGGAAAACTGTGTCCCTATGGCAGACTATTATTCTGTAGGAAAAAGGGGCTGAGAGCGGCACATGCTCAGTCTTCCCCAAACCACTAATCAGAGAGTAACTGTCCTACCTTGAAAAGAGGACTGAGAAAGGGCCAGGTACTGTTGTCACCCAAGGAGGAGAGTTTTCTTTCTTGTTATTATTGTTCAGTCGCTAAGTCATGTCTGACTCTTTGCGATCCCATGGACTGCAGCATGCCAGGCTTCCCTGTCCTTCACCATCTCCTAGAGTTTGCTCAGACTCAAGTCTATTGAGTCAGTGATACCATCCAGCCAACTCATCCTCTGTCACCCCCTTTCTTCCTGCCCTCAATCTTTTCCAGTATCACGGTATTTTCCAAGGAGTTGGTTCTTCACATCAGGCGGCCAAAGGATTGGAGCTTAAGCTTCAGGATCAGTCTTTACAATGAATATTCAGGATTGATTTCCTTTAGGATTGACTGGTGTGATCGCCTTTCTGTCCACAGGACTTTCAAGAGTCTTTTCCATCACCACAATTCAAAAGCATCCGTTCTTTGGTGCTCAGCCCACTTTCTGGTCCAAGTCTCACGTCTGTTCATGACTGCTGGAAAAACCACAGCCTTGCCTAGACGGACCTTTGTTGGCAAAAGTATGTCTCTGGTTTTTAATATGCTGCCTAGGTTTGTCATCACTTTTCTTCCAAGGTACCAGTATCTTTTAATTTCATGGCTGCAGCCACTGTCTGCAGTGATTTTTGGAGCCCAAGAAAATAAAATCTGCCACTGTTTCTATTTTTCCCCCATTTATTTGCCACGAAGTGATGGGATCAGCTGCCATGATCATAGTTTTTTGAATGTTGAGTTTTAAGCCAACTTTTGTATATATATATAAAAAGTAGGAAATAAGCACTACCTCTAACTCTACTCCAGCTTTTTTGTTTTCTCAGTTTGCTGAGTTTAATATCCAAGCCTGTGGTCTTTAGGAGTATGACTGTTCTCCTCAATGGGAAGAGATAATAAATCTATCCTACTCTTACCTCCTGGAACATCTACCTACAACACCACCACTCTTCCTAGCCTGTCTTTCTGAGACCACTGGTGGGCAGTGTAGATGTGCAGTGGATCAGAACTGCTCATCAGTTGAATTATTTCTAAGACCTTGTTGCTCTCTAGGACTGCAATTTCTTGTTCGAATCCCCAACCCAAATTATGTCTAGCCTTGTAATCAAGGTAATTCCCAGAAAGTTACTCAGGGAGAGCAAATGGCAACAAAAAGGTGCTCTGATAATATTACAACAGTAGTGTAAAAATCTATCTAAATGTGGAGCTTCCCCTTTTTGTTCAATTCACATGACAAAGAGATAAAAATCACCTTGTTTTTGTCTGAAACATTTAGGTTCACAAATGTTAAGCCAAAATCTAAAGGAATTAATTTTCAAAAATCATGTCATCCATTTTCTGTATACGTTCAGTCTCAGGTAGAGGCATCACTCCACAGTCTAGGTAGAACTGGATTTCTTTCATTGCCTGCAGCTTGAGCTGTCTAGTGTTGGAATGATAAGGTCCTTTCAACCTGAACCCTTCCTTTTACCTCAATATTTTAATCTTTTTATTTGACATGATTATAAATTTTCTAGCAGTTGTAAGAAGCAATTATGGAGAACTCCTGCATATCCTTTGCCTAATTCCCAGCGATAACATCTTGCATGGGGGGTTAGTATCATATCAAAACCATGAAACTGACATTGCTCCAATCCATAGATATTATTCAGATTTCACCAGTTTTACATGCACTCATGTATGTGTGTGTGTGTGTGTGTGGTTCTGTGAAGCTTTGTCACATGTGTAGTTGTTTGTAGCACCACCTCAATCAAAATATGGGACTGTTTTCATCATCATAAAGATCTCTCATGCTACCCCTTTATAGTCATACCCACACTTTTCACCTGCATCATTTCTAGTCCCTGACAACTATTAGTCTGTTTCACATCTCTATAATTTTGTCATTTTGAGAATGTTGTATCAGAGGAATCATACAGCATGAGACCTTTTAGTGTTAGAGTTTTTTCAGCAAGCATAATGCTCTTGTAATCCATTCAAGTTGTTGTATATATCAAGAGTTTATTCCTTTTTATTGTTGAGTGGTGTTCTATGCATAGATATATACAATTTGTTTAAACATCTCATTGAAGGATATTTGAGTTGTTTTAAGTTCTTGGATATTACATGTAAAGTTGCTGTAAGCATTTGTGTGCATTTTTTTGTGTGGACAATTTCTCTAGAATAAATACCTATAAATACTATTGTTGGGTCATAGGATAAATAATTGCTTTGATTTTTTTAGACAGTGCTAAACCATTTTCCATTTGCACCAGAAATGTATAAGTGATACATCTTCTCTACATCTTTATAACTATCTGGTGTTGCCACTTTTTAAAAAAATTAGCTCTCCTGATAGATGTGCAATAATAACTCATTAGAGTTTTGATTTATGCTTCCCTAAAGGCTAGTGATGTTGGACAGCTTCTCATTTGCTTGTTTTTCATGTGTATATCCTCTTCAATATGTCTCTTCATGTTTTTCAGCCCATTTTAAAATTGTTTAATTTTTCTGTTGAGTTTTGAGAGTTTCGAATCCTTGGTCAGATATGTGGTCACGTGCCTCATTTTTAAAGTTCAGTAAATAAACACTTGACATTACAAGACCAAGCTCCAAAAGATGAAATTTTAAAACAAGCAAAAATTGGACTTATGAGAAGTGTAGGGTGTTAGTCGCTCAGTCATGTCCAACTCTTTGTGACCCCATGAACTATATCTTGCCAGGCTCCTTGTCCATGGACTTCTCCAAGCAAGAATACTGGAGTAGGTAACCATTCCCTTCTCCAGGGATCTTCCTAACTCAGGGATAGAGCCTGGCTCTCCTGCATTGCAGGCAGATTCTTTACCATCTGAACCACCAGGGAAGCCCACTACAGCTAGATAATGTTTCCAGAACCCAGTGTTTTGTTTAATGAAGATTCCTACTAATGTTGCCAAAGGTCATAACAGGAATTTCATGATGTTGGGGAAAAGATCAGGAGAGGCAATTGTATTTTAAGTCTTGCCAGGATATCGGTGTATGTTGGTGGTCCAGATACCATGATACATAAATTTAAACAAAACTGGAGGAATGTGCTCATCAAGATGTTAGTTTGGAAACATGTATTTACTATAAACATGGAGAAAAATTCACTTATATATGAGCAGGTTTGCTTTTACAGTGGCTGCCGCTGCTTCTAGCTATAAAAGAGGTCTATGAAACCCACTTCCTAGGAGTAATTTCCCCATATTCCTACATCTGTTTCTTTCTTAGCTGACACCTTAGGAAAATTTATTTCTTCTAAAAGCTGAGCCTTAAAGGAGTCCATGGAGAGAGGTAGATTTATTGTTTTGTGAATTTATTATTTAAATTATTCAAGTTGCTTACATTTGCCTTTCTCATTCAACACCACCTTTGGAAATCTATCACATCAAGTGATATAAGTTTATTCTTTACAAAGACTGCATAATCTTCACTGGTGTAAACATATGGTAATTTACATTCTCTTCCTTAATCTATGCAATTTAATTTCTGTGGAAGCAGAGATGGCATACTTGGTGTTCAAACCTTTGTATAACCCCCTCCCCTTGAATGTGTGGAGGACCTATGACTTGTATCTAACCCACAGAATACGGCAAAGGTGATGGATGTCACTCTGGTGACTGTTACATTAGATAAGACTATCTCAATAGCACCTTCCCTCAAGAGACTCTTCTGGCTTGGTGAAGTGGCCATGTTGGAGAGGCCCATTTCATACAGAACTGAAGGCCTCCTATAGTGTCTAGCTCAGAACCAGCACGAAGCCAGAGGCTTCAATCTTACAAGGAAATTAATTCTACCAACAAACTGAGTGAGACTGAAAATAAATTCTACGCCAGTCAAATCACCACATGAGAATGCAGCCTAGATGAGAGCTCGATCACAACTTCATAAAACCCTAAGGGGAAGACCCAGTTAAGCTGTACCCTGGGTTGTGAAACATCAATGTATGCTGTTTGGAGTCATGAAATTTGTGCTAGTTTGTTACCTAGCAAGAGGAAAATCATAGAACTTTTCCCCCTGTGACTCTCTTTCTTTCTTTCTGACTGGAAGTAATGCTCAATAAATATCTATATATTTATGGCTTTATTTTATAGGATAGATTTTGTCCAGGAGTTTGATTGCTATTTATATTTTTTAATTAAAAAATATGATACCTGATTTTGTTCTGAAAAATGTATAACACTTCACACAGCAATGTGAAAGAGCATACCTTTTTCTTTAATCTTGTTAGTAATAAGTTTATGATTCTTTCCCATTTGATAGGTATCAAGAGATTTTTCATGGTTACATTAATTTACATTTCAGTGCCAATTAGTGAGTTTGAACATATTTTCATGTTTCTTCATCATTAGGGTTAGCTCTTCTGTGAATTTCTCTTTCATGTTCTTTGCCAGTTTTCTTCCCTTGGTATATTTTTGGCTCCATTTTATTTTGTAATAGGTCTTTGTATATTATAATATTAACCTTTAGCTTTGTATATTGCAGATTTTTTAACACTCAGTCTGTTGTCTGTTGACTTTGCTTATTAGAGAATTTTCATGACAAAATTTAAAATTTTTGCTGAGATATTTTTCTTTTATTAATAACTGCTGAGACTCCAATTTTGTCTAAGGAGATCCATCTCCTTATTTCCCCCACCCAGCCCAAAAGATATTTATGCTTTTAGGACTTGGTCTAGAATTTCTATTTGTGTGATTTCCCTGGTGGCTCAGACAGTAAAGCATCTGCCTACAATGTGGGAGACCCAGGTTTGATCCCTGGGTTGGGAAGATCCCCTGGAGAAGGAAATGGCAACCCATTCCAGTACTCTTGCCTGGAAAATCCAATGGATGGAGAAAGATTGATTTATTTTCTCTAGGGTGTGTATCCAGTTGTATTAGCAAAATACAAATTGCCAAGTTAACTCAAGAAAAGTTAGAAAACTTGAAGAAACTATCACAAAAGACATTAAAAAATTTAAAAATATACTTTTGAAAAGCCCCAGTGGATTTATAGCTACATTTTAACTGCCTGTAAATAACAGATAATCCCAATATGACTTAAAACTTTGACAATCAGAATATGGTCCTAGGATCAGAAACATTAACATCATCTAGGGGTTCATTATTAATGTGAAGTCTCAGCTACCACTTTAACCTAGTGAATCAGAACTTGCGTTTTAGCAATATCCTCCGTGATATATACATACATTTGTGTTTGAGAGGCACTAATTTAAATCATTGCTAGTGGTAGAAGATTTGGAAAGCTCTTTCTAAGTTTTCAAAGTTGTCGTCATAGAATTCCATGCAGTGTTCACTTTATATGGTTTCTATTGCTGCTTTATCCCTTGTATGTTTCCTTTCTTCTTCCACACTTTGACACTTTTGTTTACTTTTATTTTCCCTTAAATATGCTTATAATAAGTTTGTCAATTTTAATGGTTTTTTAAAAAGAGCCATCATTTTTGATTCTGCCACTGTGTTCTCTCATTAATTTTGGCTCTTAGCTAAACTAATTCTATTTCCTTTTGGTTTATTTTTTGTCTAATTACAAAATAAATGATGTTTTCTTTCTTTCTTTTGGCACAATGAAGGCACATAATTTTATTCTTTCTTTTGTGTATAGCTTTTTCTGTGCTCTTTAGGTCAAAATTTTCTTCTTCCTTTTCTTTGATTTTCCTCTTTTATCCAAATGTAATCTAGAATCATGCTTTTTAACTTCTAAGTACATAAAATATTTTTATGCAGCATGCTTGTTTTATTATTAGACTGAGTCCTTTTTAAAATAGCTTCAGATTTATACAATTGTGCATTTGTGTACAATTATATATTTGAATTTTATAAATGTTGCAGGGACACATAAAAATTATGCATTCTTTATTTCTATTGAATGGATGAATATTCAATTCCTCTGGGCCTTTACTTTTTAATTTTATTTTTGTCTCATATCTGTGCAGAAAGAGGTTCTTATTTAGTGCTCCGACTATAGGTATAGAAAGAGATCAAAGATTGGTGAGTACTAGTTTTTTTCATCTTCTTCTACCCTGGGATCTCATTTTTGTTTGTTGCTTGATTAAAAAGTTTTTCTCTAATAGTGCACAAAATGGCAAAGTCTGAATTCGTATTCATAACAAATGTCTAGATATGTATTTTTTTTCCTTTACTATCTTTGTTTTTATATCCAGATATTTTTGTTTATGGCATATTGTGCCATTGCACCTTTGCTTGAATTTCTGTTTTTAAGTTCAGGATGTGTTCTCCCAGAAGAACCATATCTGAATGCAAGTTATCGCCCTGCCTACCTTCCCTTTACTGTAGCGCATCTTGTCACTGTCAGTTGTCCAGATTTCATACAGTTCTTGGTCATGTGCCTTTCAGGCATAAACAATAGCTGCATTCCTATTAGAACAGCTGTTTCCTTAAGCCTCATCTAAATGATTTCCTGTAATCACCTGAGATCGTTCAGGTCTTTGAGAGTGGCTGTCCGCTTGCTTTTAGTGTGGATTCTCTACAGACAACTTCGCAAATGTACTTCTTAGTAGTTTCCTGAGTCATACTTCCTTCTGGGGAAGCCTTCCAAGTTGCTCCCTGAGATCTTGCTTCTCTTGCTCTATTAGATTTCACTGGATTTTTATGCTGTCTGATCTAGTAAATGCTAAAATACCTATTCATCTTCAAGCACCCTTTTTATGAGCTGTTACACACAGGTTCATTTTTTAAAGCAGGTATTCTAGCCTGGTCTTCAAGATCTCAGTTTTTTCTTTGGCAATTGTCTCACTTGTACACTAAAATCTCATCATTCTGTCTAAGGAAAACTCTTTTCCTTCAGCTTATTCAGTATCATTTTTGTTCACTGTCTCATTGCTTCTGTTCTGGCACTCAGGCTGAAGTATAACAAGCCAATGCATTTCCCTCCTTGGCTTCCTCAGTAAGCATGATTCTTAACAACAATATGTTCCAGGCCCAGGCATTTTAAGTTCCTCTTAGTCTCTTGAGTTTGCTGCTGCTGCTGCTGCTAAGTCACTTCAGTCGCGTCTGACTCTGTATGACCCCATAGACGGCAGCCCACCAGTCTCCCCCATCCCTGGGATTCTTCAGGCAAGGACACTGGAGTTGGTTGCCATTTCCTTTTCCAATACATGAAAGTGAAAAGTGAAAGTGAAGTTGCTCAGTCGTGTTCGACTCTTCGCGACCCCATGCACTGCAGCCTAGCAGGCTCCTCTGTCCGTGGGATTTGCCAGGCAAGAGTACTGGAGTGGTTGGCCATTGCCTTCTACAGCTATTTTATTTTTGGTTTATTTTTCTTCCTGCATTAAACACACTTGTTCCTTTTTAGTTGTTGTGTTTTAACTGGAGGATAATTGCTTTATAGAATTGTGTTGGTTTCTACCATACATCAACATGAATCACCCATGGGTATATGCATGTCCTCATCCTCTTGAATCTCCCTCCCACCTCCCACCCTATCCCATCCCTCTAGGTTGTTACAGAGCAATGGATTTGAGCTCCCTTGTCATATAAAAATTTCCCACTGGTTATGTGTTTTACATATGATAATGTATATGTTTCAGTGTGACTCTTTCAATCTATCGCTTCCTCTCCTTCCACCACTGGGTTCACAAGTCTGTTCTCCATGCCTGTGTCTCCATTGCTGCTCTGCAAATAGGCTGATCAGTGCCAACTTTCTGGATTCTATGTATATGTGTTAATATATGGAATTTGTGATTCTCTTTCTGACATTTCACTCTGTATAATACGTTCTAGTTTCATCCACCTCATTAGAACTAACTTAAATGCATTCCTTTTTATACGTACAGAAACTTCTTTATCCATTCATCTGTCAATGGGTATCTAGGTTGCTTCCATGTCCTACCTACGTAAATAACATCCATGTCATTTCTGTGTGTTAGGTCATAGTAAATCTCTAAAATGCAAAACTGATGTCCTAGTCATTTCAATAGCAAGCTACAGCCTTTGTGAGGCCATCGGTTTGGAGGATAATTCTAAAAGACTTGTGAAAAAGCTATATGAAGCCAATAGATTAGTTTTTCTATAGTTTTCTTTTTAACTCTTGTATTTCAAAACATACAAAAGTGCAGTTTGGGGCAGCAAATGTAGAACTATTTACCTGTGCCTTATTTGAGATCTACTTTAGTAGAACTTTGTGGCCTGGGAGGAACTTAGCTGCTTCTATACTTTAGAGACTCACCTTAAGTATTTGACTGAGAAATACAATAAAACAAATTAAATGTGATTTGCCCTCAAGTGCCTAAAAAGCCTTTGTGTGAAAACTCTGCTTACTTTAAAGTTAGCCTTTATTGGAACAGAACAGACTCTTTTACCTCAATGTAATCCCTATCCCATTGGCCTTCTTTAAGCCGTAGCTCTGCTGTACAAGTCAGAAGTTTAGCCATGAAGAAACATACAGACCATGATTGCTAAGCCCTATATTCCCTCAGCAATTAAAATCCAGCCACATAGTGACAATAAAAGCCACGGTAAACTACTGAGGTAAAAACAAAAACAAAAACAATCCCCCTTCCCAAGGGAAAAAAAAAAAAAAACAGCGGCTTAAATTTCCTAAGGCTTCAAATTTCACTCCTGTCTTCCTATGTACTGCCCACATTTTGACCAAGGGCTTATTGCTCTGTGTTTTCAGCCCATGAACCAGTAAGTTAGGGCTAGAAAAGGCCATCAATAATGTTCCTCTTTTCCTGAGCTTGGAAAAACACCCAAAAGTATACTCAGGAATTTAAAAAAGGTGATGGGAAAAATATCTGCTGTTATACTCATGTGAATTAGAGAATGTGGCTTGACCTATAGCCATACTCTACTCTGTCATATGTTCCCTCAACTCAACCTGTGAATTGAACCGCCTGCAATGCAGGGAATGCAGGAGATGTGGATTCAATCTCTGGGTCAGGAAGATCCCCTGGAGAAGGAAATGGCAACCCACTCCAGTATTCTTCCCTGAAAAATCCCATGAACAGAAGAGTCTGGTGGGCTACAGCCCAAAGTGTCTCAAAGAGTCAAACATGACTGAGCGAATAAACAAGCACAAAGCCTCATAAACTCAGACCTTGTAAGACAGAACCTTCCTAGTAAAGTGACTAATGGATAAGGAGGAAACACTGTGTGTCCTAAAGATTTTGTATTCTGAAACAGAGAAAGGAGTTGAACTATTTATCTCAGTTCCTTCTTCCCCTTGTCAAGATCAGAGAAGTCTTTCCTCCCTCCCTTGTGAATGTGTAGGTGAAGAAGCAGAGAGAGCCCTCCTGAGAAGCAGCACTCTCTTTCCACTACTGAAATGTAAAGCCAGGAGGCAGGTAAGTTCCCCTCCTAACTTTTATGATTGTTGTTGTTGTTTTTCAGTCACCAGGTTGTGTCCAACTCTTTGTGACCCCATGGACTACAACACACCAGGCCTCCCTGTCCCCCACCATCTCCTGGAGTTCACCCAAGTTCATGTCCATTGCATTGGTGATGCTCTCCAACCATCTCATCCCCTCTCATCCTCTTCTTCTTTTGCTTTCAATGTTTCCCATTATCAGGGTCTCTTTTAATGAGTTGACTGTTTATGCTAGTGTGTATTTATATGTATACTTTATGATAGTATGCATATAAACCTCTTTATAGCTGACAACGTACTTAGCTATGATTAAGATTTGGGTTAAGACACAGGAGTATGACATGGAAGCTGAGTTCTAACAGAGAAATAGAAATGTGCTAGATTTTTGGTAGCTGGAAAGGTTCCTTTTAAAGAAAGGATCAGGATAAATGAGGAGGACAGCCATACATTTGAAGGGTGTGTTTAGGGAGCAGTGACAGTCCAGTGTTGCTAGAATGCTGGAGAACATGGCTAGAAACAAGGGTGGAAAGTTATGCTGAAACTAGATTTTCAAGCCCTTCATTTCATACTAAAAGCTTTGGAGTTTATTGCATAGTTACTCATTTAAGGCTTTAAGTAGAAAAATGATTTTGGTGTTTACATTTTTGAAGGATAATTCCATGTGTAGCTACAGTAATGTAGGGACAGCTTTGAAATGCAGATACAGAGTCCAGCAGATAAACATGGTTGTAATTAAGAATTGTGAACAACTCTATGCCTGCTATTTTAATGGAATTAAGAAGCTAGCACTCAGATTAATTTAGAGGGTTGAAAATACCATATGGAGGAGTGTTGCAGACTCAGAGAGAGAATAGGCTAAAAGAGATTCAAACATAGTGGCACCTTTGAACTGTTGACTATGCACGTTGCCACCTTTCACTTACCCCGTATTAGTCACCCAAGCTATGAATTTCTTTGAAGTAATTCCAAAGCCCATGATTCACTTTTCCATTCCCAACTATCTCTACTTTTTCAAGGCCTTGTACCTTATTATACCTGCTTGAATTTGGCCTGTACTAATCATTGGGTGATCTTAACATCTTCACAGGGTTTTGGTTCTCTATTATCTTTAGGGATTAAATTTATGATATGATCTTGTCTCACTTGCATGGATCTGGTTGAGAGTTTACACAGAGCCATATGGACATGAAGTATTGACTTTATTTCAATGTGTGTATGGATGAAGGACATATACAGGCCTTCTGATTCTCTTGCAGATTTAATTTATCCATCTTGTCACAGGTGAGATGCTCTGACACACGTCTGAGGCAACTTAATGCCTGAAAACTGGAAGCCTAATGCCTAATGCATCTGATTTAGCAGAGGAAAGACAAAGGAAGAGAATAGAGCTTCCTTTTAGTTTTTGAACCAAATGACTCCCACTGGCAGAAAGTTATGGCACTTGCCAATTTCACCAAGTTGATTTCTCTTTCCAAGAGGAGGAACAGCTTACAGAGTAGAGTTGGAAATGTTTCTAGCAGCACCAATCTGCCCGTGCCCAGAGGTTGGAATAAAAGTTTCTAAAGTTTGTGAATGAATGTAGGGGAGGCAGGAGCAGAATCTTATACTACATTGTTCATCTTATGTATTATTTTCTAATGTTTTAGAATGCGTTCTTCTATTTCTAGGTTGAAATCTCTCAGAGACCAGAGCCCATGCATGTTGCTTCAGTTTCTTGTCACATCAATGAATGTTCTGAATAGATATATTTAGATTTTGTTGTAACCATGTAAAATGGGATGTCATGTGGGAAAGTCTCAGTGCTCTTCAAGATCTAGATAATATTGGCTTGAACTCTATAATTCCATGCCTTAGCAAGATTTCTATCAATTTTCAGGGCTTTGTATTTTCACGGTCTGGCCTGAATGCTGGTCTCCTGTTTCTAGATGTGCTGTTTAGTAGTGTATGCATTTAATTCAGAAGTGGTCCTTAGAATATTTGTTGGTTTACAAAGACTCAAAGCATCTATGAGTTTACTAGGTTTGACTGATGAGCTGAAAGTTGGAGAGAGGGGTCCCTTGATGCATAACTTAGTCAAAAATATGTATACCCACATTATGTATCCCTCTTCTCTAAAATCCTTTGTGCTTACTCTTCAGAGATTTCCTATCTTAGTCATAGGCCCAGGCATTATGTTTTATATTCTCTCTGAGCCTCTCTCCCCCCTGCTTTTGTTGTTTCCTGTATATACTTTCCCATACTTCCCTAGAAGTTCTAAATGATTCAATCTCTATTTTGCTAATCTAACCTTCTCCAGCTCCATTTCCCAAACATACACAACCAAATCCACAAAGATGCTCAACACAGGACTTCCAAACATCCATAACCCGTTAGGTCAATGATCTATTTTGAGTTAATATTTTTATGTTAAAAGTTACACAATTGATGCTTTAAAATTTCATTTTACAGTTGTTCAGTACTAGTATATACCTATATAATATATAATATAATATATGTATATTTATTATAAATGCAAGGGAATTAAGTCTACTCCCTTAGGAGTGATTTTTTATATAAATATTAATAACAATATTTTTCTGTTAGACTTAAGATAATATCCTTTCATATCTGTTAGTTTACTCCTACTTTAATAATAGAAAATGCATATTAAAACTGTGTTAAGAAATCTCAGTGCCCATATCATATTAGGCCTTCTAAAATATAGAATAAAAATGAGTCTGAGAATAAGTATGACTTTGCAGAATTTTAATTCAGGACCCAAGGCTTAAATATTTGCCTCTGCTAATAGTGCTTATAGAAAACCAAAACAACTCCCCTCCAAACATTTTCCAATATTGATTGATCATGTGACTTTCTTGTATATCATGTATATTTCAGATATATTTTTGATACATAAAGACAACCAGGTACAAAGAAGTCCAATAGAAAAATCAATTGTAATCTTTATTAAATTAGGATTAAACCCAATGAACTCCAGGTCTCTATAAACAGGAGAGAGTGAGAGGGATACCCCAAATATAGAGGCAGTGTGAGTGCTGGGAATAATAAATCTAAGATAACTATCCCTTTTCCTTGTCTGAGGAACCTGCTCCATCTAGGTAGTTAACAGTCAGTAGTCCTGGTCAAAGGCATAACTCTTTCTGGTAGTTACTACATTTAAACATGAGGCCTTATAATTCTTTTTGTTTTTCATACTTATGTCATCAGCATTTCTATTCTATTCAACACACGTTTCTGGAATCAATCACAATGTTAACATCTCCATGTGACTGATACGGACATATTACTATATTTTTATACTATAGCAATGATTTCATAAGTTTGGTAATACCAAGAAATCTGCATTTCAAACAAGTTACTTAAATTACCCTATGTAACCATAATTAATCATTTCATTGTTAATGGAATGATGTCAGCTGGTGAAAAAAAAAGTTATCCTGTAAAGCCATGCCAAACCCATAGTCACTCCCAAACTCACTAATGGACATTTCATTGCACTCCAGAGAGAAGAAATTCAGCTCCAACCACTAGAAGACAGATGCAAGCTCCCCTAACCAGGAAACCTTGACAAGCCACTAGTCCAACCCCACCCATAGGGAGCAAACTCCACAATAAAGAGGAACCACAAACTTCTAGCCTACAGAAAGGCCACCTCAAAAACAGCAATTTAAACAAAATGAAAATGCAGAAAAATATTCATCAGGTAAAGGAACGTGATAAATGCCCACCAAGCCAAACAAAAGAGGAAGAGACAGGAAGTCTACCTGAAAAAGAATTCAGAATAATGATAGTAAAGATGATCCAAAATCTTGAAAACAAAATAGAGGTACAGACAAATAGACTAGAGACAAGGATTGAAAAGAAGTAAGAAATGTTTAACAAGGACATAGAAGAAATAAAAAAGAGTCAGTCAATAATGAATAATGTAATAACTGAGATGAAAAGCACTCTGGAGGGAACCAACAGTAGAATAACTGAGGCAGAAGATAAGATAAGTGAGGTGGAAGATAGAATGGTGGCAATAAATGAAGCAGAGAGGAAAAAAAAAGAATTAAAAGAAATGAGGACAACCTCAAAGACCTGTGGGACAATATTAAACACCCCAGCATTCAAATCATAGGAGTCCCAGAAGAAGAAGACAAAAATAAAGGGCATGAGAAAATACTTGAGGAGATAGTAGTTGAAAACTTCCCTAAATTGGGGAGGGAAATAGCTACCCAAGTCCAAGAAAACCAGAGTCCCAAACAGGGTAAACCCAAAGCAAAGCACTCCACGGCACATATTAATCAAATTAATGAAGATCAAGCACAAAGAGCAAATATTAAAAGCATCAAGGAAAAGCAACAAATAACACACAAGAAGACCCCCATGAGGATAACAACTGATCTTTCAGTAGAAACTCTTCAGGCCAGAGGGCATGGCAAGACAAACTTAAAGTGATGAAAGAGAAGAACCTATAACCCAGATTACTGTACCCAGCAAGGATCTCATTCAAATATGAAGGAGAAACAAAAAGCTTTATAGACAAGCAAAAGCTGAGGGAATTCAGCACCACCAAACCAGCTCTTCAACAAATGCTAAAGGATCTTCTCTAGACAGGAAACAGAAAAGGTATATAAACTTGAACCCAAAACTAGGAAGTAAATGGCAATGGGATCATACTTATCAATAATTACCTTAAATGTAAATGGGTTGAATGCCCCAACCAAAAGACAAAGAGAGGCTGAATGGACGAAAAAAACAAGTCCCCTATATATGCTGTCTATAAGAGACCTCAAACCAAGGGACAAAGGGCTAGAAAAAGATATTTCATGCAAATGGAGACTAAAAGAAAGCAGGAGTAGCAATACTCATATCAGATAAAATAGACTTTGAAATGAAGGCTGTGAAAAGAGAAAAGGAAAACACTACATAATGATCAAAAGATCAATCCAAGAAGAAGATATAATAATTATAAATATGCATACACCCAATATAGGAGCACCGTAATATGTAAGGCAAATGCTAACAAGTATGAATGGGGAAATTAACAGTTACACAATAAGAGTGGGAGACTTTAATACCCCACTCACACCTATAGATAGATCAACCAAACAGAAAATGAGCAAGGAAACACAAACTTTAAATGATACAATGGACCAGTTAGACCTCATTGATATCAACAGTATATTTCATCCAAAAACAATGAATTCACCTTTTTCTCAAGTGCACATGTAACACTCTCCAGGATAGATAACATCCTGGGCCATAAATCTAGCCTTGGTAAATTAAAAAAAAAACTGAAATCATTTCAAGCATCTTTTCTGATCACAATGAGGTAAGATTAGATGTCAACTACAGGAAAAAAAATCTATTAAAAATACAAACGTATGCAGGATTAACAACATGCTTATGAATAACCAACAAATCACAGAAGAAATCAAAATATGCATAGATACAAATGAAAATACAACAACCCCAAACCTATGGGATGTAGTAAAAGCTGTGCTAAGGGGAAGGTTCATAGCAATACAAGCTTACCTCAAGAAACAAGAGAAAAATCAAATAAATTACCTAGCTTTACACCTAAAGTAACTAGAAAAAAAAATGAAATTAAGAACCCCATGGTTAGTAGAAGGAAAAAATTCATAAAAATTAGGGCAGAAATAAATGAAAAGGAAACAAAAGAGACTAATAGCAAAAATCAACAAAACTAAAAGCTAGTTCTTTGAGAAGATAAATAAAATTGACAAACCATTAGCCAGACTCATCAAGAAAAAAAGGAAGAAGAATCAAATCAACAAAATTAGAAATGAAAATGGAGAACTCACAACAGACAACACGGAAATACAAAGGATCATAAGAGACTACTATCAGCAACTATATGACAATAAAATGGATAACTTGCGAGAAATGGAAAAATTCTTAGAAAAATATAACCTTCCAAAATTGAACCAGGAGGAAATAGAAAATTTTAACAAACCCATCACAAGCACAGAAATCAAAACTGTAATAAAAAATCTTCCAACAAACAAAAGCCCAGCTTCTGAATTTAGAATTCACAGCTGAATTCTACCAAAAATTTAGAGAAGAGCTAACACCTATCCTACTCAAATTTTCCACAAAATTGAAGAGGAGGGTAAACTCCCAAACCCATTCTATGAGGCCACCATCACCATAATACCAAAACCAGACAAAGATGCCACAAAAAAAGAAAACTACAGGTCAGTATCACTGATGAACATAGATGCAAAAATCCTTAACAAAATTCTAGCAAACAGAATCCAACAACATATTAAAAAGATCATACATCATGACCAAATGGGCTTTATTTGAGGGATGCAAAAAATTTCCTCTAATGTTAGGAACAAGAAAAGGGTGCCCACTCTCACCACTAATATTCCACATAATTTTGGAAGTTTGAGCCACAGCAATCAAAAAAGAAAAAGAAATAAAAAGAATCCAGATCGGAAAAGAAGAAGTAAAACTCTCACTGTTTACAGATGACATGATCCTCTACATAGAAAGCTCTAAAGACACCACCAGAAAATTACTAGAGCTAATCAATAAACATAGTAAATTTGAAGGATATAAAATTAATACAAAGAAATCCCTTGCATTCTTATACAATAACAATGAGAAGGCAGAAAGGAAATTAAGGAAACAATTCCATTCACCATTGCAATGAAAAGAGTAAAATACTTAGGAAAAGATGTACCTAAAGAAACAAAAGACCTATATATAGAAAACTATTTAACACTGATGAAAGGAATCAAAGAAGACACAAATAGATGGAGAAATATACCATGTTCATGGATTGGAAGAATCAATATAGAGAAAATGAGTATACTACCCAAAGCAATCTATAGATTCAATGCAATCCCTATCAAGCTACCAACGGTTCTTTTCACAGAACTAGACAAGTAATTTCACAATTTGCATGAACATACAAAAAACCTTGAATAGCCAAAGAAATCTTGAGAAAGAAGAATGGAACTGGAGGAATCAACCTGCCCAACTTCAGGCTATACTACAAAGTTACAGTCATCAAGACAGTATGGTACTGGCACAAAGGCAGAAATATTGATCAATGGAACAAAATAGAAAGCCCAGAGATAAATCCACACATCTATGGACACCTTATCTTTGCCAAAGTAGGTAAGAATATACAATGGGGAAAAGACAATCTCTTTAACAAGTGGTGCTGGGAAAACTGGTCAACCACTTGTATAAGAATGAAACTAGAACACTTTCTAACACCACACACAAAGATAAACTCAAAATGGATTAAAGAACTAAATTTAAGACCAAAAACTATAAAACTTCTAGAGGAAAACATAGGCAAAACACTCTCTTACATAAATCACAGCAGGATCCTCTATGACCCACCTCCCAGAGGAAGGGAAATAAAAGCAAAAATAAACAAATGGGACCTAATTAAACTTAAAACCTTTTGCACAATGATGGAAACTATAAGCAAAGTGAAAAGACAGCCTTCAGAATGCGAGATAATAATAGCAAATGAAGCAACTGACAAAGAATTAATCTCAAAAATATACAAGCAGCCCCTGCAGCTCAATACCAGAAAAATAAATGACCCAATCAAAAAATGGGCCAAAGAACTAAACAGACATTTCTCCAAAGAACACATACAGATGGCTAACAAACATGAAAAATTGCTCAATGTCAGTCATTATCAGAGAAATGCAAATCAAAACCACAATGATGTACTATCTCCAACTGGTCAGAATGGCTGCTACCAAAAAGTCCACAAACAATAAATGCTGGAGAGGGTGTGGAGAAAAGGAAACCCTCTTACGCTGTTGGTGGGCATGCAAATTAGTACAGCCACTATGGAGAACAGTGTGGAGATTCCTTAAAATACTGGAAATAGAACTGCCATATGACACAGCAATTCCACTGCTGGGCTTACACACTGAGGAAACCAGAATTGAAAGAGACACGTGTACTCCAGTGTTCATCACAGCACTGTTTACAATAGTTAGAACATGGAAGCAATCTAGATGTTCATCAATAGATGAATGGATAAGAAAGCAGTGGTACAGATGCACAATGGAATATTACTCAGCTGTTAAAAAGAATGCATTGAATCAGTTCTAATGATGTGGATGAAATTGGAGCCTATTACACAGAGTGAAGTAAGTCAGAAAGAAAAACACTAATACAGTATATTAATGCATATATATGGAATTTAGAAAGATGGTAATGATGACCCTATATGTGAGACAGCAAAAGAGACACAGATATAAAGAACAGACTTTTGGACTCTGTGGGAGAAGGCGAGGGTGGGATGATTTGAGAGAACAGCATTGAAACATGTATATTACCATATGTGAAATATATCACCAGTCCAAATTCGATGCATGAAACAGGGCACTCAAAGCCAGTGCACTGGAACAACGCTGAGGGATGAGATGGGAAGGGATGTGGGAGGGGGCTCCATGATGGGGGACACATGTACACCCATGGCTGATTCATGTCAATGTATGGTAAAAACCACCACAATATTATAAAGTAATTAGCCTCCAATTAAAATTAATTAATTAATTTAAAAAGTTATTCTAAATGACATGTCCTCAAACTCAGCAAAGACTTGAACACTCATTTTAAACCATAATTACTTGCACTGGAATAGGATAACAATCAATCTCATTGAGATAGGTCATTGAGGATCTACTATAGTGTTATGACTGAACTCTCAAATCTGAGATGATCCTCTAAGAATCATGTACTAATTTTAAAAAGGGATTTGGGGCAGTGGCTATGTAAAAAAAGGCCAGGCTGGCATTTCATATGAGCTGCCATTAGGTGATTCCTCCAGAATGCCAAATGTGGTTTCATTAACCACCAAAATTAATGTAAAAGCTATTATACTACTGAATTCTCATGTTCATATAGTGGTATATTGTCCAACTAAATGATCTGTCTGACCAAGGGGATAGAAGTCATCATATTTTATTGCATATTATATTGCATATGCATTTATCATTAGAATCAAAATTTAGCTAGTGTCCATAGAGTGAACATATTATGTAATCCTACAATGTAGGATTAAAGTCTTGGTCTTACCATCACAATTGCATGGTATGCCTTGAGTTTGTTTGCATCACCCATAATGTTATCCTGATTTCAGATTCAGTATGAACCCCTGCTCTGGTCTGACTTCTCCCAATAGCAGGGTATATTCTGCTGGCCCTTGCCTGATTAACCTAATGGATTAAGGAGATGGCAGAATTGGTACTTTAAGATAGGGGAACTAGTGTATTTGTGTTTATTTTCAGGTCATTTTCATAAATCTCAAGAATGGAAGAATCTTAAAAATAAGTTTTTCCCTCCTACATCCATGGCCTTTATTCAGGTGTCTGCTCCACCTTCATCTCTTCCATAAACTCTTCATTAGTGCTCCATCTTTGCTCTGCAAACTTGGATGTAATCTCTCCCTACCTCTGATCTTTCGTGATTTTTGTGCTTCTTCTATGCATTCATTATTACCTGTAACTATCACATTTCTGTCTTATCCTTCAGAAGCAAAATATATTCTCTGAATCATCACTGCATGCCTTATAGGATTTGAATGGTAGGGTGGTACTAGTAGTAAAAACCCCAGATGCTAATGCAGGAGGCATAAGAGATGTGGATTCGATCCCTGAGTTGAGAAGATCCCTTGGAGGAGGAAAAGGCAACCCATTCCAGTATTCTTGCATGGAATCTTCTAGGACAGAGGAACCTGGAGGGCTACAGTCCATAGGGTTACAAAGAGTCAGACATGACTAAAGTGACTTAGCATACAGGCATGGTTCAGGGTAGGGCTCAAAAAATGTGTTGGCTGAATGATGAGATACAGTTCTGCTGGGGATCCTTGAGAGCTAACAACACTCAATTCCAGCATAGCAACTTATCAGTGACATTTTGTATCCTGTTTGGAGAAGATCTTGGGGCTCAATTTATAAGTTCCTCAACATCCCTGCCAAGTGAGCTCCCATCCTCTCCTTGAAACCTCCCATGATGTTGAACTCACTTCTCAAGACAGTCCATTCCATTTCAGACATCTCCGAGTATGACTCTCTTCCTGTGTTTCCTAAGAGTATTCTGACTTCAAGACTTAGATTTATTATCAGCCCAGCTGAAGCTATTTTAACTTAACTAAGCTAAAACTATTCACTTGTTTAAATCAGTCTGAAGCCTAGAGCTGTCCACATTATACCTGACTTTGCTGGAATTTTCAGCAGCTACTTCCCTTTTTGTAAACTTCCTTTTACAAAAGGAAGTCATTTCCTTAACAATTCAGAGGGCTGGAAGAAACCTAGAGAATAGCTGATTCATCCTTCTTAATTTTCCGAGGATCAAATTGAACCTCGAGAGAGAACAGAACTTGCTGAAGGTCGCAGAGAGTCAGTGGCCTTAGTTGCAGTCATCAGCCAAAAGGGAGTGAGAGTACAGGCTCAGCTGCTGGCCTGCTTAAAGGAGCCAGTAGCTATTTATTCCCACATATTTCAGATAGGCAGTAATACCATATGTCATAACAGACGCTTTTCGCTTTTGAAATACAATATTAATGGCATAAACTTAATTATAAACATAAAAAAACAAACAAACAAAACTGTCTCCCTCCTTCAACCCCTTGTTTACTTGCTGGCATATCACATATGACCAGGCAGACAACTGTTTGTCTTCTGTCAACTGATTGAGGAATGATGTTGGGTGGGTGTAATTCTTATGAAGAAGAGAGAATCAGAAATTCACCATGGGAACAAGCTTGAGTAATAAATTTGATGATATAATTTTTAGCTATGAGGCAGTTTTGATTCTCAGAGTTGAATAGCATTTAATGTTATCCACCGAAATGCATTTGGATTTAGCACAGGAAACAGATGATATTTGGTCTGAAAACACTCTGTGAATTTACTTTTTTTCACAGATTGTTGCTTACTTTTTAAAATTTTCATATTCTCCCCTGCCAGGGAATGACAGTTGTATTAGATTATGTAACTGACAATAGTAAATTGGGGATGGTTTGAGTGGAAAGGTGGTCCTGTTTATGGGGAACATACTCAAAAAACTTCATATTGTACATGCTTTAACTTTGTTCTGGAACAAAAAAAATATAGACAGTATGTGGGCAATCTGCTAAATTTTAGGGAGATGTTTGCCTAATTGGGGGTTCCAGAGTGAATTCTGATTTTACTCTTTTCCTCATCTCTCTGGCCTGTTGCTTCAGAAAAACTCTTAAATTGATTTTCTGGCTGTATTAGTTGATTTTTGATCATTTTGGTTTTTCAGTAGAAGGCAGTTTTAATCCTATGCAAAAGAACAACTGTATAAAGAAACAGGACAGGTATTCACCACTATAGGATAGGAAGTACCTCAAGTAACAAGTAAATGTGAGTGAGTAAATTTTGTTAAAAGAATTTCATCAAGATTTATAATTCTGGGACATACTTGCAAAGCTATGTGATGAGCTACATTTTTCTGTCTTTTGTTAGGGTCAGTTTAACCCACTTACTCTGTAAAAGCTAAAGCCACTTATGTATACTCAAGGGTGGGTTCCACATTGCCTATCCAGTAGATTCTTCCTTTATAGTTCTCTACAAAGTGAATTTTCCACCTTTATCTATCTTTTTATAATCTTTGAGTACATCTAGGACTTCTGTCCTTTGCTTCTGCAGTTTCCTCATTCTGGAGTGCCTGAGGGACTTGTTTGAAGCCACACACGTGGTAAGGGCCAAATTTGGATTTTCTGTCCATCTTCTTCAAATGACAGTTTGTCCTGATTTATCCAGCCTGAATGAAATAGCCCTACAATGTATTAAAACTTCATTAAGTATTTGTATCAACTTCATTTTATGATTATTTTATTTCATAGATATCTATTGAACTCAATTTTTGTGACTTTCTTATTGGCCAAATCTTCTGTTAGTTCCCCCTACACTCGTACTTCCTTGCTGGATCAGATGGTAAAGAATCTGCATGCAGTGAGTCCAGGGTTTGATCTGTTGGTCAGGAAGACTCTCTGGATAAGGGAATGGCTACCCACTCCAGTATTCTTTCCTGGAGAATTCCATGGACAGAGGAGTCTGGGGGGCTACGGTCCATGAGGTTGCAAATGGTTGGACATGACTGTGTGGCTAACATTGTCACTCTTCATCCCCATAGTTGGTATAATGCCTTTTATGGTACACACGAGCTTCACAGATATTTGTGGAAATGATACCACATACAAGGATAAAAGTTTGCTTTTAAGTCCTAACAATAAGCAGTTTTCAGATGAATTGGAGTGGTTAACTCAGATGATCTGAGTACCATAGTACCAGTTCAACTCTAAAATTGAATATTAAAGAACAGGGGAAGAAAATGAAATATCTAAGATATGATCATTTAAAAATATCAGTATGCTAACCTCTGGAATGTATAGATCAAGCCACTTATTTCAATAGGATAACATATAACCACATGCGGATATACATTGCTTATCTATTAGAAAAGGAAATTAATATTATTGCTATGCTGTGAGGACATCTACACAAAAAGTAATCTGGGATTACTTGTAACCACAAGTAGTCCTAAAGAGTTAAAGCATATCTTCAAGTATTTCTTAATTGAAAGAATAAATCCAGCTTTTAACAGCATTTTTCTTTGTTCATGTTGGCTCTTCTAAGACTGTTATATGGATTATGTTTAATTCTCACAATAAATAACAAAGTAAATATCATATTTCCTGTCTCACCACCTACATTTTTTCCCCAGAACTTTTCATTGAGAAAAGTAACCTGCACACTGAAAAGTGCATAAGATCCATACAGTATATAGTTTTATAAATATCTATAAAGCAAATACCTATGTAAATACTATCCAGACCAAGAAATAGAACGTTTTATATAGGAGATTTGGAATAGCTTCTGAAGGCAGAGAGAGCAGAAAACAGCCAGGCAAACTCATACCATTGCAAACTCATTTCTTTCCCCTTGTGTTCATACTTTATTGATTTTTATAGTAATACTGTCTTTGCTTATCTGTATGATTTTGCCAACCATGTTTGCATCCCTAAAAAAAGGTTAGTTTTTTCTATTTTTGAACCTAGATGGAATCTTATTATAGGTATTATATTGTGTCTTGTTAAGGTTTATTCATGTTATTGTACATCACTTTAGTTGTCTATTCATTTTTAATATTTCATAGTTCCCATTAAATGAACACACCAACTAATTATCCATTCTACTGATAATGTCAATTTGGGGCTATGAACAATGACTCTTGGTGCACATATTTCTTTAAGGTATGTACCTAACAGTGGGATTGCTGAGGCTAAGGGTATGTGTGCTTTAACTATTCTGGACAATACTGCTATGTTTCCAAACAGAGTGTATGAGTTTATATTCCCACCAGCAGTGTACAGTTCCTAATGTTCCAAATCCTGGCCAACACTTGTTATTAGACTTTTATGTTTTTCCAGTCTTTAGTGATGTTTAGTGTTTATTCATTGTTTTAATTTTCATTCACTCTAACTGCCCGTGATGTTGAGTACCTTTAAAAAATATCAATATACTTATTGGTGATTTGAATTTTCACTTCTGTGAAACTTTTAATTCTTGGCCTAATTTTAAAATTGAATTGTGTTTTTTTTTCATTTATCTGGACTTTTCATTGAATTGACTATGTATTGATATCTACTATTATCAGTTTGCAAATATCATCTTTCACACTGTGGTTTATTTCTTTACCTGTTCATGGAATCCTATAGTAAACAGAAGTTCTTAATTTTAATGTAGTCAAAATTATCTATATTTCCTTTACATTGAGTGCTTTTTCTTTTATGAAAAGTCCCTAGCTCAAGTTTATGAAGATATCCACGTATATTCTCTTCTAAAAGTTTAAAAATTTTGCCTTTTTCACTTAGACTTTTAATTCACCTGTAAATGATTGGTATATATGAATACCCATTATTATCATTCCACTGGTTGCAAACTCTGTCCTTTCTCCATTGCTCTGGAGTGCTAGTTTGTTACCAATCAAGTGTTCTTTAGTGCATAGAGTTGCTTCTGGAGTTCAGTTGTATTCCATTAGTATAAAGATTTACCTTTGCAATTCACCATCTTGATTACTACAGCTTTGTATCAGGCAAGTCCTTCCTATATCAATTTTCTTCTTCAAATATGTCTTGGTTATTCTTGACCTTTTTAATGCACATGTAAAATATGCTTGTTAAGTATCCCCCCCACACTGAAATGACCTAATGATAAGGAATTCATTGAATCTATAAATTAATTTCAGGAGAAATATTTATATTAGTGAGCTTTCCAATCTGTGAATTGGATATATATTTCAGTATTTTGAAAAAGTATTTATGTACCTTTCCAGATACATTTTTTTCTTTTATTTTACCCCCAAGTTTTGTGGTATATGATTGACAAATAAGATGTACAATATATTTTTTTAATGTAAAAAGTGATAATTTAATATATGTATTTATTGTGAAATGAAATTATTCCAGTTTTTGAAGTCCTCTTTAGTATAATTCAATGATCCTCTACAAATCTTTTGTTAGACTTTTTCTGAGGCACTTGGTGTTTTTGGATACTGTTATAAATCCAACTTTGTTCTTGATTTAGTCCATCTGAACCTTCCAAGACCTTGCTCATTACTTCTTATTACTCATATCCTCACTATTTCTTCTTCTACTAAGCTGAAGGTGAAAGTCACTCAGTCATGTCCCACTCTTTGCGACCCCATGGACTATACAGTCCATGGAATTCTCCAGGCCAGAATACTGGAGTGGGTAGCCTTTTCTTTCTCCAGGGGATTTTCCCAACCCAGGGATAGAACCTAGGTCTGCATTGCAGCTGATTCTTTACCAGCTGAGCCACCAAAGGTTGCAAGGAGTCAGATACAGCTGAGGCAACTTAGCCTGCATGCACTTCTACCCATTCAAAAAAATCCTCTAGAAGCACCCTGTCTACTCTCCTCTTTCTTTCTGTTTATGGCCAAGCTTGGACATGATAGTCTGCACCCATGTGTCTGCCTTCTTCTCTCTCAGACAGTCACTTCCTAACCTGTTGTGGTCTGATTCGCTGCCACCACCACCACCACATGGCATCTGTTCTCACCAAGGATCTCCTGAAGATTAAAGACAGGGGCCATTTTTTCAAAGTCCTTACGTTGACATTTTTAGATTATAAAACATTATTAATAAAGATCAAACTATTAGTTATCGCCATAGTAATTAGAAAACAGTAATAATAATATCAGTGGTAAAATTTATCATTGAGTGTATTTGTTTGGCAGAACTCTATTGTTTTTGCAAAACCAGATATTTTTTTCACAGATGAAATGCTCCAATACTTCTTTCTCCCTTAAATTCAGGGTTCTCCTTCTCCTCTGGTTCTCTTTTTGCTCACTCAGTCTCCTTTTCTTAGTCTTTTTCTCCTGTTTTTCTTCCACTGCCCAAATCCACAGTCTGAGCTCCTCACCATGGTTTTGTCATTTGTCCTCATCTCACTCTTCCTGTTCCTTCCCATGTAATTTCTTCCCTTCCCACAGCATTAGCTATCATTAACCACGCTAATTTCTTTATATCTAGGCCCTAGCATGGTACCTTGCTCATAGCTAATTGAATAAGTGGATAAATGAATGAATAAGTAAATGAATGAATCTATAAAGTTATGCATGCCAAGTTCATATTCCTAGCTCAGCATTGAGCAGGCTGATAGATCTAAAACTATCTTCTATCTTTACTGGATGGTGTCCAGGTATCTGAGCTCAACATTTACAAAACTGAGCTCATAATCTTTTCTTCCAGCCTGATCCTCCTCTTATACATTTTCCCTGGTTAAAAGCGCTACTCTCCATCTATTTGCTCATTGATGAAACCTGGCAGTCACAGGACTCTTTTTCTCATGCTAGTCTCAGAACTCAGCAATCAAAATCTATCAGTGTATGTTTCTTGCATTCTGGTCTTTAGTACCCTATATCCTAGTGCTATTATTTTTAGAGCACCTGCATGCTTCATGGATCGATGATTTGATGGATTCTTCTGGAAGAAATAGAATAACTACAAATTTTACTCTTCCTGAAATAGATAGAATTACTATTTTTCCATGTGAAGAAAATATATCCTTCTAGTTTGACAGTTTGATATTGCCCAAGAGAGAGTCATATAAGAGTACACTCTTTGCTTTCTTCTTCTTCTTCTTTTTTAAACACTTGGGTATATAAAATAAGAGACTTCGTCACTTAATATTTTTAAAATTTTCATTTCCAGTATTCACAGAATTGTGGAGAATACTGAACTGTACATTTCATTAAAGTTAACTGGTGAACAACCAAATATCTCATTTTCTATCACTTAAGTCTTCCCAAATGGAGTCATGTTAAATTCTCACTTCAAGAGTCTCTATGTACAATTTCTGGGATGTCCTTCTTGGGAGAGAGTCTCTGGGACAGTTGTCCATTGGGAATGCTGGCACAAAGCTAGAGAAAGCAAAATAGATTGTAAAGTCAGAACATAAACTTTTATACCAAATATAGTGAAATTGACATTTACCATTTTTTCATAATGATATAGGTATATTTTGAGACACTGGAAATCCTACCTAATAGACTTAGTACATAATTCAAGAGGCTGATTTATGAAATTCTTTTAGGCAGAATTTCAAGCTGCAATGGGCACTATGATGCAAGGACCAGTTGGCAGCATCTCTTTTAGCTGTCAGAGCTCTCCAGATTGGCCATTCTAAAGAGGTCATGCCCACCTCTGATGCAGATGAGGGAACATGGAAGTTCAGCTCTCCGGGACATTCCAGCTTCAGAATTCCCTACAATGTTAGCTAAGGCTTCCATTGCAACAGCATGATAGCTTGAAAACTTTCTCTGTCCAGTTGTGTGTTTTTTCTTATCCTTTTCATTTCATTCCACAGGGTGTTGATCCCAAGAGCTTTCTGTAACAAACATCCTACATGTTAATTTTCATCTCAGAGTTTTCATCTGAGGAAACCCAACCTGCAACATACCCCCACCACATAAAAGTTTGATGCATCTCTGTTAGACAAGCACAGCACAAATGTAAATGCTATAAGCCTTCCCTAGGATAGGAAATACATAAAGGTTATCAAGTAAACAGATTCCTTAATTCTGGCAACATTTGCACATTGAGCTCCCCCAGGGATATAGACATGAATAAGATAGGATTCCTTGTCCTCTGGTGAGGGAGAGAGGCACGCGGATGTTCACAATAGAGTATAATAAGTGCTGTAACCAGGGACTGCGCAATGAGCTCATGGAACATAGATGAGGGAGCAATTAAAGCTGCCAGAGGGTCCCGAAGATTTCACAGGAGAAAATGTTTGATCTGGAAGTTCGAGGATGAAGAGAGGGAAGGGAATTCCTGACTGGAGGAGTAGCATATAGAAAGACACAAAGGAAAGAACGGAATGGCATGTTTAGGGGGTAGCTTTTAGCAGCTCTGTAACTTGTCTGGGGGGAGAGAGAAGCTAAGCAGAGATGAAGGTGAAGAAAGGCAGGAAGTCATGAAAAATCATCTTAATAGTCGGGATCCAGAGCTAAGGAAGGAGTAATTGCCTAGTGTTAATATGTACAAAGAAGAGATAAAGAAAGGTACTTAAAGAGTGTTTTAAATGGGGCGTACTGAAGAAGAGCCATTAGTGACAAACATTGAAGAGCCATCAAAATAACACTGGGAAGCTTAGGAGGGTGTTGGGCTTTCCTGGTGTCTCAGATGGTAAAGAACCTGCCTGCAATGCAGGAGACCTGGGTTCAACCCCTGGCTCAGAAAGATCCCCCGAAGAAGGGAATGGAAACCCACTCCAGTACTCTAGCTTGGAAATCCCATGGACAGAGGAGTCTGGCAGGCTACAGTCCATGGGGTCACAAAGAGTTGGACACAACTTAGCGACTAAGCACAGCACAGGAGAGTGCTACTGTAAAGGGTGGGAGAGAAGAGAATTTTGGTCAGTATTGTTACATGGTGCAGAGGTACTCCCTGGGATGGGGACTTGAAAACAAGCCATTGAACCCACAGTGGAATGAAGAAACAAATGGAAGTATATTCATAAATGAAATTCATGTAAGGAAAAACAATGTGTTACAAATGTGATTTGGGGTGTTTAAAGTCAGATAGACTATGATGCCAGGTCGTGTTTAGAAATACTTGCCCAGCTGGTACGGATGTAAAAAAATTAAAAGCTAGAAGAATAAATACTTTAAATTAGGATAGTGATTACCTGAAAGAAGGATAAGGACCTGGAGTAGGCAAGAGGGGAGGAGGCTAGAATCTCTTTCTTGATCTGCATGGTATCCTAATGGGTATTTCCCATGGGAGAAATCTTTGAACTACATATTTATATTTTATGAGCTTTTCTGTGTTGTCATCTATATTTTACAATAGATGGGGCTGAAAAATAAGCAATTGGGATGATTAATTTCAGGGTCAGGGTGGCTTTGGTGACTAGTGTCAGGAGAATGATGGGTGGTAAAGATCTGATTGTGCTGGGTTGAGGAACTAAAAGAACAAAATCTGGAAATGAAGATTATCTTTTTCATATATTGGTGGGGAATAGAAAGAGGAAATCTGCCATTTTATTAATAGAGCAGGTAACCTTTAAATTAGTAATACTCCTAAGCCAAATGCCTGTACTTAACATACAAGTAAAGAGGAATACGTTATAAATAACTGAACAAAACATTGTAATCAGTGGTTGAAAATGATGGTGACAAGCAAACAACCTTTTTTTTTTAAATTAGGTTTTTGAGAGCCATGTTTATAACTATTATTTAATGTGAATCTAGCAAATGTTTCTTAGAAACTTGAAGTTATAAAGGGACTACTTGAAAAAAAGACAAGTAAACTATTTAAAAGGACAAGCAACTCACAAACATATGTCATTAATACTTTGCCTGTAAGAGACTGGAATTTAGGTATAGCAGTATTTTGAGTTTTACCACAGTATTTGTATTTCGTGATATTTTTGATACAACAATTACAATATTTAACTTCACAAAACCAGAAGTTTCCTTTTCATTATAGGGGACTAGAAAGCAAAAGTAGGAAGTCAAGAGATGCCTGGAGTAACAGGCAAATTTGGCATTGGAGTACAAAATGAGCAGGTCAAAGGCTAACAGAGTTTTGCCAACAGAAAGCACTGTTCATAGAAAACACCCTCTTCCAACAACACAAGAGAATACTCTACACATGGACATCACCAGATGGCCAACACCGAAATCAGATTGATTATATTCTTTGCAAACAAAGATGGAGAAGCTCTATACAGTCAGCAAAAACAAGACCAGGAGCTGACTGTGGCTCAGATCATGAACTCCTTAATGCCAAGTTCAGACTTAAATTGAAGAAAGTAGGGAAAAACCACTAGACCATTCAGCTATGACCTAAATCAAATCCCTTACGATTATACAGTGGAAGTGAGAAATAGATTTGAGGGACTAGATCTGATAGACAGAGTACCTGATGAACTATGAACAGAAGTTCATGACATTGTACAGGAGGAAGTGATCAAGAATATTCCCAAGGAAAAAGAAATGCAAAAAGGCAAAATGATTGTCTGAGGAGGCTTTATGAATAGCTGTGAAAAGAAGAGAAGCTAGAGGCAAAGGAAAAAAGGAAAAATGTACCCATTTGAATGCAGAGTTCCAAAGAATAGCAAGGAGAGATAAAAAAGCCTTCCTCAGTGATCAGTGCAAAGAAATAGAGGAAAACAATAGAATAGGAAAGACTTAGAGATCTCCTCAAGAAAATTAGAGATACTAAGGGAACATTTCATGCAAAGATGGGCACAATAAGGGACAGAAATGATGTGGAACTAACAGAAGCAGATGATATTAAGAAGAGCAATTAGAAAATCAGAGAGACCTACAAGGAGAAAGCTATGATGTTTCCAGTAGTCATGTATGGATGTGAGAGTTGGACTATAAAGAAAGTTGAGCATCGAAGAATTGATGCTTTTGAACTGTGGTGCTGGAGAAGACTCTTGAGAGTCCCTTGGACTGCAAGGAGATCTGACTAGTCTGTCCTAAAGGAAATCAGTCCTGAATATTCATTGAAAGGATTGATGCTGAAGCTGAAACTGCAATACTTTGTCCACCTTATGGAAAGAACTGACTCATTTGGAAAAACCCTGGTGCTGGGAATGATTGAAGGCAGAGAGGAGAAGGGGATGAGATGTTGGATTGCATCGCCAACTTGATGGACATGAGTTTGATTAAACTCTGGGAATTGGTGATGGACCAGGAAGCCTGGCGTGCTGTAGTCCATAGGGTCTCACAGAGTCAGACACGACTGAGAGACTGAAATGAACTGAACTGGAGGATTACTCATTCAATTTTATTTCTGGACAGACTGGGACTCTGAAGCTTTGGAGGCTGAAGGTCAGCACCCAGATTGTACAGTGATTGGGAAGCTTAAAGTCCAGTTCTCTCTCCTTCTAGTCCAGAGATTCTTAGCCATAGCTCATAGATCAGATCTTTGTACAACAAATACTCTAAACAGTCCCTAGGGTTTTGTTACAATAGAATTTGATTGTCACCAGTAACAGAATGTTCTGTATTTGGCAACTGTTTTTCTCAAGTCATAGCTTTTAAAGATTTAACATATAGTTAAGTGGTGTTTGCATTTGGTCTTTGGGTCGTATCATTTATTTAGGGAGAACTCATCTCTTATGCAGAATGTGATTGGAAAAATGACTTGATTAATGAACATTCACTGTCAGTGCAACTTCCAATGCGAGTCTAGATTCTGAGACAGAAGGTCAGCTGCATAATCACATCAGCTTCCATTACGATATGAGCACAGTTATGTTGTCTCCTTGCAGAACTGCAGATATATTTTGAGAAGGAGCTGTGTTTCTGTTCTTTTCATAGAGGGAGAAAGAAATCCTGGCTGATTAAGCAGTGGTTCTTATTTTTCTTGGGCCACAAGGGAAGCCTAAGAATACTGGAGTGGGTAGCCTATCCCTTCTCCAGCAGATCTTCTTGACGCAGGAATTGAACCAGGATCGCCTGCATTGCAGGCCGATTCTTTACCAACTGAGTTGTCAGGGAAGCCTATAGGAAAATTACCCTCCTTGAATAGTAGTGTCCTTTGTGATGCACCATATGATGCAGGAGAAATTTTTTAAATTTAGTTCTCATTAGGATATTTACTTTTTTATTGTTTTTCTACCATTGCTCTGTCATGATTAAGTCTTCCAAACTGAGGAGAACTTCTATCCAGGCAGACTGTAGATCTTTGTAGCCTTTGACCAATTCAGTAAATGTTAATGTGTGTGTGTGTTAGCTGCTCAGTTGTGTCAAACTCTATGTGACCCCATGGACTGTAGCCCACCAGGCTCCTCTGTCCATGAGGTTCTCCAGGCAAGAATTCTGGAGAGGATTGCCATGCTCTCTTCCAGGGGATCTTCCGGACACAGGGATAAACCTGGGTCCCCTGCATTGCAAGCGAACTCTTTACCATCTAAGCCACAAAGCTGTAACTATTAATGGAATCTTCTAGCTTATCGCTTTAGTAAGTCACTTGCATTACCTGTAAGTCTCAACTCACTTAAATCTAGTCAGTTTTCTGGGAGTATGCCTTAAGTTTCAGAGCTGATTCCTCTACTAAACTGTGAGTACCTTGAAGGCAGAGTGTGAAGCTGGATAATTTTTCTGCACACCAGTGCACCTAGAATGGTGATATGTGCAGAGTAAGTTCTCAGTTCTAATTAGTTAAGCAAAGATGAATGCTTTCTAGCCTTATCACTTTATTGATTCAGTGCTATCAAGGGTAGCTAACCTACTTTTTAACCTTGAGGCAGCCTGTAACAATATGATTATAAGTGCTTTCTCTTCCCCTAGCCTCAGTGTCCCTCTAATGTGCCTTTACTGCAGTGAGCTGAGTTTGCAGAGTTTCCCTTGACATCGTTCCTGCAGTGTATTGCCCTGTCACCAGGAGAAGGACCGTCTTTGACCCCTTTTATTTTCCCTCATCTGGGATTAAAAGCATTTAACATGCTTTTGAGATTTTCTTGATATATCTATTTTAAATAGTATTGTTCTCCTATATGAGACAAAATACAGAAATTCACTAAAGGAGCAATATGTAAAATAGAGACCTCCATGCAAAATGTAGTAGTGTACTAGCTTAAGCAACAATTTTGCTATTGTCAGTTTTTACATAATTTTTCTCTGGCCTTAGTATTCATTCACTTACTACAGTGCTTTCAAGCACTGAAAAAGAGCCCCAGAACATGGCTAGGCTGAGATTCCTTACAGACTTCTTGTAGGCAATTGGAGCCTTGTCTCCTGTGGACCTGAGGTGAGTGTTCTTGCTGGAGCCTTCAGCTTTCAAGTCTGAAGTGGAATTGAGATTGTCCCAGAGATTCTGAGCATTCCTGGGAAAGCACTAAGTCCTTTTCAATAGTTGTTAGTTTTTACCACTTTAATTACCACTCAGTTACATTTATTTGACAAAACAGTAGCTGTTTGCACATTTGATAGGAAAGTATTGGGGAAATATATGCTTTAAATATATCCATGGAATCCAGGAGGCATGTTTCCTATCTTTCTTACCTGAGAACCCAGTTTCCAAATTCAGGATGTTTGTTTTTACTCATACATAGGGATGTGTTTTTCTCCTTGTAGGTGTCTCTGATTTTCTAATTGCAGTTGTTGTTCAGCTGCCAAGTTGTATCCAACTCTTTGCGACCCCAAGGACTGTGGCATGCCAGGCTTCCCTGTCACTCACCATCTCCTGGAGTTTGCCCAAGTTCATGGCCATTGAATTGGTGAAGCCATCCAACCATCTCATCCTCTGTCACCACCTTCTTCTTCCGCTTTCAGTCTTTCCCAGCATCAGGGTCTTTTCCAATGAATAACTTGTTCACATCAAGTGGCCAAAGTACTGAAGCTTCAGCTTCGGCATCAGTCCTTCCAACAGGTATTCAGGGTTAATTTCCATTAAGACCGACTAGTTTGATCTCCTCACTTTCCAAGGAACTCTCAAGAGTCTTCTCCAGAACCACAGTTCAAAAGCATCAATTCTTCTGCACTCAGCTTTCTTTATAGCCCAGCTCTCACATCCATACAAGACTACTGGAAAGACCATAGCCCTGACTATATGAACCTTTGTCAGAAAAGTGATGTCTTTGCTTTTTAACACACTGTCTAGGTTTGTCATAACTTTCCTGCCAAGAAGCAATCATCTAATTTCATGGCTGCAGTCACCATCCATTATGATTTTAGAGCCCAAGAAGAGGAAATCTGTCACTGATTCTACATTTTCCCTTTCTATTTGCCATGAAGTGATGGGACCTGATGCCATGATCTTGGTATTTTTAATATTTAGTTTTAAGCCAGCTTTTTTACACTCTCCTCCTTAACTCTCATTAGAGGCTCTTTAGTTCCTCTTTGCTTTCTGTCAGTAGAGTTGTATCATATGCATGTCTGTGGTTTTTGGTATTTCTGCTGGAAATCTTGATTACAGCTTGTAACACATCCAGCCCAGTATTTTGCATGATGTGCTCTGCATATAAGTAAAGAGAGTGACAATAAACAGTCTTGTCGTTCTCCTTTCTCAATCCTGAACCAGTCAGTTGTACCATACAGGATTCTAACTGTAGCTTCTTGACCCAAATGCAGGTTTCTCAGGAGACAGGTAAAATGGTCTGGTATTCCTATTTCTTTAAGAATTTCCAGAGTTTGTTATGATCCACACAGTCAAAGGCTTTAGTGTACAATAAAACAGAGGTAGATGTTTTTTTGGAATCCCCCTGCTTTCTGTATGATCCAGCAAATGTTGGCAATTTGATCTCTTGTTCCTCTGTCTTTTCTAAACCCCACTTGAACAGCTGGAAGTTCTCGGTTCACAGACTGCCGAAGCCTAGCTTGGAGGATTTTGAGCACAACCTTACTAGCATGTGAGATGAGTGCAACTGCTGATGGCTTGCACAGTCTTTAGAACTGTCCTTCTTGGGAACTGGGATAAGGATTGGCCTTTTCCAGTCCTGTGGCCACTGCTGGTTTTTCCAAATTTGCTGACATATTGAATACAGCACTTAAATAGCATCATCTTTTAGGATTTTCAATAGCTCTGTTGGAATTTCAGTACCTCCAATAGATTTATTGGCTGTAGTGCTTCCTAAGGCCCACTTGCTTCACACTCAAGAATGTCTAGCCCTTGGTGAGAGACTATACCATCTTGGTTACCTGGGTCATTATGATCTTTTTTGTACAGTTCTTCTGTGTCTTCTTTCCATTTCTTTTGGATCTCTTCTGCTTCTATTAGGTCTTTTCTTATTACTGAGTCATAATCATAAAAGTTTCTCATTTATGTAATTGTTTACTTACATTGATTTAATATATGGTCTGATATTAGGGCTTCCCTGATGGTTCAGATGGCAAAGAAAGTGAAAGTGAAAGTGAAAGTCTTAGTTGTTCAGTGTTCCACACTCTCTGCAAGTACATGGACTGCAGCCCACTTCTCTCCAGGTGCTTCTTCTGCAGCCCACTACAGGTGCTTCTCTGTCAATGGGAATTTTCAGGCAAGGATACTGGAGTGGTTTGCCATTTCTTATTTCAGGGGATCTTCCTGACCCAGGGATTGAACCCCGATCTCCTGTACTGCAGGCAGATTCTTTACCGAGTGAGATACAAGGAATCTCACTCAGTGAGATTTAATTTGCTTTCTTCATTTTATGCTGCATCTCTCTTTTGTTTTCAGAGTCAGTTAGTTAGTTTAGTCACTCAGTCATGGCTGACTCTTTGTGACCCCTTTGCAGCACATCAGGCCTCCCTGTTCATCACTGACTCCTGGAGTTTACGCAAACTCATGATCATCGAGTCAGTGATGCCATCCAGCCATCTGATCCTCCATTGGCCTTCTATTTCTGCCTCCAATCCTTCCCAGCATCAGGATCTTTTCTAATGAGTCAACTCTTCACATCAGGTGGCCAAAGTATTAGAGTTTCAGCTTCAATATCAGTCCTTCCAACAAACACCCAGGACTGATCTCCTTTAGGATGGACTGGTTGGATCTCCTTGCAGTCAAAGGGACTCTCAAGAGTCTTCTTCAACATCACAGTTCAAAAGCATCAATTCTTTGGTGCTCAGCTTTCTTCACCATCCAACTCTCACATCCATACAAGACTACTGTGAAAACCATAGCCTTGACTAGATGGACCTTTGTTGGCAAAGTAATGTCTCTGCTTTTTAATATGTTATATAGGTTGTCATAACTTTCCTTCCAAGGAGTAAGCGTCTTTTAATTTTATGGCTGCAATCACCATCTGCAGTGATTTTGGAGCCCAGAAAAATAAAGTCTGACACTGTTTCCCCATCTATTTCCCATGAAGTGATGGGACCGGATGCCATGATCTTCATTTTCTGAATGTGGACCTTTAAGCCAACTTTTTCACTCTCCTCTTTCACTTTCATCAAGAGGCTTATTAGTTCCTCTTCACTTTCTGCCATAAGGGTGATGTCCTCTGCATATCTGAGGTTATTGATATTTCTCCCAGCTTTCTCCCAGCAATTTTGATTCCAGCTTCTGCTTATTCCAGCTCAGTGTTTCTCATGATGTACTCTCCATATAAATTAAATAAGGAGGGTGAAATATACAGCCTCGACGTACTCCTTTTCCTATTTGGAACCAGTCTGTTGTTCCATGTCCAGTTCTAACTGTTGCTTTCTGACCTGCATACAGGTTTCTCAAGAGGCAGGTCAGATGGTCTGGTATTCCCATCTCTTTCATAATTTTCCACAGTTTATTGTGATCCACACAGTCAAAGGCTTTGGCATAGTCAATAAAGCAGAAATAGATGTTTTTCTTAAACTCTCTTGCTTTTCGATGATCCAGAGAATGTTGGCAACTTGATCTGTGGTTCCTCTCCCTTTTGTAAAACCAGCTTGAACATCTGGAAGTTCACGGTTCAGGTATAGCTGAAGCCTGGCTTGGAGAATTTTGAGCATTGCTTTACGAGCGTGTGAGATGAGTGCAACTGTGCGGTAGTTTGAGCACTATTTGGCATTGCCTTTTTTTGGGATTGGAATGAAAACTGACATTTTCCAGTCCTGTGGCCACGGCTAAGTTTTCCAAATTTGCTGGCATATTGAGTGCAGCACTTTCACAGCATCATCTTTCAGGATTTGAAATAGCTCAACTGGAATTCCATCACCTCTACTAGCTTTGTTCGTAGTGATGCTTTCCTAAGGCCCACTTGACTTCACATTCCAGGATGTCTGGCTCTAGGTGTTTTCAGAGAGCTGTACATTTTTCAAGTGCTTTTAGGGCACATTTATATATATTTATATATGAATATATATGCTTTATATTATAAATTTATTATGTACTCTATTATGTTCACTATATTATTATATTATACATGAGTAATATATATTATTCATACACATATTTCCGTTAGTCACATTAACACTTTGAAATAGCTAGAGCAAATTTTATAATGTGGAAATTGAAAATCAAAGAAGTTATGTGACTTCCAAGGCCCCTAACTGATAGTTGACAATGTTCATACTGAAATGTGGGTGCAATAATTCAAAACTCAGTGTATTTCAATCATCTTCTTCTATGAGAATGTGCTCCCTACCATCCCAGAGATGATTTGTGCCTCCTTTCTGTCTGTATTCACCCAGTTCCTTCTCTCTGCCAATCGAAAGATGACCCATTTTCCCAGGCTCAGTTCAAAGTCACCTTCTTCTTGAAAGCAACCTCTGATAAGCCAGTCTGGAGTTATTTTTCTCCATAATAACAAATACTTGTTATTTATGTCTTTTGTATCTACTCATAAGTTCTTTGTATCATTATTTGACTATGCTAAATTAGATATTTAGAGATAAGGTAAAAAAACATAGACCTTGAAGTCACCTGAACGTGGGTTCAAGTCTTTATGCCACTTACTAGTTTTTTGATCTTACACATCTGTTAATTCATGAGTGAAGTGAGGATTTATTAATTCATTTCGACATATCTGTTGAATGCCTACTATATACTTGGTAAGCAAAGTGGTGAACAAAATACAACAAAGAGTATGAGGGAGATAGACTAATAAATAATAGAATGTAAGCAAGTGTTAAATGATTTTTAAAAATAAAACTAAATGATGAAGTAGTGACTATGGGGTCTGCATTAGCAACAGCCAGGAAGTTTGCCCTAAAAAAGTTTATGCTTCGCCTGAGACCACAATGGTATGCAGAAACAGCCTTGCAAAGACATGATCAGTTCTCCAGGCAGGGAGACTTGGAAGGGCAAAATCCTTGAGGTTTGAGATAGATTATCTTCTCAGAGGAGCAGAAGAAAGGCCAGTCTGGTTGGAGCATAGTGAGCAAGGACTGTGATCTTACTGGTAGGGTTGAGGTTGCTGAGGAGAGGAGGATTCAAATCATGTGAGGACTTCAGTGTTGGTAAGGAGTTTGAGTTTTATTCTAATTGTCATAGGAAATCAGTGGAGAGAACAACACAACCCCCATATAGTTGAGGGTGCTGAATGGGTTGACCAAGAAAAGCAGTTAGCACAATGCCTACATTTGTATTCTACCTTCATATATTGGATTGGCCAAAATGTTCATTCAGATTTTTCCACAACATCTTACAGAAAAACTTGGAGAAATGTTTTGGTCAACCCAATGTATGTTTTATTATAACTACATTGGAAACTCTTTAAATGCAAGGAATATTTGTTGTTTTACCCTCTACAGTGTGATGCACTGTGACCCAGAAAACCTGATAGGGTTCATTACATATGAGTGTCAGCCTAGTGTGCTGCTCATCAGTAGCCTTCTAAGGTAGAGACTTCTGCTGTTCTCAGCAATTCAACCAAACTGCCTGTTCAACATCACCTCATACACATCAGGTCACCAATAAGTTCTGTAATAGCAGCTTGTGTGTAGTGGAGTATGATAAGGATGCATAATTCTCACATCAATCTATATTTAATTGCCATTCTGGAAAAAAACATTGACTTCTATATAGTCATCCAAAAAGAGAGAGTGAAAAAACAACATAAATATAAGGGATGAAGGCTCCATTTAGCATTTTGAAAAAGCAGAAGAGTTTTTCTTTCTTTTGGTTTGCTGTACCATCTGCTATCTGCTTTTCAAATAAGCAGTACCAGTGAGTTCTTTATTGAGATAGACACTGTTACTTAGACCTTGAAAGTTTATTTCTTTTTGGAAATGCCAAAGTGTATGATTTTTTTCTTTGCTTCAGAGGGTGTATTTTTTTCTTTCTGACAGAAGAGAGATCAAGATAGAAACCTTTCTATCTGGGCTTCCCTGGTAAAGGTTTCTTTCTGAAGGACAGCTTCCCAAGAGCCATTTGTCACTGTTTCTATGCATAAGAAGTGGGAAAACTCTTACTTTTTCCCTTTGTATGTTCACATTCAGATCACTCACTCAGAGACATGCACTGATTTTTAAATTATTGTTTGGAATTAGAGATGCCTTTTGGGTTTCATGCAACTCCCAAACTGAGCCAATTTAGCTCTCCTCTGAACTGGTGGCCCTTTTTGTTGTTTTCCCTCATTTTCTTCATAGAAGGTCACCTTCAGATGACGAATAGGTATGCTGGCTTTAACTTCAGTTCAGTTCAGTTCAACTTAGTTGCTCAGTCGTGTCCGACTGTTTGTGACCCCATGAACCGCAGCATGCCAGGCCTCCCTGTCCATCACCAACTCCCGGAGTCGACCCAAACCCATGGCCATCAAGTCGATGATGCCATCCAACCATCTCATCCCCTGTCATCCCCTTCTCCTCCTGCCCTCAATCTTTCCCAGCATCAGGGTCTTTTCAAATGAGTCAGTTCTCCACATCAGGTGGCCAAAGTATTGGAGTTGCAGTTTCAACATCTGTCCTTCCAATGAACACCCAGGACTGATCTCCTTTAGGATGGACTGGTTGGATCTCCTTGCAATCCAAGGGACTCTCAAGAGTCTTATCCAACACCACAGTTCAAAAGCATCAATTCTTCAATGCTCAGCTTCCTTTATAGTCCAACTCTCACATCCATACATGACTGGAAAAACCATAGCCTTGACTAGACGGACCTTTGTTGGCAAAGTAATGTCTCTGCTTTTTAATATGCTGTCTAGGTTGGTCATAACTTTCCTTCCAAGACTTTAACTTCAACATACATTAAAAAAATCTGTTTGATTTTTAACTATCTATTTAGCTGCAGAAATAATCATTAGAGAGAATAATAGGTTAAAAACAAATGATTATTTGATGAAATTTTCTTTTCATCTCCGTAAGTCTTCAAGCTCCATACTTCTTTTTGATAGAATCATCAAGTAAAATCCACTAGTAAGACAGAAGGAAAGCCATGAAATCAAAAGCACTTTTATTCCTTTGATTTATCTAGTGTTTAATTGTTTTAAGTGAGATTTAACTTTTGTTTCCCAGCCCAAATTGGAACTTCTTGAAGGCACAGATCATACCCTGTAGTCCTGTATTTTTCATAGTGCCAAGGTCTTGTCAAGAAACTAAACACACACATAGTAAATTTTATAGAATACTTTGAGTCACTAGAATTGTATTTTTGTTTGATGACTCCCTCTGGCAGCTTAAACCCTTACAGTATCCTACTTGTAACAGTAATTAAACTATACTTAACTTCTGAGCCCTTGAACTTGACAGTCCAAGAAGATATAGAGGACTAACAGGGCCTTACTTGTGCTAACTGCATTGCTACATTTGTGTTGTTAATTCAGCCCTCAACATAAGCATATACATTTTTTTAAATGGAAGATTTCAAAAGAGATTATCTAAGTTTCTTTCTCTCTTAAATTTCCAAAGTGCAGAACTGCATTCTTTGACGCTTTTAAATAAAGTCAAGGGTGAAATGACGCTTTGATGTCTAGAACATTGACAGTTTTTCTCTCTAAGCTTTTTTTGCCATGAAGCTTATGAATAATGGTAAAACAAATGATGCTTTTTAGAGTAAGGTCTTATGAAAATAAAAATATATGATACAATTCTCTTAGATATAGTATGAAAGATTTGACAGCAGATCATTAGCTTGTAGCTATTTCATATATAAGAGAGTGAGTCAGGGGCAGGTGGTTTGAGTCATTAGCCCTGAATCCTTTCTCTGGACTGAGAAATGCTTTATATGGACATGGTTTCTCACCATAAGTCTCAAAAATTAAGCTATTGACTCCTCTTAAATCTTAACTACCCTTAGTAAAATTTTGGATCTATGTGTTGAATTCCTTAAATCATTATTGTGTTTGTTTGTAATACTATGTCGAAACTGAAAGAAGAAATATAGAGGATGTGTATTCACACTTGGAACTGTGAACTCTGCTGCTTAGTTTTACTACCTAAGTGTCTGGAAAGGAAGATCTCATTTATTAAAAACAGTTCTGTTATTAAGAACACTGTTTTAAGATTTCAGTATAATGATGAGTTTTAGAGCCTATTAAATTGAGAAAAGCCTATTAAGTAATGAATACTGAAAGTTTCAAAGAGTTTGAAATGGGTATCCTTCTACTTTGGTGAATAAAGAATTCTGAAAGCTGCACTTTGAAATGCACATCCTTCTACTTTGATGGTACATTGTTCTTCTACACACTGGAAAGCAATCTAGCATATGCATTGAAAATTAAAATATTTATAATAGTTTCTGAGAAATTCTGTTTTTTATAGAAATAATGGGAAATACAAAGAAAATTATATACAAGAACAAATTCATTGAAGTATTGTGCATAATTAAAAAAGCAAAAAAAAAAAACCCACACCTTAAATTAAAGGGCCAACAGTTGTGGAATGCTTATGTAAATCAGGACACCTCCACTTTCTGAAATACTATATGGCCTTCAAAATCATGGCTAAATGGCAACATAAGCATGGTAAAAATGTTTATTACATAAATAATAGTAGTGTTTACTGATTAGACAACATGTATTAAAATCACAATATTTAGTTATATTTGGCTGATAGGATTATTTATTTATTCACTCAACAAATAGACTATGTAAATCACATATATTTTCATGTAATCCCTGAAATAATGCATTGCTACACATTTTAAAGATATGGAAAATGTGCACAAAATAAGATGCTTTAGACAAGTATTTTAGTGTTTAAGTCTGTTGTCTAGTGATTATTCCGGTACTTTGGGTACTGAAGATATGGTAGGGTCTTTGTTTTTCTTTAAAAACTTATTCAGTTAATCAGTTGCATGATAAAGGGCTAAACCACATGACAATTCTTCAAATAATCCAGAAAATGTACGCTTCAGGTGCTATTATAGTTCTAGTAAAATCCTGATTGATGCAATTGTTATTTATGAGGGAAAACTGAGCAACTTCCCTCAATCCTATGGATTTTTAAAGTGCTACCTGTGTGACTTTGGGTATGTTAGTTAACTTTTCTGTGGTTCATTTCTTCATCTTAAAATGATGATAATAATCACATAGTTGTTTTGAGGATTAAGTGAGTATGTGTGTGTGTGTGTGTGTGTACACATCATGTTTAGAGCAGTGCTTGGTTCATAGTGAGTCCTCAGTATGTGGCAACAACTACCACAGTTCTGTTGATCTAGTTGTAGCTTTATATTCTCATTATTTATTCTTTCTCCTTATTGCTCAATTATATTATCTTCTATTCTTAAACTAATTTCAGCACTGAATGTTAAATTTCAGAAAAAGTATTGAAAATTAAGCTATAATTTTATAATACTGTTTTCCTATTCATATAGGTCTAGCACATTTCTTATTCAGTTTATTCCTAGTAGTTTTAGATTTACTACTTAATTTGTTAATTAGAATTTTTTTCCACAATATTTCTTAATTGGTTATAGTAAAGCTGTTGATTTTGGTTGCATGATCTTGTATCTGATAAACATTATGTACTTTTATTTTAGTTCTAACTAGTTTTCTAGTTTATCTCTGGTATTAGCTAGCACACAAACATAGTCTATAAAATAACTCTTGTTACTTTCCAGCTAATATTGATGACTCATCTCTTTTCTTATCTTATTGCATTGGGTATGAATAAATTTTTTCCCTTGTCATTTGCATTGGCTATAAACAATGCCATATAATTACACTGTAGTTACAGTATGTAATTACATTTCTATGAAGAAACAAAGATATTTCATTGTTTTTAAGATCTTTTCAGATTTTACCTCTTAGTATTTTAAAATTTGCATTTGATAATACCATTCATCAACTTGAGAGATATGTCACCCATCTTTGTGCACATTTGTGCTCAATTGCTCAGTCATGTCCAACTCTTTGCAAACCCATGGGCTGTGGCCTATCAGACTCCTCTGTCCATGGGATTTTTCAAGCAAGAATACTGGAGTGGGTTGTCATTTCCTCCTCCAGGGGATCTTTCTGACCCAGAGATCGAACTCATATTCCCTGCATTGGTAGGTGGATTCTTTACCACTGATCCACTTGAGAAACCCTTTGCCCATCTTTAACTCAGTTTAATTTTTAGAACTCAAGAATAAGTCTTGAATTTTATCGATGACTTTTTCTTCATGTCAGAGTGATCATGTAATTAAATAGTTAACACATTGACTCTAATACATTTTTAATGTTGACTGAGTCTTTTATTTCTCTACTCAATCCAGGCTGATAATTGAATATAATCTTTTAACATCCTTCTGTATTTTGTTCTCTTATATATTGTATTTAGGAACTTTTCATCAAATTTTCATGAGACATCAAAATTCATAGTATATTATATGTGTGTTTGCACATGTGTATTACATTTTTCAGTTTCATAATCAATTTTGAATGCTTTCCTAGACTCAAATAAAAAGTTTGCTAACTTCCACTTCTTACTATTGTTTAGTTTGCGGGTTTGATAAAATTTACCTGGAAAGGTATCTGATCTTAGTATATTTTGTGAGGAGATAAATCTTTAATTTTATTTTTAGTATATTGGTGCAGCCACTATGGAAAACTGTATGGAGGTTCCTGAAAAATAATTAAAAATAAGGAATTTCAGGAATTTCCTGGGGTCCAGTGATTAAGACTCCACACTTCTACTGCAGGAGGCATGGATTTGACTCCTGATTGGGGAACTGAGATCTCACAAGATGCACAGTGAAGCCAAAAGAAAAAAAAAATTAAAACCCTAAAAATAGAGTTAATCTGTGATCCAGCAATCCCATTAATGGTCATATATTTTAAAAGAATTAAAAGCTTTAATTTAAAAGAATGTATGCACTCTAGTGTTCATAGCAGCATTTTTTGTAATAGTCAAGATACGGAAACAGTTCAAGTACCCATCAACAGATGACTGGTTGAGATATTACTTAGCCAAGAAAAATAATGGGATATTACCAGCCATGCAAAAAAATGAAATATAATCATTTGCAGAAACATGGGTGGACCTAGGGAATATCATACTAAGTGAAGTAAGTCAGGCAGAGAAAGAAAAATATTATGTGATATCACTTGTATATGGAAGCTAAAAATAATACAAATGAATTTTTATACAAAATAGGAACAGACTCACAGACATAGAAAACAAACTTATGGTTACCAAAGGGGAAAGGAAGAGGAGGATTGATGAAATAGGAGTATAAAATTAACAGATACAAATTACTATATACAAAACAAGTAACAGGATTTACTGTATGACAGGAACTATATTCAATATCTTATAATAACCTATAAATGATAATAATTTTTAAAAATGAATCATTTTGCTATATATCTGAAAATAACACAATATTGAAAATCAACTAGATTTCAATAAAAAAAAATTCTATAGCCTCTATATTCTCACTTCTGTCTCTCTTTGAGAGAGACTGAGAACATTTAGTTTTCCTTTTTCTTCTCCCACTTCAGGATTTAAAAATCAAGAATTTATGTTTTTGGCTGTCTTTTTTAAAGCAAACTTAAAATTTAAGCATATACATTGTATATATGATGATGCCACCAGTATGGCACCAGATGACACCACTCTTATGGCAGAAAGTGAAGAGGAACTAGAGAACCTCTTGATGAAAGTGAAAGAGGAGAGTTAAAAAGCTGGCTTAAAACTCAGCATTCAAAAAACTAAGATTATGGCATCTAGTCCCATCATTTCATGGCAAATAGATGAGGAAACAATGGAAAGAGTGAGAGACTTTATTTTTGGGGCTCCAAAATCACTGCAGATGGTGACTTCAGCCCTGAAATTAAAAGACAATTGCTCCTTGGAAGAAAAGCTATGACCAATCTAGACAATGTATTAAAAAATCAGAGACATTGCTTTGCCAACAAAGGTCCATTTAGTCAAAGCTATGGTTTTTCCAATAGTTGTGTATGGAGGTGAGAGTTGGACTATAAGGAATGCTGAGCACTGAAGAATTGATGCTTTTGAACTGTGGTGTTGGATAAGACTCTTGAGAGTCCCTTGGACTGCAAGGAGATTCAGCCAGTCCATCCTAAAGGAGATCAGTCCTGGGTGTTCATTGAAAGGACAGATGTTGAAGCTGAAACTCCAATCCTTTGGCCACTTAATGCAAAGAGCTGACTCCTTTGAAAAGACCCTGATGCTGGGAATGATTGAAGACAGGAGGAGAAGGGGACAACGGAGGATGAGATAGTTGGATGGCACCACTTACTCAATGGACATGGGTTTGGGTGAACACCAGGAGTTGGTGATGGACAAGGAGGCTTGGTGTGCTGCAGTTCATGGGGTCACAAAGAGTCGGACACGACTGAGCAACTGAACTGAACAGAATCGATATATGGATGTGAGAGTTGGACCATACAGAAGGCTGAGCACCAAAGAATTGGTGCTTTTGAACTGTGTTGGGAAAGACTCTTGAGACTCCCTGGACTGCCAAGAAATCAAATCAGTCAATCCTAAAGGATATTAGTCCTGAATATTCACTGGAAGGACTGATGCTGAACTTGAAGCTCCAATACTTTGGCCACTTGATGTGAAGAGCCAAGTCATAAGAAATGACCTTGATGCTGAGAAAGATTTAAGTAAGGCAGGAGGAGAAGAGGACAGCAGAGGAAGAGATGGCATCATTGATTCAATGGACACGAGTTTGGGCAACCTCCAGGAGATGGTGAAGGACAGGAAAGCCTGGCGTGCTGCAATCCATGGGGTCACAAAACGAAGGGCATGACTGAGTGACTGAACAACAATAACCTGTGAATCCATCACTACAATCAGAGTCATGCCATATCAAATTGCCTGTTTGACTTAGTAGATTCATTATTTTTTGTATGACATCTTTTCAAATCTCTAAGAATTCTATTTTTCTCTAGGGTATCTTTTGTTTCTTATATGAGGTTTGTTTCCTCATACATGAACTCTCTGGTTGTTCTAACACCTGTTTTGGCATTGTTGACTTTTCTGTGGTATTTGTATTTATAATTGAGGGTTGAGGCTGGTGAGTAATGATAGTTAGAGATGGTTCTTCCTGAGAAAGTGAATGAAACAATTCTTTCCATGAGTGAATTTAGATTCTATTTATGGAGGAGTTTTGTGTAGAGAGAGGGTACATGATGGTGACCAGAAAGATATTTCTTCCAGATTACCCAGAAAGTTTGCTCAGTAGTTGTATGGGCTGCCACACATCTATCTTTCAAGGCAACCAGAAGTTACCTGGGGATACCACTGAGATATTCTTTCTTTGTTTCAATAACTTCTGTAAGTTTCTTATGACAGATCCTTAATTTTATTTAGAGAAATTTTCTTGAGAATTTAGTGAGGGTCATGATACAATCAGAAGTTCAACTTTCCATTCCACTATAGTTCACCATTCCACTGCCTAACTGTGCTTCTAGTCTCTGATATCTTTGATCTTGGTGTCTTCTTGGGTTCTGAAAAGAAAAAACACACTTCTTTAGTACTGTCCTCTTATGCATTTTCAGTGTTACATGTTCAGCTCTATCAGATTTTACTATCAATCTGATCCCATCTGCCTATATCGTCTAGAAATTCTCCACTATTCTTGTCTGCTACTGGCACCCTTCCCAGGTTTCTAGCACTACTATGGATTCATTCTTATTTTTAAATCACTTCTGTTAATTGAATGGCTCTATGGGATGTAAGAAAGATTAATACAGATGCTCAGATATCCATTATAAAGCACAAAAACAGTTTTTAATATTAGCAAAACAATTTCTTCTGAGGGATCAGCATAGTTTATTTTACAAAACTCATAATTTTTCTTTCAATTTAAGCTTTGACTATTTCAGAAATATTAAATGCCAGGTACTATAAGACATGATTTGCACACATTTTCTACATTTTTATAGAAATTCAATATTATTTTCCTAGTTTACATATTTAAAAATTTGCCTGAGGAATTTGAACTAGCAAGTGATTTTAATCAATATGAAGCTTCCAAAGCCATATTTTCTTTTAAAAAGAATAGATTGACTTAAATATAGAACACTGGATACTTAAACACTTAAACTCTGCATAACTTAAAATACTAAGTTTTATGACTTTTAATTTGGTTGAAGACTACTGATAAACATAATATTTTCCTCATTGTAGATTTCAAAGAAGACATTAAATGTTTGCATTGATTTTGGAAGGGATTGTCTCTAAATCAACTAAATATTTAATTTCTCCAAATATATTATTCTATTGACAATTTCTTTATCACTTTGCAGACAGTGATCACTATACTACATTAGTAAGTGTATATATACTTATATACATTTATATCTGTATCATATGTTGGCAATAATAATTTTCATGATCTAAGTATAAGCTATATTTATTTCTGTGACACAAGGATTAGCCATACTATAGTAAGTATTTCTTTTAAAAAATCAACAACAATTCAATGATAATATTCATGAATGAAGATGAAACTGAGAGCATTTTGGTTCTCCCATAATTTTAAAGAGCAGCTTATCTTTTAAACACATCATCTCTGATCATTTATAACTTAGAGAATCTAATCCAATGCACTTCTTCAGTTTGTGTTAATGGCTGCAGAGTTCTGGGAAGAGAAAAATTTCTTAGTATTCTTGAAATAATGAAATTAAAAAAAATTCCAGTTAGTCATTCAAACAAAAAGAGGAAACTGTCTATTAGTGATGCGAGTAAACTTATTTTAATTATCTAATGCTAATGACATCATTTACAGGAAAAAATAATTTTAAAAAATATTTTCACTTGGTGTGATTCAGTCACCCTAAATCTTGATAGGGTTGAGTTTAAAAATGATCCAGACTACTTTCTATGGTTCTTCTATAGCTTATCTTTAGCTTATTTATTTGCCAATACAGGGTCTGGAAGTAGATAAAACTTTATTTACTATTCCCATCTCTGAAAAGTTAATTTCACTTTATTTTTAATTGATATTATTTCAAGTAAGACAATTAAATATGCACAGAAATGTTTATATGTTTATATCTTAGTCCAGTTCTTTTTCGTGACTATATTTTCTCTATGTTCTAGATATTTTGGGCCATTTGCAGTCTTAGTTATGGTATAGATCATTTTTCTCTCTGCCCTCTTTCTTTTCTTCCTGCCCTCTTTCACTCCTTCCACCTTTCTTTCCCTCTTTCCTTCCTTACTCTTCCTCTTCTTGCCTTTCATTATTTTTATTATTTTTTTCTTTCTAGCACTCACTACTTTATTAGACTAAAGGTGTAACTTATAAGTTGGGAGTTTAAGTCAATATGTTAAGTATATCTGAGGCTTAGTTAATAATTTTGTCTTTATCAACTCTAATAGCTCCTTTAAGCAAGTAGGCTGTTTTAATTTTCTCCTTTTCTATTCTGAATTACTATTTATGTGGATGCTTATTATATTTGCATATGTTCCCAGCTTTTTTTTTTTCCAATTCACTTTTTCAGACTCCTAATTAATGTTGAATTGCTCCTTCATTTTATCACCTGGTTCTAGAAGAAAGCAGTCTATTTTGAAAAAGCTTAAAAGCAATAGGGAAGTCAAAACATTTAGTGAAAATGCATTTGTGGTTTAATTCAACTGGTGAGAGTATTTGTCTTGGCTTCTTCAAGTTCAGATTGTTTTATAATCACTTTTTAAAAATTCTAAAATGATATATTGCTACCTACTGCTACTTATAGCCATAAATGAAAGAAAAATAATTTTCTGTTTCAAAGAGCTTCTTTTTTTTTTTTATTGGTTTTGCCATACAATGACATAAAATCGCCAAGAGTTTACATATGCTCCCCTTCCAGAATTCCCCTCTCTCCTCCCTCCCGATTCCCTCCCCCTGGGAAATCTCGGTGCACCAGCCCCAGGCATCAATCCTGGGCTGGCGATTGATTTCACATATGATAATTAACATGTTTCAATGCCATTCTCCCATATCATCCCACCCTTGCCCTCATCCACAGAATCCACGAGTCTGTTCTATACGACTGCGTTCCTTTTGCTGTCTCACATGCAGCGTTCTCGCTGCCATCTTTCTAAATTCCATATATATGCGTTAGTGTACTGTATTGTTGTTTTTCCTTCTGGCTTACTTCACTCTGGATAATAGGCTCCAGTTCCGTCCACCTGAGTAGAACTGATTCAAATGAATTTTTTTTAATGCAAAGAGCTTCTACTTTATTTATTTTGTGTGTGTGTGTGTGTGTGTGTGTAGATTTTAGAGAGGTTCCTTTTAACAGAGATCCTAAAAGTTGGCCCAAATTGTGGTACAAACTGAGTTAATCTTAATGAAGACTGAACTGCATGCAAATGTGATTTTATTTGGACCAACGTAAGAAAAAAGGGATTATTGACAGTGAATACTTATTCTTTATTTCTGATTATAAAGATAGTCTACATTTATTATAAATATTTATAAGATAAAGGAAAACATAAAGGAAAGAAAAATCAACCATAATCTCACCACCAAAAGATATTTACTGTTAACTTTTGGATATATTGCTTTCTTGTATGTTTTTGGCATATAGGTGTTTATACACAAATATATATTTTAAAACATATTGTAGATATAGTTTAACCTTTAACAATTATCAGTATTATCAGTTTAAAATAGAGCCAAGCTAATTTTCTAAAATGACTGAAGCAGGGCATCAAAATAGTCTCTGAACTAAATAATAATCTCATTTTGTACTGGTCTATTATAGAAGAGTTTTCAAATACTTGCATGTTCCAAATATATAATTAGTTGTAGCATTTCAGTTGAAGTTGTAACTACTAGGGGAGAGGAAACATTCCCCTGTGTATTTGGTTATTAAAATCCTGATTTTATTTTTTAATTTGAGAAGTTCCAATAAACTTTACTGAAAATTTTAGACTATGAAGAAGTTGTTTTAACTTTTCTGTTTTCAAACAGTTTTAAGATTTCAAGTTAATTAAAAAACCACTCCTAAAGAAAAAGAAGTTAATAGCTGTTGTGTGTGATCCAATTTTGACTAAGCCACTCTCAGGAATAGGGGAAGATTCAAGGTTGTTGAAAGTACATCGCACTTAGCAAATTTAATTTAAAAAAATGTCTGTAAGTATATTGTTACAGCCTCTTCCATGTCCTTGGAAGAAACGTATTTAAGTTAGCAGCCCAAAAGCTTACAGCTTCATTAGCTTCATATTAAAATTTTATTGGCTCAGAAGTTAATACTAGTTTTCATTTGAGAAGCATATTTAACATTTCATAACATTATGTTACTAAGTGTGGATTTATGCTTACTGAACTCCAAGCAAAGAGATAGTGGGGAGAACTAGGGAATATCTAAAAGTTCTCTAACAAAGGGGCTCCTAAGTACTCCAGGTGATGGCCTAATGAGTGGTATTGCATGATTAGTCCAGGATCAGAAGTCAGGAAGGCAGTCTAAGCTGGCAGCCAAGTGAGGAGACAACCAGAGCAGAAACAGAAATTCCTGTCAGGAGTCAAGATATGCGTGCTGTTGCCCATGTATGGTGTTTGCTTCTGAAATGTGGTTTGTGGGAGGCTGTGTGTGTGTGTGTGTGTGTGTGTGTTCAGTAACTTCAGTCATATCCAACTCTTTGCAACCCTATGAACTGTGGCCTGCCAGGATCCTCTGGCCATGGAATGCTCTAGGCAAGAATACTGCAGTAGGTGGCCATTCTCTTCTTCAGGGATCTTCCCAAACCAGGGATCAAACCCAAGTCTCTTGCTTTGCAGGCATATTCTTACCATCTGAGCCACCAGGGCAGGAGGCTTCTTGAATTCAAATGATGAGAGATGGGGTAAGATCAACCCACAATGTGACAATGAGCCAGGCATATACTCAAGACATTCTTGCTTAAGGTAACTCTCTGAGTTTGAAATTGTGACAAGAAAACATGATTCGAATTGGAAAATCTGCTTCCAAGTTCACTTGCTACCTCTTAATATCTGTGTAATCTTAGGCAAAATTCAATTTCATAAAATTTAACACCTTAATAATTTTTCATGAATCTACAGTTGGATGGGACTCAGTGGGGACAACTCTCTGCTCTAGTTGACATCAGCTGGAGTGGCTCAAACTTTGGGAGCTGGAGTGACTTGTAACCTCACTCACTCACCTCTCTGTCGGTTGATGCTGGCTGTGTGCTGGAATCTTGTTCTGTGGCTTGAGATCCTACACATACCCTCTCCATGATGATGGGCTGCTTGGCTCCCTCATCTTGTGGTAACCGGTTTCCAAGGGAAGACATCTCTAGATGGCTGGGCAAAGTTGTATCACCTGTATGACTTAACCTTCAGAAGTCATACAGGATGACTTCAAGAGGAGGGAACACAGACTCCATTTCTCAATGCAGATGTGGCAATATCACATTGTAAAAGCAACACATGGGTAGTATATATTGGTGTCATATCTTTGGAAAATATAATATGCCATAAGGATAATAATAGCACACATTTATTGAATAGTTAATAAGGTTCTCAAATGGCTCAGTGGTAAAGAATCCACTTGCCAGTGCAGGAGATGCAAGAGATGTGTGTTTGATCCCTGGGTCAAAAAGATTGCCTAGAGAATCCAATGGACAGAGGAACCTTTTGGGTTACAGTCCATGGGGTCACAAAGATCTGAATATGACTGAGTGAGTGCGAGTGCGTGCTACATGCTTCAGTGTTTTAAACAATAGGGAAGCCATTATGACTCTTTCCATGTTAAAAATTTAGAATATTGAAAGCATGCTAAATTGAAAATTGAGAATAAGCACCAAGTGCTAAGTGATTGACAAACATATATTACCTCATTTAATTTCTTTTACCATAGCACTTTTAGGTAGGTATCATTATTGTGTCTATTTTATAGATGAGCAGAGTGAGGCATAGTTGAGTCTTGGATTACCAGGAAATCAGTTGATGAGAAGCCATGTCAAGATTGGGACCCAGGGCCTTAGAACACATATGTAGCAAATATACTCTCAATTCCTAACAGCAGAATTATTTTCAGGACTAAACAATATCACACAAGAACTTTGTGAATTATGAATTTGCTATGCAAACTTAGATTTTTTGAGGAAAAGCTTCAGAAAATTTTCAGAAATATTTTTCAGATTTAGTATATTGAATGTGTGTCTATGTAGGCTGCAAAACTGCTTTAATAAAAACTACTGATAATGGAGTTGTGTGATGTTTCCAGAAAGTAAATTTTCTGAGGTGGGCTTTCCTGGTGGCTCACTGGTAAAATATCCACCTGACAATTGAGGAGACACAGGAGATGCAGGTTCAATCCCTGGGCTGGGAAGATCCCCTGGAGAAGGAAATGGCAACGTACTCCAGTATTCTTGCCTGGGAAATCCAATGGACAGAGGAACCTGGTGGGCTACAGTCCATGGGATTGCAAAGAGTTAGATACAACTTAGAGACAGCAACTCTGAGAGTCTTCTTTTCTTTTATACTTTCTGATAACTTCATTCCCTCACATAGACTCTTTGGCCATACCTTGTATTTCCATTGTGGAATCAGAGGATGTCAAAGCTATGAGAAGTGTTACATATTATATGGCCCAACTCCCTAGTGTATTGATAAAGTCTTTAGTTGTGGCTTTCAGAAACTTAATGATTCTTGAGAGTTTTCCACACATAGTCCACTCATACTTTTGAGAATACTCCACTCATGTGGAGTATTTTTCCTCTGATGCTCACAAAAATGTAACTTTTTCCCCCCAATTTATACAGTCCTAAAGAATAATTGACTTGGAGTGAAAGACTTCTTATTTTATTTTGGAGGTTAAGTATTTGGGTATTTTTATTAGATTATTTTGATGTCTATTAAAATTTATGAAAATGGCAATATGTGAGTAGTATAGGAAGAAAAACAGAATATAACATTTCCTGTTCCTAGAGCTTGCATTGAATAAGAAGTAGCCTCCAGAAATAGTGATCAATTTCTTTTTATTTTCTTAAATTTTCTTTACTTTATTGTGTTGATTTTGCCATACATTGACATGAAACTGCCATGGGTATACATATCAATTTCTTAAAAAATTTTTTTTTAAATTTTTTTCCTTTTTAAAAAAATTTATTTATTTTAATTGGAGGCTAATTACTTTATAATATTGTAGTGGTTTTCGCCATACATTGACGTAAGTCAGCCATGGGTGTACATGTGTTCCCCATCTTGAACTCCCTCCCAACTCCCTCCCTTTCCCATCCCTCTGGGTCATCCCAGTGCACCAGCCCTGAGCACCCTGTCTCAAGCATCGAACCTGGACTGGTGATCTGTTTCGCATATGATAATATACATATTTCAATGCTGTTCTCTCAGATCATCCCACCCTCGCCTTCTCCCACAGAATCCAAAAGACTTTTCTATACATCTGTGTCTCTTTTCCTGTCTCACATACAGGGTTATTGTTACCACCTTTCTAAATTCCATATATATGTGTTAGTATACTGCATTGGTGTTTTTCTGCAGTCAAATGCTCTACCACTGAGCTATACCCCCTCTGCTTGCATTGGTGTTTTTCTTTCTGGCTTACTTCACTCTGTATAATAGGCCCCAGTTTCATCCACCTCATTAGACCTGAGTCTAATGTATTCTTTTTAAAGGCTGAGTAATATTCCATTGTTTATATGTACCACTGCTTTCTTATCCATTCGTCTGCTGATGAACATCTAGGTTGCTTCCATGTCCTGGCTTTTATAAACAGTGCTACAATGAACATTGGGATACACGTGTCTCTTTCAATTCTGATTTCCTCAATGTGTATGTCCAGCAGTGGGATTACTAGGTCATATAGCAGTTCTATTTCCAGTTTTTAAGGGAATTTCCACAATGTTCTCCATAGTGACTGTACTAATTTGCATTCCCACCAACAGTGTAAGAGGGTTCCCTTTTCTCCACACCCTCTCCAGCATTTACTGTTTGTAGACTTTTGGATAGCAGCCATTCTGACCAGCATGAGATGGTACCTCATTGTGGTTTTGATTTACATTACTCTGATAATGAGTGATGTTGTGCATCTTTTCATATGTTTGTTAGCCATCTGTATGTCTTCTTTGGAGAAATGTCTGTCTAGTTCTTGGCCCACTTTTTGATTGGGTGGTTTATTTTTCTGGAATTGAGCTGCAGGAGTTGCTTGTATATTTTTGAGATTAATTCTTTGTCAGTTGCTTCATTTGCTATTATTTTCTCCCATTCTGAAGGCTGTCTTTTCACCTTGATTATAGTTTTCTTTGCTGTGCAAAAAGTTTTAAGTTTAATTAGGTCTTATTTGTTTATTTTTGCTTTTATTTCCCTTACTCTGGAAGGTGGGTCATAGAGGATCCTGCTGTGATTTATGTCAGTGAATGTTTTGCCTATGTTATCCTCTAGGAGTTTTATAGTTTTTGGCCTTAAATTTAGATCTTTAATTCATTTTGAGTTTACTTTTGTGTATGGTGTTAGAAAGTGTTCTAGTTTCATCCTTTTCCAAGTGGTTGACCAGTTTTCCCAGCACCACTTGTTAAAGAGATTGTCTTTTCTCCATTGTATATTCTTGCCTCCTTTGGCATAGATAAGGTGTCCATAGGTGCATGGATTTATCTTTGGGCTTTCTATTTTGTTCCATTGATCTATATTTCTGTCTTTGTGCCAGTACCATACTGTCTTGATGACTGTAGTTTTGTAGTGTAGCCTGAAGTCAGGCAAGTTGATTCCTCTAGTTCCATTCTTCTTTCTCAAGACTGCTTTGACTATTTGAGATTTTTTTGTATTCCCATACAAATTGTGAAATTATTTGTTCTAGTTCTGTGAAAAGAACCATTGGTAGCTTGATAGGGATTACATTGACTCTATAGATTGCTTTGGGTAGTATACTCATTTTCTCTATATTGATTCTTCCCATCTATGAACATGGTATATTTCCCCATCTATTTGTGTCCTTGATTTCTTTCATCAGTGTTTTATAGTTTTCTATATAGAGGTCTTTTGTTTCTTTATGTAGATCTATTTCTAAGTATTTTATTCTTTTCGTTGCAATGGTGAATGGAATTGTTTCCTTAAGTTCTCTTCCTGTTTTATCATTGTTAGTGTATAGGAATGTGCCAATTTTATATCCTGTAACTTTACTATATTCATTGATTAGCTCTAGTAATTTTCTAGTGGAGTCTTTAGGATTTTCTATGTAGAGGATCATATCATCTGTAAACAGTGAGAGTTTTACTTCTTTTCCAATCTGGATTCCTTTTATTTGTTTTTCTGCTCTGATTGCTGTGGCCAAAACTTCCAAAACTGTTGAATAGTAGTGGTGAGAGCAGGCACCCTTGTCTTGTTCCTGACTTTAGGGGAAATGCTTTCAGTGTTTCACCATTAAGGATAATATTTGCTGTGTGTTTGTCATATATAGCTTTTATTATGTTGAGGTATGTTCCTTCTATTCTTGCTTTCTGGAGGATTTTTTTTTTAATGGATGTTGAATTATGTCAAAGGCTTTCTCAGCATCTGTTGAGACAATCATAAGGTTTTTATCTTTCAATTTGTTAACATGGTGTATTACATTGATTGATTTGTGGATATTTAAGAATCTTTGCATTCCTAGGATAAAGCTCACTTGGTCATGATGTATGATCCTTTTAATATGCTATTGGATTCTGTTTGTTAGAATTATGTTAAGGATTTTTGCATCTATGTTCATCAGTGATATTGGCCTGTAGTCTTTTTTTTTGTTTGTGACATCTTTGTATGATTTTGGTATTAGAGTGATGGTCTCATAGAATGAATTTGGAAGTTTACCTTTCTCTGAAATTTTCTGGAAGAGTTTGAGTAGGATAGGTGTTAGCTCTTCCGTAAATTTTTGGTAGAATTCAGCTATGAAGCTCTCTGGTCCTGGGCTTTTGTTTGCTAAAAGATTTCTGATTACAGTTTCGATTTCCGTGCTTGTGATGGGTCTGTTAAGATTTTGTATTTCTTCCTGGTTCAGTTTTGGAAAGTTATATTGTCCATTTTATTGTCATATAGTTGCTGATAGTAGTCTCTTACGATCCTTTGTATTTCTGTGTTGTCTGTTGTGAGTTCTCCATTTTCATTTCTAATTTTGTTGATTTGATTCTTCTCCCTTTGTTTCTTAATGAGTCTGGCTAATGGTTTGTCAATTTTTTTTATCTTCTCAAAGAACAAGCTGTTAGCTTTGTTGATTTTTGCTATGGTCTCTTTTGTTTCTTTTGCATTTATTTCTGCCCTAAGTTTTAAGATTTATTTTCTTCTACTAACCCTGGGGTTCTTCATTTCTTCCTTTTCTAGTTACTATACGTATGGAGTTAGGTTATTTATTTGACTTTTTTTCTTGTTTCTTGAGGTAAGACTGTATTGCTATGAACCTTCCCCTTAGCACTGCTTTTACAGTGTCCCACAGGCTTTGGGTTGTTATGTTTTCATTTTCATTCGTTTCTATGCATATTTTGATTTCTTTTTTGATTTCTCCTGTGATTTGTTAGTTATTCAGAAGCATGTAGTTTAGCATCCATATGTTGAAATTTTTAATAGTTTTTTCCCCCTAAAATTGACATCTAATCTTATTGCATTGTGGTCAGAAAAGACTGCCCATTGTGTGTGTGTGTGAGGGTGTTTGTGGCAGGAAATTAATTTCAATTATTCTATGAAGCATTGCTCAACATTTGTCCTACATGAAACCTACCAGGAATAGCTTATGGACAGGACAAAGCCAGGACCTCCCTTGGAGGAATTTCTGACTCCAATGTGCAGAAAGAAACTTGGGAAGGTTACAAGGATTTGTGATCTCTAATTCACCTTGAGATGACTCTCAAACTCATTTCATAGCTCAGCTAGGCCACTGCACGCTTGTTTGAGACAGAAAGTGATGTTTTGATGGCCATTTCATGTTGTTACAGGTCACAGACTCTAACTCAGGACCGTCCTGTGTGTGTGGTATGAGGATCTTGGTATTATAGAATCTTCTCCAGTAACAGAAAGAGCCAAGCTTGATTTCTGTGTGGGTGGGTTTTCTAATTTCTCAAGGAATCTGTGTTACCAGCTCAAATCCTGGATTGACCAGAGCTCAAATCCCTAAGGCTAGAGTCAAAGATGCCAGGAGCACTTGTTTTTTTTCCTATTGAGAACAAAATAATCATGCAGATCACAGGCATTCATTTGGCAATCTACACATTTCTTTAATTAATTAATTAATTTTCTTTACATTATCGTGTGGGTTTTGCCATACATTGACATGAATCCACCATGGGTATACACGCTGTCCACTTCCAGAATTCCCCCTCCCACCTCCCTCCCGATTCCACCTCTCTGGGTCATCCCGGTGCACCAACCCTGAGCACCCTGTATCTAGCATCAAACCTGAGCTGGCAATTGATTTCACATATGATAATTTACATGTTTCAATGCCGTTCTCCCATATCATCCCACCCTTGCCCTCTCCCATAGAGTCCAAATTGGTCAGACTATGTCAGATACATTGAGTATAGCAAGGTAAGTACAGGAAGAGATATGTCAGTAGTCAAAACTCAACGCTGATATTGCTTTGGTATATAATTGAGATTGTTAGTGTAATTAGAAATCATGGAGAACTTTATCACAGTGTAGTTTCAAATCAAACTGTTATGGCTCAAGATTTTTAGAATATATTAAAATGCTTAGTTTTATTCTTAGTGTTGCGTCCTGAGACTCTAGGGTTTAATTTTTCCTCCCATTTCCTCCCTCACTCCTTCCCTCATTCCTGAGAAAAGCAAACAACTTTATAAGCCATTGCATAAGTCAATGCACTTATGAGTTATTAATTCAGTCAGTCGCTCAGTCATGTCCGACTCTTTGTGACCCCGTGAACCACAGCACACCAGGCCGCCCTGTCCATCACCAACTCCTGGAGTTCACTCAAACCCACGTCCATTGAGTTGGTGATGCCATCCAACCATCTCATCCTCTGTTGTTCCCTTCATCTCCTGCACTCAATCTTTTGCAGCATCAGGGTCTTTTCAAATGAGTCAGCTCTTTGCATCAGGTGGCCAAAGTACTGGAATTTCAGCTTCAACATCAGTCCTTCCAATGAACATCCAGGACTGATCTCCTTTAGGATGGACTGGTTGGATCTCCTTGTAGTCCAAGGGACTCTCAAGAGTCTTCTCCAACATCACTGCTGAAAAGCATCAATTCTTCTGCACTCAGCTTTCTATATAGTCCAACTCTCACATCCATACATGACCACTGGAAAAACTATAGCCTTGACTAGACAGACCTTTGTTGATTAAGTAATGTCTCTGATTTTCAATATGCTATCTAGGTTGGTCAAAACTTTCCTTCCAAGGAGTAAGCGTCTTTTAATTTCTTTCCTGCAGTCACCATCTGCAGTGATTTGGGAGCCCAGAAAAATAAGGTCTGACACTTTTTCCCCACCTATCTGCAATGAAGTGATGGAACCAGATGCCATGATCTTAGTTTTCTGAATGTTGACCTTTAAGCCAACTTTTCACTCTCCTCTTTCACTTTCATCAAGAGGCTCTTTAGTTCTTCTTCACTTTCTGCCATTAAGGTAGTGTCATCTGCCTATCTGAGGCTATTGATATTTCTCCCAGCAATCTTGATTCCAACTTGTGATTCCTCCAGCCCAACATTTCTCATGATGTATTCTGCATATAAGTTAAGTAAGCAGGGTGACAGTATGTACCCTTGATGTACTCCTTTTCCTATTTGGAACCAGTCTGTTGTTCCATGTCCATTTCTTACTGTTGCTTCCTGGCCTGCATACAGGTTTCTCAAGAGGCAGGTCAGGTGGTCTGGTATTCCCATCTCTTTCAAAATTTTCTACAGTTTATTGTGATCCACACAGTGAAAGGCTTTGGCATAGTCAATAAAGCAGAAATAGATATTTCTCTGGAATTCTCTTGCTTTTTTGATGATTCAGTGGGTGTTGGCAATTTGATCTCTGGTTCTTCTGCCTTTTCTAAATCCAGCTTCAGTATCTGGAAGTTCGCAGTTTACATATTGCTGAAACCTGGCTTGGAGAATTTTGAGCATTACTTTACTAGCGTGTGAAATGATTGCAACTGTGCAGTAGTTTGAGCATTCTTTGGTGTTGCCTTTCTTTGGGACTGGAATGAAAACTGAACTTTTCCAGTCCTGGGGCCACTGCTGAGTTTTCCAAATTTACTGGCATATTGAGTGCAGCACTTTCATGGTATCATCTTTTAGGATTTGAAATAGCTCAACTGGAATTCCATCACCTCCACTAGCTTCATTTGTAGTGATTCTTCCTAAGTCCCACTTGACTTCACATTCCAGGATGTGTGGCTCTGGGTGAGTGATCACACCATCGTGATTATCTGGGTTGTGAAGATCTTTTTTGTACAGTTCTTCTGTGTATTCTTGCCACCTCTTCTTAATATCTTCTGTTTCTGTTAGGTCCATACCATTTCTCTACTTTACTGAGCCCATCTTTGCATGACATGTTCCCTTGATATCTCTAATTTTCTTGAAGAGATATCTAGTCTTTCCCATTCTGTTTTTTTCCTCTATTTCTTTTCAGTGATGGCTGAGGACGGCTTTCTTATCTCTCCTTGCTGTTCTCTGGAACTCTGCAATCAAATGGGTATATCTTTCCTTTTCTCCTTTACTTTTCACTTCGCTTCTTTTCACAGCTATTTGTAAGGCCTCCTCAGATGCCATTTTACTTTTTTGCATTTCTTTTTCCTGGGGATGGTCTTGATTCCTGTCTCCTGTACAATGTCATGAACCTCCATCCATAGTCCATCAGGCACTCTGTCTATCAGATCTAGTCCCTTAAATTTATTTGTAATTTCCACTGTATAGTCATAAGGGATATAATTTATGTCATACCTAAATGGTCTAGTGATTTTCTCCACTTTCTTCAATTTCAGTCTGAATTTGGCAATAAGGAGTTCATGATCTGAGCTATAACATTCATGTATTAAATGTAAATAAATAATTATGAAACTAAAAATATAATTTCTTACAAGTAACAGGTTGTGTAAGTCAGATAGCCAAGTGAAAGTAAATGTTGAATAATGGAGAATTAGTTAAGCAGTTTGGCTTTATGTTTTTTATGTTTTAATATTGTTTTTTTAAAGTTTCATGTGAAGTGAAGTCAAGTAGCTTAGTCATGTTTGACTTTTGCGACCCCATGGACTGTAGCCTACCAGGCTTCTCTCACCATGGGATTCTCCAGGCAAAAGTACTGGAGTGGATTGCCATTTCCTTCTCGAGGGCATCTTCTTGACCCAGGTATCGAACCGGAGTCTCCTGCATTGCAGGCAGATGCTTTACCCTTTCATGTAGAAAGAGCCTAATGCCATTCCAAAACTTAAATAAAACTTTGTGATGAACTATTTCTTCCATTAGTGAACTCACATTTTACTATATTTTATTATTAATATATTTCTTTTGTGTTTCTGGAAGGCAGAACTCCAGAGTATCTTAGCTTCTATATTGAATCATCATTAATTGTAACAACAAATCCCTCAGAAAGGAGGCAACTAATTTCTGAGAGTTTCAAGACTAGGAAGCCCAAGCTCAAGCTGTGATGTTGTTGTGCAGAGTGACACATTTGTAGAGCTGATCCTCTCTGAAGTTCATTCCAGTTACCAGGGGGAAATAAATGCATGCACAGAAAGTTATCTACCACCACACATCTTCATCTTCCTTTGTTAAATAATTCTTCTTATAGTGGAATTAGCACTCTTAGTGTGACTGATGACATCAGATGAAAGTTCTTGCCACTTTCCTAGTCAACCTTAAGATAGTAAATTGAAAGAGCCTAGTACATTCTATTTCTCCCAAGGTCTATTGTTTCTCTTTGGAAAAAGTTAGCTCCATAAGTATTATACTAGGACCTTACATACGTTTCTGAAATTAGAAAAGTTAAACACTGTCTACTCCTCTAAGTGTCTATTTATCAAGATTTTGGAATTGAGAAGATGGCACACATTTCATTGTTTCATTGAGGAAAAGCTGAATGTTATAATATTAAAGAATGTTATAATATTTAAGTAGATTCAAGACTGGTTTTCTCTTACTATATTTCTTTTTTTGTGTGTATATAATTCTCAATAATAACTTGTAATTCTATTTTATGTGGCAACTTGATAGGAGGAGTGGTGTCTCCAAAATTAGAAGCCATGGGTTTTGATAAGGTACTGCCACTCACTTTCTCTGTGACCTTGGGTCACAGATTTATTGTCTTTTTGAACCTCACTTATAAAACAAGAGTCATAGACTCAACTATGTGACTATATACCATGTGCTCAGTAATGTCTGACTCTCTGTTACCATATGGACTGTAGCCTCCCAGGCATGGGATTCTCCAGGCAAGAAGACTGGAGTATGGTGCCATTTCCTACTCTAACGGATCTTCCCAATTACCCACTGAGCCATTGGGGAAGCCCTGTTCATAGACTGGATAACCTCTAAAGTTCCCAAAGTTACAATATATTTTTTTACATATATATACAGTGTTGTATATAATAATTATAATGTTTTGTATAATATATAATATGATAAGTAAATATATAATATTTATATATTTAAATATTTCATTAAATTACATATATATGTCTTTTTAAATGAAATGGAGAAAGTATACACTGTTATTTAAAGAGGACAGTCTGTAAAAGGGCAGTAAAACATGCCTCTCAAATTATTCTAGGACTTTAAATACAGTGTTAACACATTCTAGTGGGACAAAGATTTTATCAGGCAGACTAGTCATGTTTTACTGCTTCAGTTGGTCAACAATTACTCATGAGTCATCCAACAAGCATTGCTGAGTTGAAATAGGTACTGTGCTGGACAAAAGTGATACAGACACAGCCCTTACCTTCACCAGGTATACACGCTAAGGGAGTATGTGGACATTAAGCAAATAATCATACTGATAACTACAAGATTACACATCTATCCATATCTCACCATAAGTGCTATTAAGGAAATTGTCATTGTGATGATGGAGCTTAGGTGGGGCCACTTTCTACTTCAAGGTTGGGGAAAAATTCTGTGAGTAAGTGGCAGAACTGAGAGACTGAAATATGAATGATGAATAGAAGTAAGACTGGCAAAGGCAGGGGGAGGCAAATGACAAGAGGCTCTGAGAAAGGAAAGAACTTTACAAATTGGAAAATTAAAAGAGTAAATGTGGCTATAAAAGTGAAGTGGCAAAGTGGCAAGAAGCAAGGGAGGCAAGGAGGATGGGAGTCCCATGAGAACTTTCAGGCCATGAAAGACTTTTGGATTATATCCCAAGTCATAGAGGAAAATCACTAAAGATATATAAAAAAGTAAATAAATTGATCCAATTATATTTAAAATAACTATGATATCCAGATTTAAAGTGTTTTGAAGAAAAATGAGAATGGATGTGGGTAGGCAACAAAGATGATAAGAAAGAGATAGTGAAGCCTTGGATTGAAGTTATGGTAATGGAGAAATTCAACATATATTAGAGTACTGATAAATTATGAATGAACAAGAGTAAGGAAATAAAATGGTTTTATTTTAATGGACATGTGAAAGATATCTAAATTAATTTCCATTAAAGGTAGTTTTTTACTATATCATACACACACAGATATATCTGCATGTGTGTGTCTTCTTGTGTACATGTGTGTATTTGGAATTGTCATACATTTAATTATTTTCTTCCTCTTACTTTTTTTTTTAATTTAAAGACTTATAGTTACTCCTGTATTAGAATGGTCCAGGGAACAGACAGAGGAATAAGATATTGTTTAAATACCTTTAGTTTCTTGTCCTGTAGATGCTTTCTCCTCTGTCCTGCACTTCAGCACCATCTGTAGTCATCTCTTTGCATGTCCAACTCTTTCAGAAGCCTGAGTTTATCTACTGCATGGACTCTCTTCCATTCACTTATTTGTTCATTCCTGGAATGTAATACTTGTTTGTTTATGTCCCATGGTGATGGTGAAAAAACAGGAGATTAGACAGCTTTGTATTTGAATTTCTACATTTCTGCCCTTACTTTTCTATAATGAGTCAGAGATATTGGAAGACTGTGATATGGCACCCATAAAACTTGCAGAGTGTCATTGGAAGAGCTGAGTCAACAATACCTGTTGTTGTTCAGCCACTAAGTTGTGTCCTGCTCTTTGTGACCCCATGGACTGTAGGCTTTCCTGTCCTTCACTTTCTGCAGGAGTTTGCTCAAACTCATGTCCATTGAGTCAGTGATGCCATCCAACCATCTCACCCTCTTTCAATCCCTTCTCCTCCTGCCCTAAATTTACTCTTTTCTGATGAGCTGGCTCTTTACATCAGATGGCCAAAGGACTGAAGCTTTAGCATCAGTCCTTCTAATGAATATTCAGCATTGATCACCTTTAGGATTGATTAGTTTCATCTCATTGCTGTCCAAGGGACTCTCAAGAGCCATTCCCAAAGTTTGAAATAATCAATTCTTTGGTGCTCAGCCTTCTTTATGGTCCAACTCTCACAACTGTATGTGACTAATGGAATAACCATAGCTTTGACAATATGGACCTTTGTTGGCAAAGTGATGTCTCTGCTTTTTAATACACTGTCTAGGTTTGTTATAGCTTTTCTTCCAAGGAGCAAGTGTTTTCTAATTTTGTGGCTGTAGTCATCATCAGCAGTGATTTTAGAGCCCAGGAATATAAAATCTGTCACTGTTTCCACTTTCAATTCAGTTCAGGTCAGTCGCTCAGTTGTGTCTCACTCTTTGCAAATGCATAAACTGCAGCACGCCAGGCTTCCCTGTCCATCATCAACTCCTGGAGCTTGCTTAAACTCATATTCATCGAGTTGGTGATGCCATCCAACCATTTCATCCTCTGTCGTCCCCTTCTCCTTCTGCCTTCAATCTTTCCCAGCATCAGGGTCTTTTCTAATAAGACAGTTCTTTGCATCAGGTGGCTGAGGCCAAAGGATTGGAGCTTCAGCTTCAACATCAGTGGTTCCAATAATATTCAGGATTGATTCCTTTACAACTGACTGGTTTAATCTCCCTGCAGTCCAAGGAACTCTCAAGGGTCTTCTCCAACACACAGCTCAAAAGCATCAACTTTTCAATGCTCAGCTTCCCTTTATGGTCCAACTCTCACATTCATACATGACTACTGGAAAAACCATAACTTTGATTAGATGGACCTTTGTCGGCAAAGTAGTATCTCTGCTTTTCAATGTGCTATCTAGGTTTGTCATAGCTTTTCTTCCAAGGAGCAAGCATCTTTTAATTTCATGGCTTAAGTCACCATCTGCAGTGGTTTTGGAGCCCAAGGAAATAAAGTCTCTCATCATTTATTTCCATTGTTTCTTCATCTATTTGCCATGAAGTGATGGGACTGATGCCATAATCTTAGTTTTCTGAATGTTGACGTTTAAGCCAACTTTTTCACTCTTTCACTTTCATCAAGAGACTCACTAGTTTGTCTTCACTTTCTGCCATAAGGGTAGTATCATCTGAATATCTGAGGTTGTTGATATTTCTCTTAACAATCTTGGTTTCAGCTTGTGCTTCATCCAGCCTGGCATTTTGCATGGTGTACTCTGCATATAAGTTAAATAAGCAGATTGACAATATACCGCCTTGACATACTCCTTTCCTGATTTGGAACCAATCTGTTTTTCCATGTCCAGTTCTAACTGTTGCTTCTTGACCTGAATAGAGGTTTCTCAGGAGGCAGGTAAGGTGGTCTGGTATTCCCATTTCTTTAAGAATTTTCCACAGTTTGTTGTGATCCACATAGTCAAAGACTTCTCTGATAGCTCAGTTGGTAAAAAATCTGCCTATGATGCAGGAGACTGGTTCAATTCCTGGGTTGGGAAAATCTGCTGGAGAAGGGATAGGCTACCAACTCCAGTATTCTTGGGCTTCCCTTGTGGCGCAGCTGGTAAAGAATCCACCTGCAATGAGGGAAACCTGGGTTCAGTCCTTGGTTTGGGAAAATCCTCTGAAGAAGGGAAAAGATACCTACTCCAGTATTCTGGCCTAGAGAATTCCATGGTCTGTATAGCCCATGGGGTGGCAAAGAGGCAGACACAACTGAATGGCTTTCCCTTTCACATGGTCAAAGGCTTTAGCATGGTCAGTGAAGCAGAAGTAGATGTTTTTCTTGAATTTCTTTGCTTTTCCTATGATCCAGTGGATGTTGTCAATTTGATCTCTGGATCTTTTGCCTTTTCTAAATCCAACTTATACATCTGAAAGTTGTTGATTTATGTACTGCTTAAGCCTAGCTTGAAGAATTTTGAGCATTACCTTGCTAGCATGTGAAATAAGTGCAATTGTGTGGTAGTTTGAGCATTTTTTGGCATTGCGCTTCTTGACCTTTTCCAGTCCTGTGGCCTCTGCTGAGTTTTCCAAATTTGCTGTCATATTGAGTACTTTAACATAGCACTTTAACACCATCATCTTTTAGGATTTGAAATAGCTCAGCTGGAATTCATCACTCCCACTAGATTTGTTTGTAGTATTGCTTCCTAAGGCCCACTTGACTTCACATTCCACAGTATCTAGCTCTAGGTATCTGGGTCATTAAGGCCTTTTGTGTATAGTTCTTCTATGTAGTCTTGCCAACTCCTTTAAATTTTTTCTGCTTCTTTTAGGTCTTTTCCATTTCTGTCCTTTGTTGTGCCCATCTTTGCAAGAAATGTTTGCTTGGTATCTCCAATTATTTTCTTGAAGAGATCCTATTGTTTTCCTCTATTTCTTTGCATCGTCCACCTAAGAAGACTTTTTTTTATCTCTCCTTGCTATTCTTGGAACTCTGCATGAAGTTGGGTATATCTTTCCTTTCTTCTTTGCCTTTCGCTTCTTTTCTTTTGTCAGCTGTTTGTAAGACAGTACCTGTAAACAGTACTTGTATGTTTCATCAACTTTAAGCACTTGGAATTGAAAGAAAACTCAGAAGAAACCTAATCCTACTAAGGATTCACTCTGCATTGCAATGTCATAGCTGAAGATTATCTAAGATACTTGATGCCAAATATTGGGCTTCTTGGAAATAATGTCTTCTTTCTTAGTTTTTATTGATGAAAATAAATGATTTAATACCCATAAAAGAAACTGGACCTTGACACATTCTTATTTTTTTTTAATTACTCAAATTTAATCATATACTGTATTAATACTTAAAAATAAGGAAATGTATATAGGTGAAGGGAAATTAGCTTTCACCTTCACATATAGGTGAAGGAAAATTACAGCAGATTATCTTCTCACTTAGGGTCTTCATGAACTCTTTCTTTGTATTTTATCTACATATAATATTTAACTCTAACATTGTCATTAAATGTTCTCATCTTCCTTATTCATGAGGTTCTTTCTTGATAGTTCTCTTGTCAAATATACTGTGAAACTTTTGACTAATAGTCACCATCAGAGGGTATTTGTAAATGCTCCACAGATAATGATGTGAAAGAACCTGGGACCTAGTGTATTATGGAATTGACACACTGCCTTCTGTGCGCTGCTCTGCTTTACAACTCTTTTTACCCATGGCATCATGATCCCTCCAGTGGCCCACTACTTTCAGAAAGATCTGCAAAACCAAATCAGATTAGGATGTCAGGGTTTTAAAGGGTTATCTTTCCCAGGATGATTTTTCTTTTTAGGAGAAAGAGGAATTATGTCTTACCTATGGTAGAATTTCAGATATCAGGTTAGGAGGCATCTTGAGCTACAGGGGCCCAAGTCCTTTGCTAGCACTTTTAGTAGCAGTGTATATAAGCCTTATTCCAAACACCCTGGCCTGAAGAGGAGATAAAATGCCCAGTGACATTTACTTGGTTATATTCTTAGTTGGCCCTTCAGTGGCTCTGCCTTGCTTATCATCACGCATAAACACAGCCTGTCACCCTTCCTTGAAGTTTCCCTGACCCAGCTGACTCATCCCTCACATGCTCACACATCTGGTGCCCCTATAACCTGTCAAACTGAACTCTAATGGCCAGATTTGAGTTCCCTTCTCCCTCATTTATGCTGTGCAGGGACAGAAGTGACCTTTCCAAGCTTTAGTTTTATCGTGTGAGAGATGTTGTGTTGTGGGCTTCTGAGAACAAAAGGACATAATGAATGTAAATGGCTTCACCTGGTGCCTAGCATCTAGAGCTGAAGAAATGTTAGCTAAATAAATACTAGCCAACTCTCATATGCTAATGTTTATATTTATTAAATTATTTAATACTTACAGAAAGTCTAAGAGGTGGTTTTGATAATGCTATTATTTTCATTGCACAGTTGAACCTAAAAGCAGAGAGGTCACTAACAATAGAAGTTCCACAACTAAATAGTGGGTGAGTCAGAATTTGAGTCCAGGACTCTGTGATTTCAGAGTACCTGCTTTTCACCATTTTGCAATGTTACCTTTCCTATAAGCAAATGGTATTACTTCAAGATCAGAAATTATCAGAAAAGTCTTCTATTTAGCCTCAATCAATCCAGGTGACACACAGGTCAGACTAAGGTGCTATAATACAAAATAGTGTGTGTATGTGTATGGGTATATGTGTTAGTCACTTAGTCGTATTCAACTGTTTATGACTCCATGAACCTGTCGGGCTCCTCTGTCTGTCCATGGAATCCTCCAGGCAAGAATATGGAAGTGGGTTGCCATTCGCTTCTTCAGGTGATCTTCCCAACTCAGGGATCAAACATGGATTTCCTGCATTACAGGCAGATTCTGTACCATCTGAACCACAGAGAAGTCCACAAAATGGTATAGAATGAGTCTTTCCCACTATGATAGAAAACCCACCTTGGTAGAAAACCAAGGCTAGCCTTACAGCCTCATGATGAAGTCTCAGGTATTATCCAGTGCAACCCTTTTACTTTATAGATAAAGAAACTGGAACCTGGGGCAGTATAGGTACTTGCACATGGCCATAGTTAGTTTCACTATCCAGGAGATAGTGAAGGACAGGGAAGCCTGGTGTGCTGCAGTCCTGGGGTCAAAAAGAGTCAGACATGACTCAAAGACCAAACAATAGCAACAATAGTTAGACTAAGGCAGAATTGATTAGATTTTATAGGCAGAAATCCAATGGCCTTTTAATTCACTACATTTCCTGCACGAGGCTCTCATGTCCTTTGAAATAATGATAACATTTCCTTCATAGGCTAATTTCCTCTTGATCCAAGGTAAAATCTATTTTGACTTTGTTGAATGGAAAGTTTTACTGATGATGTAAAGATACAAAAAGTGGGGTTAAGTAGGAGACAAAGGGCTCAGTAATGGGGTTGGATTAATCCCACTGAGCAAAAGGTGGCTAAAAGTAGCTGCATGGAGAGGGTAAGGGAACAGCTGGCTCCTGCTGAATGTCATTCCAATGATGCTGGACAGTGTGTCTCTTTATTACTTCAGGTTCACCTAATGAGCTTGTTCTGTAAGCAAACTTGTTTTCTAATATGATGCTTGTTTCTGCAGGGCTGTGTCTTGTCCCCTGCTTTTTAGTGACTGCATACCTAAAAGTAAGTATTGACAAAAATAAACCTGCAGACAAGATACACTTTAAATGGTTACACAACAAATGCTTTATCCTCCCCTACAGTCATGTACTTGTAAAAGAATCAGATTGGAAATGAAAAAAGCTGTCGAAAAAAATTTTGCTAAGCAGATGCTTACTCTGGGTTCTGAGAATATGAAATATGTTTTGACATGAAGCTTGTGATTATGAAAGAGTGCTGATTCATATTGTTCGAGACTTACCAAATGCTCATATTGAAAGGGATCTTAAAGATCTCCTGGTATGAACCTCATACTCTGAACTTGAGGAGAAGATAATGGTAAACAATTCAAGGTCACAACAAGTTAGAGTCAAGATTTTTGGATCTCATTCTGGAATTTTTATATTGAAATGTCATTTAGAAGATCAAGAATGTGTTCATCTCCAAATAACAGAAAACTATCCTAATGGTGGCTTTGCACATTGGGTTTCACCTTTCTCATTCAAGAAGACATCCAGGGGTAGCTAGTGCAGGGCTAGAATGAAATGTAGTCATGCTACTGGATAGCTGGCCTATTATGTTTTCCACTCCCCCAGACTTTTTGTGAAGTCTTCATTCTCATAGTTCACCTCTCATTATGACAACACGGCTGCTGCACATCTAAGCCTGGGTCCATATACTGGTGTAAAGAAAGAAAGGACAAAGGGCCTAAGAAGCATGACTGTTTCATCTGACCTTTTCAAAAATTTCCCAGAAACCTCACCTGACAACTTCTGCTTAAATCTCACTGTCTGGAATTGGGTCACTTTTGCATGTCTAGCCGCAAGAGTCTGGGGAAGTAGATACCTTTGACTATGCACAGTCACCCCAAACAAAAAGGGGTATTTTTTAGGGGGAAGGATAGGGGAATGGATAATGAATAGAAAATTACTAGAGTATGTAACATATATGATGCTGTAGGTAAGTAATTAAAGGCTATAGTTTTCAGGGCCAGACATATCTGAATTCAAATTCTGGCTCGGACACTTTGGGGGCAAATTACTTCGCTTTCTCAGGCCTATATTTTCTTTATAAATGGAGAAATTATGGCAAAGGTAGGCAACAAGGTTGTACTGAAGTTAAATGAAGATAATTGTGAAACAATAAGGTCCCAAAAGTTTACTTTGTACCACTGCTTTAGGATCTGTAACATGAGTGTTGCTTATCCTGCCTGGACCAAGTTATACTTTGAATTTCTTTACCTTCAATGACACAAATACCCAGGACATGAAGGCACAGTAACTGGTTAAACAGATTTTATTCATCTTTATTCCCTGTTAGAAAAAATACCCAAATGATATTTAGACATCATTCAGACTATTTTTTTTTCCAAAGGAGTTGAATCATTTTATTTTATTTATTTATTTATTTTATTAGTTTTGCCATACAATGACATGATATCACCATGGGTTTACATATGCTCCCCCTCCAGGACCCCCCTCCCTCCTCCCTCCCACAGGGAAATCTCGTTGCACCAGCCCCGAGCATCAATCCTGGGCTGGCGATTGATTACACGTATGATAAATAACATGTTTCAATGCCATTCTCCCATATCATCCCACCCTTGCCCTCATCCACAGAGTCCACGAGTCTGTTCTATACATCTGAGTTCCTTTTGCTGTCTTGCATGCTGGGTTCTGGTTACCGTCTTTCTAAATTCCATATATATGCGTTAGTATACTGTATTGTTGTTTTCCCTTCTGGCTTACTTCACTCTGGATAATGGGCTCCAGTTTCGTCCATCTGAGTAGAACTGATTCAAATGAATTTTTTTTTAATGCTGAGTAATATTCCATTGTGTATATGTACCACAGCTTTCTTATCCATTCATTAGTTGATGGGCATCTAGGTTGTTTCCATGTCTTAGCTATTGTAAACAATGCAGTGATGAACATTGGAGTACACGTGGCTCTTTCAATTCTGGTTTCCTCGGTGTATATTCCCAGCAGTGGGATTGCTGGGTCATATGGCAGGTATATTTGCAGTCTTTTAAGGAACCTCCACACTTTTTCCATAGTGGCTGTACTAGTTTGCAATCCCACCAACAGTGTAAGAGAGTTCCCTTTTCTCCACATCCTCTCCAGCATTTAATATTTGTAGATTTTTGGATGGCAGCCATTCTGACTGGTGTAAAGTGGTACCTCATTGTGGTTTTGATTTGCATTTCTCTGATAATGAGTGATGTTGAGCATCTTTTCATGTGTTTGTTAGCCATTTTTATGTCTTCTTTGGAGAAATGTCTGTTAAGTTCTTTGGCCAACTTTTTGATTGGGTTGTTTATTTTCCTAGAATGAAGCTGCAGGAGTTGCTTGTATATTTTTGAGATTAATTGTTTGTCCGTTGCTTCATTGGCTATTATTTTCTCCCATTCTGAAGGCTGTCTTTTCACCTTGCTTATAGTTTCCTTTGCTGTGCAGAATTTTTCATTTTAATTAGGTCCCATTTGTTTATTCGTGCTTTTATTTCCAGTATTCTGGGAGGTGAGTCATGTAGGATCCCGCTTTGGTTTATGTCAGAGAGTGTTTTGCCTATGTTATCCTCTAGGAGTAGAAGTAAAACTCTCTCTGTTTGCAGATGACATGACCCTCTATATTGAAAACCCTAAAGACTCTACTAGAAAATTACTAGAGCTAATCAGTGAATATAGCAAAGTTTCAGGATACAAAATCAACACACAGAAATCCCTGGCATTCCTATACACTAACAATGAGAAAACAGAAAGAGAAATTAAGGAAACAATTCCATTCACCATCGAAACAAAAAGAATAAAATATTTAGGAGTATTTCTACCTAAAGAAACAAAAGACTTGTATATAGAAAACTATAAAACACTGATGAAAGAAATCAAAGAGGACACAAACAGATGGAAAAATGTGCCATGTTCGTGGATTTGAAGAATCAATATAGTGAAAATGAGTATACTACCCAAAGCAATCTATAGATTCTTTTTTTTTTATTACTTTTGCCATACAATGACATGATATCATCATGGGTTTACATATGCTCCCCCTCCAGGACCCCCCTCCATCCTCCCTGCCCCTGGGAAATCTCGATGCACCAGCCCCGAGCATCAATCCTGGGCTAGCGATTGATTAGACATATGATAATTAACATGTTTCAATGCCATTCTCCCCTATCATCCCACCCTTGCCCTCATCCACAGATTCCAGGAGTCTATTCTATACATCTGCGTTCCTTCTGCTGTCTCGCATGCTGGGTTCTCGTTACTGTCTTTCTAAATTCCATATATATGCGTTAATATACTGTATTGTTGTTTTTCCTTCTGGCTTAGTTCACTCTGGATAATAAGCTCCAGTTTCGTCCATCTGAGTAGAACTGATTCAAATGAATTTTTTTTTTAATGCTGAGTAATATTCCATTGTGTATATGTACCACAGCTTTCTTATCCATTCATCAGTTGATGGGCATCTAGGTTGCTTCTATGTCCTGGCTATTGTAAACAATGCAGCGATGAACATTGGGGTACACGTGGCTCTTTCAATTCTGGTTTCCTAGGTGTGTATGCCCAGCAGTGGGATTGCTGGGTCATATGGTGGGTCTATTTGCAGTTTTTTAAGGAACCTCCACACTGTTTTCCATAGTGGCTGTACTAGTTTGCAATCCCACCAACAGTGTAAGAGAGTTCCCTTTTCTCCACATCCTCTCCAGCATTTATTACTTGTAGATTTTTGGATGGCAGCCATTCTGACTGGTGTAAAGTGATATCTCATTGTGGTTTTGATTTGCATTTCTCTGATAATGAGTGATGTTGAGCATCTTTTCATGTGTTTGTTAGCCATTTTTATGTCTTCTTTGGAGAAATGTCTGTTAAGTTCTTTGGCCCACTTTTTGATTGGGTCGTTTATTTTCCTAGAATGGAGCTGCAGGAGTTGCTTGTATATTTTTGAGATTAATTGTTTGTCTGTTGCTTCATTGGCTATTATTTTCTCCCATTCTGAAGGTTGTCTTTTCACCTTGCTTATAGTTTCCTTTGCTGTGCAGAAGCTTTTCATTTTAATTAGGTCCCATTTGTTTATTCGTGCTTTTATTTCCAATATTCTGGAAGGTGGGTCATGTAGGATCCCGCTTTGGTGTATGTCAGAGAGTGTTTTGCCAATGTTATCCTCTAGGAGTTTTATAGCTTCTGTTCTTATGCTTAGATCTTTGATCCATTTTGAGTTTATCTTTGTGTATGGTGTTAGAAAGTGTTCTAGTTTCATTCTTTTACAAGTGGCTGTCCAGTTTTCCCAGCACCACTTGTTAAAGAGGTTGTCTTTTCTCCATTGTATCTTCTTGCCTCCTTTGTCCAAGATAAGGTGTCCAGAGATGCGTGGATTTATCTCTGGGCTTTCTATTTTGTTCCCTTGATCTATATTTCTGTCTTTGTGCCAGTACCATACTGTCTTAATGACTGTGGATTTGTAGTATAGCCTAAAGTCAGGTAGGTTGATTCCGCCAGTTCCATTCTTCTTTCTCAAGATTGCTTTGGCTATACGAGGTTTTTTGTATTTCCATACAAATTGTGAAATTATTTGTTCTAATTCTCTGAAGAAGACCTCTGGTAGTTTGATAGGAATTGCATTGAATCTATAGCTTGCTTTGGGTATTATACTCATTTTCACTATATTGATTCTTCCAATCCACGAACATGGCACATTTTTCCATCTGTTTGTGTTCTCTTTGATTTCTTCCATCAGTGTTTTATAGTTTTCTATATACAAGTCTTTTGATTCTTTAGGTAGAAATACTCCTAAGTATTTTATTCTTTTTGTTTCGATGGTGAATGGAATTGTTTCCATAATTTCTCTTTCTGTTTTCTCATTGTTAGTGTATAGGAATGCCAGGGATTTCTGTGTGTTGATTTTGTATCCTGAAACTTTGCTATATTCACTGATTAGCTCTAGTAATTTTCTAGTGGAATCTTTTGGGTTTTCAATATAGAGGATCATGTCATCTGCAAACAGAGAGAGTTTTACTTCTTCTTTTCCAATCTGGATTCCTTTAAGTTATTTATCTGCTCTGATTGCTGTGGCCAAGACTTCCAAAACTATGTTGAAAAGTAGTGGTAAGAGTGGGCACCCTTGTCTTGTTCCTGACTTCAGGGGGAATGCTTTCAGTTTTTCACCACTGAGGATAATGTTTGCTGTGGGTTTGTCGTATATAGCTTTTATTACGTTGAGGTATGTTCCTTCTATTCCTGCTTTTTGGAGGGTTTTTATCATACATGGATGTTGAATTTTGTCAAAAGCTTTCTCTGCATCTATTGAGATAATCATGTGGTTTTTATTTTTCTATTTGTTAATGTGGTGTATTACATTGACAAACATTTTTATTGACAAATTAATACATGATTATTTAGGTAAAATTAAAAACAATGATGATAGAAATATAAAAACATAATTATATTTAATTCCTTCTTCTGCATATTCTTCAAACTGTATATATATACATATACATTAAAAATTCACTTTATAGTTTGCATACTATTTTTTAACATTTTAATACTTAATATGATATTCCTTTTACATGGAATACAATTTCATACCACTCTAGAAAACAGCTGCATGTATTCTTTATATCAGTATATAATAATTACTCATCCCTTCCTGTAGAAAACAGTATTTTTTCTTGCCTGTTTTGGGATTTTTTTGTTTCTTTCTGTTACATTTTCCAGTTGCATGCTGTGATGGAGATCTTTGTAGTTGAAACTAGATTGACAATGGAATTATTTTCTGAAACTTAAATTTCTGAGTTGAAGTGAACGTAATTTGAAATATTGCTACTACAGATTTTCAACCAAAAAATTCAGAACAGTTTATACAACCATTAGCAGTATATGAGTGCTCATTTCCATGAATTCTTGTCAGTACCAGATATTATCATTAGAAGTATACTCCAGTGTGTGTATGCGTGTGTGTGTTTGTGGTATGGTGTGGGGTACTTCTTCTCAACTTTTTACTAGATATAGTTTTCCCAGTTGTGATGGTGTATTCGATATCACACAGGCAAGGACAGTGGATGGGTAAGATAGGAACTGCTTCTGTGAACCAGTTTCTTCCATGTGACAACTGAAATGGTAAAATGCTGCTTTTCTCCAAGAATGATGATGTCCTTTATATTTTTATACCACTTACATTTTCCCTTCTCTTAGCTTCTTTCTTCATATCATGAAGAATTTGAATTAGAGAAACAATAAACTGGGGTATTATATAAAACTCTAAAATAGGTTAAGTGACTGAAACTTTAAGAAAATTCAGTGACAGAGAAACTCAATATAGACAAACACAGACTTTTGAATACGTTGTGCAAACACCAATAATCCAAAAATAAAATGGAAAAGGAACTGATTTTTTTGAAACAATGACAGAAAAAATGATGTGGGATCAACTTGGGAACAAGGTGATCCTGAGTGGAGAGCAAAAAACTGCTGTTAAAGAAACAGTCACGAGCTTAAGTTTTATAAATAGGAACACAGAAATAAAGGAATCTAAAGCTCTTGAGTCAATGAGAAATCCTATGTCCAATTTTGGATTCTACAACTTTAGAGCAACATAGAGAGTTACACTAGGCACCAATTCAATAATCACAACAAGCCTTTGAGATGCATGCTATACCCTCATTTTGCACAGGAGGAAAGAATAGTCCAAAGAAAATGCTTAAGGCTATCTCTTCATCCAGGATCCAGGATTCAAACCAGGATGGTCTGTCTCCAATACTCATCTTCTTATTTACTCAGCTATAAGTCATACCTGAAAACAGGATGGGGCAAAAGGACAAAGATGGACCAATCCTATTGCATAGAGATGGCAGTTACTTTTGGTTAATCTTCTTTTTCAACTGAATGCTAAAACTCTACCTGTCCAAACTGGGATAATTAAAGGTGGTATTGTGAAATTGCTAACAAAAATGATTCTCTTCTGTTTGCGCTGACTGCCTTGTCTCAGGCACATCCTTTACTGACCTAACATATAAATTCCCTTGTGTACTTCTAAAGCAGGTGATGACTCATTCACCTCTGACTGACCAGACCCGTAATGCTGATTGCAGGTGTGTGAATGGAGCAGGAAAATATAACACTTTCTACGTGATAAGTGGGAGAACCAAATATATTAGAAGGTTGCCAGGAAAAGTTAAAAGAACATGAGTTGTTTCTTTTGGAGGAGAGAAAACTGAATTGTGGCTTCCAGAAAGACTTAAGAAAACAAAAAAAGAAAATAAAGAATTCAAACAAGCTGATATCCATCTCCACTGAGAGTGAAGGAGATATAAATTTAGATTTTATTGTACAGGATTTAGATCACAAAGCAAATTTTCCTGATAGTAATGATTATTGGATATTGACAGTAGGTTTCTTGAAGGTGCTATGAAATAAATTTTCATCACCATAATTCTTTTTAAAATGGGATATTTTCTTATTTGTACAAGATGTCACAGGAGGCAGAACAATAAGTTTTCAGGACCTTGGATAAGGACTGGCCCATAACCAAAGGGATGTATCCTCAACCAGGAGCTTCCTGGGCTTCTCAGTGGTAAAGAATCCATCAGCTAATGCAGGAGACATGGGTTTGCTACCTGGTTCAGAAACATCCCCTGGAGAAGGAAATGACAACCCTCTCCAATATTCTTGCCTGGGAAATCCTATGGACAGGAGCATGATGGACTGTAGTCCATGGGGTTGCAGAGTCAGACATGAGTTAGAATAAACAGTAACACAATAATAATGGAGACTAAACAACAACACAACACAACATTCTAAGACTACCACAGAATACTAAGGGAGGAATGTAAGCATGAAGTAAGACAGAGACTAAGGGAGTCTAGTGCATAAGACTAATGAATCTTTGAAAGTAATACCATTCCTTCTTTAAGGAAAGTGAAGAAATATCTACATATTTTCCCTGTATAAATATTTCCCCTCACACATGTGTAGGGATGAGACATTTTGAATGTTATTGTTTGACCAAGGTCATTTATGAAGATGTGGTAACAAGACTGGACTTCATTCAAAGTAAATACTGAAATGTTATTATAGCCGCCAAATACAATTCAGATTGCTTCTTAAATATATCCTCAATATTTTAAGAGTTGAAGAAAATACAATCAACATAAAGACCAGCCTTAAGTGCCTGCTTTTTCCCTCTGATGATAGTTCATACAGGTGATTATGAAATCCAAGACAATTTTATTCATAGTTTGCTAGTAAAATTTGCCCACCAAATCACTACAAATCAACCTTTTGTGAATTAATGGCTGTCAATATGATCTGATAATAATCATATCTGTTGTTTTTTAGTCACTAAGTCATGTCCAACTCTTTGTGATCCCATGAACTGCAGGACACTAATCATATCTAACTTCTTAAAAAATCACTATAGCTTAAAAAATTCAGGTGTTGTCATTGTTTTTTATGCTCTTGAGATAGTTCTAGTTTTTACCCCTATTTTCAGTAATTTTATTAACTTTACCCTTGTATAATGTCCACATCTATAATGTTTAGATACTTCTGTTATTGAAACTATAGAGATTTATTTACAAACCCCATGTTCTCTCTCATTAATCCCTCATATATTCTATTTAAAGGTTTGTTTTACAGAATATCTTGATACTCTGTAAATTTACAGAGTTTTTATAGAATATTCTTACAGAATATTTACAGAATACTCTCTGTAAAACTTTTTCTCATATAACTAAGGTAGAATAAAAATGTTTCAACTTTTACATTTTATAGGCTTTGTCAGATGCCATTCTTCCTTCTCTCACTTACTTACTCTTTAGGATTTGGGTAACATCCTAACAGTGATAGAGTCTATTATAAAATCTGCTACAACATAGCAACATATAGCACATTTCCATGTTGCACTCTTATAGTCATATGCCAGATGCTTTACTCAAGATCTACTGTACAGAGTGTCATTCTATAAACCAAGAACCTTCTGCTCCAGTGAAACTTTTCTACTCATTGTCTCTAAAAGTACCTTTTGTGGATTCTCATTCACTTCCACTTACCCTGAAAGCCAGTCCCTTGCTTACATTCTTTAAGAACTCAGTTTCATTCCTATTTTCCCCAAGAGGTATTCTCTGATCATCTCTGCTTTCTCATTCAGAAATTTAGAACTGTGGTATTTTGCATATGTAGCATATTCAGCTTAGTACTGTTGCTGTATTTTGTGTGCTTGTGTCATGACTTCATAGCTGTATAAGTCTGTGTTCGATTCAATTCAGTCGCTCAGCTGTGTCCGACTCTTTGTGACCCCATGAACTGCAGCATGCCAGGCCTCCCTGTCCATCACCAACTCCCAGAGTCCACCCAAACCCATGGCCATCAAGTCGATGATGCCATCCAACCATCTCATGCCCTGTCGTTCCCTTCTTCTCCTGCCCTCATTCTTTCCCAGCACTGGGGTCTTTTCAAATGAGTCAGTTCTTCACATCAGGTGGCCAAAGTATTAGAGTTTCAGCTTCAGCATCAGTCCTTCCAATAAACACCCAGGACTGATCTCCTTTCAGATGGACCGATTGGATCTCCTTGCAGTCAAAGGGACTCTCAAGAGTCTTACCCAACACCACAGTTCAAAAGCATCAATTCTTCTGCACCCAGCTTTCTTAATAGTCCAACTCTCACATCCATACATGACCACTGGAAAAACCATAGCATTGACTAGACGGACCTTTGCTGGCAAAGTAATGTCTCTGCTTTTTAATATGCTGTCTAGGTTGGCCATAACTTTCCTTCGAAGGAGTAAGTGTCTAATTTCATGGCTGCAGTCACCATCTGCAGTGATTTGGGAGCCCAGAAAAATAAAGTCAGCCACTGTTTCCCCATCTATCTGCCATGAAATGATGGAACCGGATGCCATGATCTTTGTTTTCTGAATGTTGAGCTTTAAGCCAACTTTTTCACTCTCCTCTTTCACTTTCATCAAGAGACTCTTTAGTTCTTCTTCACTTTCTGCCCTTAGGGTGGTGTCATCTATATATCTGAGATTATTGATATTTCTCCCAGCAATCTTGATTTCAGTATGTGCTTCCTCCAGCCCCGTGTTTCTCATGATGTACTCTCCATATAAGTTAAATAAGTAGGGTGACAGTATACAGCCTTGATGTACTCTTTTTCCTATTTGGAACCAGTCTGTTGTTCCATGTCCAGTTCTAACTGTTGCTTCCTGACCTGCAAACAGATTTCTCAAGAGGCAGGTCAGGTGGTCTGGTATTCCCATCTTTGAAGAATTTCCACAGTTTATTGTGGTCCACACAGTGAAAGGCTTTGGCATAGTCAATAAAGCAGAAATAGATGTGTTTCTGGAAAGCTCTCGCTTTTTCTATGATCCAACCGATATTGGCAATTTGATCTCTGGTTCCTCTGCCTTTTCTAAAACCAGCTTGAACATTTGGAAGTTCACAATTCACATATTGCTGAAGCCTGGCTTGGAGAATTTTGAGCATTACTTTACTAGCGTGTGAGATGAATGCAATTGTGTGGTAGTTTGAGCATTCTTTGGCATTGCCTTTCTTTGGGATTGGAATGAAAACTGACCTTTTCCAGTCCTGTGGCCACTGCTGAGTTTTCCAAATTTACTGGCATATTGAATGTAGCATTTTCACAGCATCATCTTTCAGGATTTAAAATAGCTCTACTGGAATTCCATCTCCTCCACTAGCTTTGTTCATAGTGATGCTTCCTAAGGCCCACTTGACTTCACATTCCAGGATGTCTTGCTCTAGGTGAGTGATCACACCATTGTGATTTTCTGGGTCATGAAGATCTTTTTTGTACAGTTCTTCTGTGTATTCTTACCACCTCTTCTTAATATCTCTGCTTCTGTTAGGTCCCTACCATTTCTGTCCTTATTGAGCCCATATTTGCATGACATGTTTCCTTGGTATCTCTAATTTTCTTGAAGAGATCTCTAGTCTGTCCTATTCTATTGTTTTCCTCTATTGCTTTGCATTGATTGCTGAGGAAGTCTTTCTTATCTCTCCCTGCTATTCTTTGGAACTCTGCATTCAAATGTGTATATCTTTCCTTTTCTCCTTTGCTTTTTGCTTCCCTTCTTTTCACAGCTATTTGTAAAGCCTTCTCAGACAGCTATTTTGCTTTTTTGCATTCTTTTTCTTGGGGATGGTCTTGATCCCTATCTCCTGTACAATGTCACAAACCTTCATCCATAGTTTATCAGGCACTCTGTCTATCAGATCTAGTCCCTTAAATCTGTTTCTCACTTCCACTGTATAGTCATAAGAGATTTGATTTAGGTCATACGTGAATGATCTAGTGATTTTCTCCACTTTCTTCAATATCAGTCTGAATTTGGCAACAAGGAATTCATGATCTGAGCCACAGTCAGCTCCCAGTCTTGTTTTTGCTGACTGTATAGAGCTTCTCCATCTTTGGCTGCAAAGAATATAATTAATCTGATTTCAGTGTCAACCATCTGATGATGTCTATATGTAGAGTCTTGTCTTGTGTTGTTGGAAGCGGGTGTTTGCTATGACCAGTGTGTTCTCTTGGCAGAAGTCTATTAGCCTTTTCCCCCTGCTTCATTCTGTACTCAAGACCAAATATGCCTGTTATTCCAGGTGTTTCTTGACTTCCTACTTTTGCATTCCAGTCCCCTATAATGAAAAGGACATCTTTTTTGGGTATTAGTTCTAGAAGGTCTTGTAGGTCTTCATAGAACTGTTCAACTTCAGCTTCTTCAATGTTAAGTCTGTGTAGGAAGCAGTATAAAATGGTGGTTATAAGTGAGATATTCTGTTGAATGTTGAATCCTACATTGACTGTTTTATCTTAGGCAAAGTATATGACTTCTTAGAGCTTCCACATTCCCATCTGAGCTATAACTTTTATATAGAGTGCTTCTGATGAAAAAATAAAATGCTTAGGTATTTAGCACAGTGCTAGACACTTAGCAAATATTCATTAAATTGAAGGCAAAGCCAGCATCCAATAATTCTGGGCAACTCTTCAAAGTGCAGAGCCTAGGGATTTTTTTTCAAGTTGAGAGCTCAATAAACTATTTGATAATTGAATGAAAATATGCAGCTCCTTACCAGACTTGAATATTAACACTGCAATTCAGTTCATCATTCAGTCATGTCCAACTCTTTGCAAACCCATGGAATGCAGCATGACAGGCTTCCCTGTCCACCAACTTCTGGGGCTTGCTTGAACTCATGTCCCTAGAGTTGGTGATGCCATCCAATCATCTCATCCTCTGTTGTCCCCTTCTCTTCCTGCCCTCAATCTTTCCCAGCATCAGGGTCTTTTCCAGTGAGTCAGTTCTTTGTATCAGGTGGCCAAAGTATCGGGGCTTCAGCTTCAGCATCAGTCCTTCCAATGAATATTCAGGACTGATCCTTTGGGATTCTTTGGTATTAAAACTTATATATCACTTTTAAGAGTTTTATTATGTCAGTTCTTTATATATTCAAAACTCCTTCCGAGTCTCACAGAAAAGTATCTTAAAAAATTCCTCACTACCAGGAAGAGCAAAAGGAGATCTGGGTTTTCAGATGGAAAGGGGAAGGGAGACAGAAGGCAGGTGCTATGCTAAGTAATTTATTTTCAGGCTGGCATCATTTGACCATGACCTGGGAGGCAGGCAAAGAGCACATGTCCTTTAGTTTTCTTTCTATCTGTGGAAAACTCTGTTTCTATTTTAAGATCCAGAATAAAAGCATATTCTTTTTCCCAGATTTTTTGAGGTATAACTGACAAACAAAATAGTGTATGTTTAAGGTGCACAATATGTTAGTTTGATATACATATACTTTGTGAAATGATTACCACAGTCAAGTTAATTCACACATCCATTACCTCACATAGTTACTTCTCTTGTTTTTTTCTGAGAATATTTAAGAAACTCTCAGCAAATTTGAAGTACAAAATACATATTATTAGCTATAAATTATATATATATATATTTATGTCACTAACTGTGTAGTCACTATGCTGTTCATTAGACCCTCAGAACTTACTCATAACTGAAATTTACCATTCTTGACCAACATCTCCCCAGTTTCTCCATTCCCTTACTTCTCGTAACCACTGTTCTACTCTGGTTCTATGAGCTTGACTTTTTTAGATTTCACATATAAAAGAGATCAGACAGTATTTGTCTTTCTATGTCTGGCTTATTTCACTTAACGTAATGTCCTCTAAGTTCACCAATGTTATTGCAAATGATGGCCTTTGTTGTTGTTGTTCAGTCACTAAGTTGTGTCCAAATCTTTTTGACCCCATAAACTACAGCATGCCAGGCTTCCCTGTCCTTTTCTATCTCCCAGTGTATGTGCAAACTCATGTCCATTGAGTCAGTGATCCTGTCCAAACATCCAACCATCACTCCCTTCTCCTCCCCTCCTCAATCTTTCCCAGCATTAGGATCTTTTCCAATGAGTTGGATCTTTGTATCAGGTGACCAAAGGATTAGCACTTCAGCTTCAGCATCAGTCCTTCCAACAAATGTTCAAGATTGATTTACTTTAGGATTGATTTGTTTGATCTCCTTGCAATCCAAGGGACTCTCAGATGTCTTCTCCAGCACCATAATTTGAAAGCATCAATTCATTTGTGCTCAGCCTTCTTTATGGTCCAACTCTCACATTCATATATGACCACTGGAAAAATCAAAACTTTGACTATAATGGCCTAACCTTCATTTTTAATGACAAATATTCCATTTTGTGGCTAATATTCCATTTTTATGGCTAATGTTCTATGAATAATATTCCACTCCATGTGTATGTGACATATTGTTACGTTTTCTTTATCCTTTCACCCATCAATGGACACTTAGGCTATTTCCATATCTTCACTATTTGAGAGTCTCATTTCATTTCCTTTGTTTACACCCCTAGTAGAGGGATTAGTTCCCTCATGGCTCAGACAGTAAATAATCCACCTGCAATGCAGGAGACCTGGGTTTGATCCCTGGGTTGGTGAGATCCCCTGGAGAAGGGAATGGCTGCCTACTCCAGTATTCTGGCCTGGAGAATTCCATGGACAGAGGAGCCTGGCAGGCTACAATCCATGGGATTGCAAAGAATTGGACATGACAGAGAAACTTTCACTTTCGGAGTGATTTCTGGATCATATAGTAGTTCCATTTTAAAATTTTGAAGAACTTCATGTTTTCCATAATGGCTGTACCAATTTACATCCCTGCCAACAATGACTCAAACGGTAAAAAGTCTGTCTGTAATGCAGGAGACCCAGGTTTGATTGATCCCTGGATTGGGAAGATCCCATGGAGAAGGGAATGGCAACCCACTCCAGTGTTCTTTCCTGGAGAATCTCATGGGCAGAGGAGCCTGGCAGGCTGCAGTCCATATGGTTGCAAAGAGTCAGACATGACTGAAACAACTTAGTATGCATGCATAACAATGTCCAAGGATTCCTTTTTCTCCATACCCTCACCAACAAGAGGCACTTTCTTTAGGCAGCTTTTCCTGATTCCTAACCTATAGCATCTCTGTTAAATATTTACATTCAAGGTTATTGTGTCATTTCTACTAAGTAAAAGTACTGCAATGTGATTTTAAGTTTCCTAGAAGTGATTTTCTTCCTCTTTTGTATAGTATTTGTATCTAGTACTATCATCAATGTAACAAGTACACATGAGGTAATATTTATGAATGTGATATTTAAAATATAAAAATTATAAATGTGCAAGTTATTATTCTTGTTATTATATTAGAATTACTTTCATAGAAATATGCTAGTTTGGAGTCCCAGCCTTCATAAGAGAAATAAGCAGTTTAAATATGGTCTATCACATCATATTCAGCTCTCAATCAATTGTTATAATGAAAAACTACCCTCCACACAAGAAAATGTGAATAAAGAAATTGAAACAAATATGTCATAGAAGCAATTAAACTATGCTGATGTTAAAAAAATTATAAGAACATACATGTTTAATTGCTTGTTGCTATTAAGTTGGTCAAAAAAAATTCTTTCAAGCTGTCAAAAAAAAAATAAAAGAGAAACAAGCAGTAACTTAGGAATAAGGTAGACTGTTCCAATTCTAACACAAAGAAGCTCCATGCCTATTGGTGAGCCATTTTACTTGGCCCAATTTCCTTGCTGTAGCCTGAAGGGTTTGGATAGAGTATGTCTAAAGCCTTTACTAGATTGAAAACCAAGGATTTTCTTATTTGAATGCATAGAATAGTCTTGCTCATTTAGTCTGCTTGTGTTTTGATAAAAGAGTAAAACCATTTTCTGTGATCGGAGTCCAAATATAGACCCTAGCAGTTGAGTTGCTTCCCTTGTAACACCATCTTATGATGCCTTTTTAGTGCCTTTGGCTGAAAGAGTTGGCTGGTGATGTCTATGTACCTCATAGATTTCTGAACCTGCTTTTATTGTGAGTAAGCGGCATCTGACTTCCTTCCTTGCACCCTCTGCTGCAGACAGATGAACCATTCACTTGCCAGCTGCAGTCTTATTATCAGTCAATGCCTCTTGTCTGAGCCATGATATGCTTACAAAGTCCAGGGAGCTGAGGATTTTGTCATGTGTTCAATCTTCCATTTGGGCTTCACTGGACTGTATGAGGCCACTGAAGGTAGTTAAAAGAAGAGGCAAAAACTTAAATTTGGTAATTTAGTATTATGGAACAGGAAACAAGAACACTTTCTTTTAAAAAAGACAGGATAATCTTATTAGGTTTCAACAATGTCCATGAAACTTTTATAGATATTGAAATTTCAATCATAAGTTCTTAATGGATAGAATCATTGTTTTAAAGTTCTTTTACTTAACTCTTGCTATATTTTATGCAATAAATGTGATATGTGATATTTACCTTGAAAAAATTTGAAAGCTACTGCCAAACTGTCCACTAAAATTTGAACTACTTTTACCAAAAGTGAATGTATTTGTGCCTTGCCAATAATGAATATCACAAATTTTTGAAATTCTAGCAATGTGATAAATAAATAGTATCATGAAAAAATAGCATCTGTTTTAAGTGTACTGTCTTCATAATTAGTGAGATTCAGTGATTTTTTTTTCATATACTATTACCCACTTTTACTTATTTTGTTTACATTGCTTATTTATAATTTTTGCCTCTTACTCTACTGGGTTGTTACAACAAATGTAGCTTTACTGTATATTTAGTGTCTAGAATTATTCTAAATATTAAGATGACATCATTGAATAAATGAATTATGACTTATTCAGAACAAGATTTTCTCATGGAACTAGGGGGAGGAGAAAATTAAATAAGAAAAAATTCCAGGTAATGTACAAAAATAAAAAAAAATTTAAGGGATATGATCAGTATTAACTGACAGGTTACTTTGAGCTGAGTACAAAATAAAATATGAGATTGAAAAATTGCTGGAGATGGGGTAGTAAAATATACGTGCTTGAATGATGAGAATAAAAACAGAGACTGAGATGCTTGATATCCACATTCAGAGATATTAGAAACATTTGTGAATACAAGGTTAAAAGTGTGAACATGAAAGTAGCTGAGTTACTGGATAGAGGAGGTTGAGAAAATGTGAGGATATGATATTGGGTCATTTACATGAGTACCAAAATCCCTAAACTTGGAGATAGGAGTGGAGGTACAGAGGAGGTGGGGGCTAAATTCATCCATGAAATAGAGAGATGGGGAACTGACATGATGTGATATTTGTCTTTTGTGGGGGTTTTTGTTATTTATTTCTATACTAGGTCTTCATTGTTATACATAGGCTTTCTCTAGTTACGATGAGCATGGGCTACACTCTAGTTGCGGTGCCTGGTCTTCTCACTGCAGTGGCTTCTCTTGTGAAGCAGGAGATCTAGGCTTGTGGGCTTCAGTAGTTGTGGTGCAGGAGCTTACTTGTCCAGGGGCATGTGGAATCTTCTGAGATCAGGAATAAAACCTGTGTCCCTTGCATTGGCAGGCAAATCCTTAACCACTGGACCACCAGGAAAGAAGTCCTGATACTTATTTTATTTCATTGATTTCTATTTCTCACTTTTAAAGTATACTTTATTATAAAATTAAAATCAAAGCAAAAGACCAAATCTCCCATAATTCTTTCACTTTATCAGAGGATGTTGATAAAGTGAAAGAATTTTATGATTGATCCCTGTAGCAGTTTTGATTGAACCCTGTAGCAGGTTTTTAATCTGTGTATTCCAGCCTGGCCAGATGCTCCATTTGCATGGCTTCTCACTCTTCATGGAAATGTGGCAGGACTTGCTATCAGCATGAGGGTCTGCTTTTAACCTGGCAGCCAGATGAAGCAAGTCCTCAACTGAACACATCTCATTGTGCTGGTTGACCTCCTATCCCAATGTGCTGACCTCTCCCATATCACTAAAATCTAGTGGGACAGTCCCTAGTGATGATGGCTGTAAAATAGGACAGCATCTTTTATGTCTCAAAACCATTTTTACTGTGGATACCCAAGTTATTAATTTCCTATTTCTTTCAGAGTTGATAGTTTGATTACATTTGATTATTTTCTTTACTCCATCCCAATCTTCCTTCAGTCCCAGTTATATTTTCAAATTACTTGTCAAGTCTGTTCTCTCTGTTCTCTGGGACTAACGAGTCTTTATCCTAGCTTAGGAGTGCTGTCTTGTCAGGTTTCTTGAACATCTGCTGATTGTTTCTGGACAGGGAATTATGGAGAAAGCGGAATGGATGCTTTCAAAGAGCTGGCTGCCCAGGAAGGCCTCTGCATCGCCCACTCGGACAAAATCTACAGCAATGCTGGGGAGAAGAGCTTTGACCGACTCCTGCGCAAGCTCCGAGAGCGGCTTCCCAAGGCCAGGGTGGTGGTGTGCTTCTGCGAAGGGATGACCGTCCGGGGCCTCCTGAGCGCCATGCGGCGCTTGGGCGTTGTGGGCGAGTTCTCACTCATCGGAAGGTAAATTTCTATTTCTTTTCCCTCTCTTTCTCTCTCTCACTCTTTCACACACACACACACACACACACACACACATGCACACTTTGGCACAGATGTACTTGCTCTCATTAAACTGGAGCCTCTGACTCCAAAACAGTGAGATGTGCTTTGGTCCTGAATCTCGCTGAGAGCTATTGCCATTTTCATGATAAAGAAGAGCAGAGCAGTGGATGACAAGATGATGAGATTGTTTCAGAAAAAAGCGGGAAATTGTTGCTAGAATGTGTTGTCCTGGTGAACTGTTCTTTTCATTTGCTTCTGGGCTTCTGCCTCTCCCTCCCCAAACCACACCAATGCTTTTGTCTTGTATTTCTAAGCATAGCTATCTTAATGAGGTCTTGGTGGATGAAGGGTAATAGTAAAGATGGAAATACATATATTCAGATCTGAAATGTAAAAAACTAGCTGAATGCAGGTGTGGACATGCAGCCAAACTCTGGTACTTGGTCATATAATCTCTTATGTTTATGGGGTGGCAAATAGTGATGCTGAAAGCATGTGATTTCTGGAATTGCAGGTGGTGGGTTCCTAAGTCTGTGTTCTTTCTATACCATGTGTACTTGTGTGGTAATTGATTTTCAGTATCATCATATTTTTCATAGTATCTTTGACCTAACAGGTATCCTGTTTAATTTGCTTTCTCCTAATGTGAATACATGACGGAACTGATGCATTTTTCCATGGAACCTGCTAAATGTACCAGAATGAAAGCTTCCACTGATCTCTGACTCTATCCCACTCATTTTTTTCCACATCTCTTTTTCTCCTCCATCTTCTCTTCTGGCTAGAGTACAGTCTTTTCTCACCTGCCAAAGTGCCTTAACCACTGACCCCCTTTTCTAGGCAAGTGGGCAGCAGTGGTGTGGACACTCACCCAGGACGTTTCCCTTGTGACCTGCCCTTGTGATAATGGCTGAAATGCTAGTAAAACTAACCTCACTATCATCTGGAGCTAGATACATAGAGCCTGTCAAAGACTTTTGAGTACAAGGTAGGACAGAAATACAATTAAATGAATAAAGAAACAAAGAAATGATCTCTAGGCATGAAGAACTATGAAGTCAAGGTCAAAGTATAATTCAAGATTAAAAAAATGATTGAATTTGGGTGAACTTGGCACACTGCCACAGAGTGTCTTTTGGCTTTTTTGACATGATGCAGTTGTGTGAAGCTGTTTAAGAAGGCATCTCTAGGAGGGAGGGGGGTTCTGGAGGGGGAGCATATGTAAACCCATGGCAGTTCCATGTCATTGTATGGCAAAACCAACACAATAAAGTAAAGAAAATTAAAAAAAAAAGAAGACATCTCTAAAGAAGGGATGTTACTTCCTTTATGAGTGAAAAAGAATGTAAGCAGCATTGTTGAAATGTTACATGGAATAACATTCTTAATATATGCACCAGGACAGATGGCATATAGATATTTAATTTTTAAATTGATTTTTAAAGTGACTGCTTTTATGAAGGGTGCTGGTTTTTCTAAAAAATTCTCATGTTTACCATATTCAACAGAAGAAAAGTCTGTATTGTTGGATTCATTCCATTTAATATCTCCAAAGAGAAGCTCACTACCTGAATTCTGGAGATCTTGAACAGAAGGATGCAGATATGTGAGCTTTGGGGGGTATAGAGACTATCTGATAATGAAATATGTTTATACCAAATTCTGTAGTGAGTAACTGGAGTGTAAAGAGTTCATTCCCTTACCTTATCTCCCTGGGTCTTGCTTGCCTGCTAATAATGGAACTGAGTCCATATAGGTATTTCTGAGTCTCACATGTGCTTCCTCCTGATGAGGTCCCCTACCTGGGATATCTGCTTCTTTTACTCCTCTCTTTCTCTGCCTCACTTCTTCTGGGTTCTACTGATGTATCCTAAAGACACTGCAATCACAATGAGCACCTGTGCTTCTAAGGACACCTCCCTGTACAACGGTCACTGCCAGTAAAGCTTGGAACCCTAGAGATTCCAAACGCACACAGTGCTTTTCTGAGTTTCTGGACTGTATACCATGAGGGTCTATTAAAGTGGCTTTCCATCATATATTAGAGTATTTGGTGGAAAACAGCCTTTTTCCATTCTTTCTTCACAGCGCCCTTCCTTGGGAGAGATATGAATCCAAATGAGTCCAGAGGGAGCTGAGCTGGCAATAAAGACAAGAAGTAACACTATAGCATACCTAATTAGCCTTTCCTTCAGAAGCTTGATTCTCCCAATTCCTGTATGATGAATTCTAACCCTAACACTCCCATGTTCCTCATGCCAATGACATTTGATGAGCTTGGTTCCCTAGTTTTGGCAGACATGTCCAGAAGGGTTCCAGTTTAACACCAAGTTGCAACTGCTCGCTACATTTGCAATGCTGTCAAGTATATATCCTTCCCATATAGGGGGCTTTAACTTACCAAACAATAAACTCCTTTGAGGTCAGGAGCCACTATTTAGTTTCTTTCACAATACGTGGTCTAATTCTTGATGCTGCTGATTTCAGAGAAGACATTGTATACATGGCAATTGACCTCTTTTCATAGAGATGAAGATAAGTAAATCATGGTATAGGCTGCAGCAAGAAACATTTAGTTAAGAAAAAAATAATAGAAATTCCTGAATGGAGATTTGTATTCCTTTGCCTCCCCTTGAATCCTCTTTTCTCTTACACTTCACAGCCAACACAGAAAGAAATATTGTTTGTGCTACAGTCAAAACATAACCAGACTTTGGCAACTTAATACCATTCTTTCTATTACCATCCTAGTCCAAGCCAACATCATGCCTTCCTTGGGTTTTTGTAAAAACCTACTAATTGATCCTTGCCCCTTCCCACATCTGTTCTTAAGGCAAAGGGGTCTTTTAAAAATTTAAGTCACATAATGTCTTCTAATCTTACATGCTCAATGCCTGAGAATGGCTTTTCATTTTTCTCATAGCAAAGTCCTTGCAATGGCCTTCAAAGTCTACTTTCTGTCACCAGGACTGAGTTCTTTATAATGGAATAATAAACCATTGTGACAAATAGAATTTTAGAAAGTTCTCAGAGATCTTAAAAAGCTTGTATTTAATGAATATATGTAGTCAAAGAGAAAACAAAATATGAGCTAAGAGTTCTAGCTCATCCACAGAGTAATCATGTGATCTTGTCACTTTTTGTCTCTGACTGTCTTTTTTGCTTATAAAAATTATGACTTGGCTCCAGATTTATCTTTAAATATTTTTCCAGTTCTAGAATTTATAATAGATTAAGACCATATGACTGAACTATGTTCAAAAAGAATGTATTCATAGATTCATTTTTCTAAAGTTATTCATGAATTTAGATTAGTTAATATACACTTTTTGCCAGTCACCGTGTAAAAACCTGGAGAATTTATTGAATAGAACTGCTTAGAATTAGTGTCTTAATTTGTGGTCATGGAATGTAGCCAGTATATCCACATAAAAATCAAACCTTTGACTTTGGACAAATTGGAATAATATTCTTATCAAGTAAGTTAACTAACCATAGTCAAGTTAATCATCACACAAAAGAATCATTCTTTCCTGGTTCTTAAAACTGCCTCCTTCAAGATGCTTCTCAAATTGTGCATAGCATATATATTATTATATTTTAATTGTTTTGGTGATGATGATAATGGTGATAAAATTTGTTTAGGACTCACTTTATGCCAGGTGCTATTCTAAGCACTTTGTATGAGCTCAGTGCTCAGTTGCTCAGTCATGTTCGACTCTTTGCGACCCCATGGATTGTAGCCTGCCAGACTCCTCTGTCCATGGAAATTTACAGGCAAAAATACTGGACTGGGTTGCCATTTCCTTCTCCAGGGTATCTTCTGTGAGCCGAGGATCAAACACACGTCTCTTGCGTCTCCTGCATTGGCAGGTGGATTGTTTACCACTGTTACACTGGGAAGCCCCTGTAATCACTTTATATATATAAACTTATTTGTCATAACAATCTGATAAAATAGGTACTGATATAATTTGTTTTAATGTATGGAGATGCAAAGAACTTGTCAAAAAGTGTTGTAGTTGGGATGTGAAACTAGACAATGTGACTGCAGACTTCACTCATTAAGTTATACTGTGTGATTGTTTTATGTAAGAGATCTTAGCTTTTCGTTTTTTCAGTTTGTTCTATCTTTTAGAGATTTATTTCATTGTTTGGAGCCACCTTAGTTGGGAAAATAAACTGAGGTATCCCTGATAAATTATTTTACATTTCTAATTATTTGAATCCTTTTTATTTCTCTCTTAGTGTTAAATGTTTTACATGATATTTCAGAAAGGGAGCCCTTATTTTCAAGCTCATTATCTTTAACATGAGACTCCACAATATAATTCTCTATTTGCATACCAGTCTTTACCTATGGAACTTGTTATTGTTTAGTCACTAAAAAAATGGTGCAAAAAGGCTCAGACTTGACTTAGTGACTAAAACACCAAAACAAAGTCTCTAAATTGTGTTTGACTCTTTTGTGACCTCATGAGCTATAGTTTGCCAGGCTCCTCTGTCAATTGGATTTTCCAGGTAAGAATACTAGAGTGGGTTGCCATTTCTTTCTCTGGAGGATCTTCCCAACCCAGGGATCAAACCCATGTCTCCTACATTGGTAGTGATTCTTTTTTTTTTTTTATTGGAAGTGGATTTTTATTTTTGCTTCATATAGCCTTGTATGGATTTACTTAGTAATAGAATTTAGCATCATTTCTATTCCTATATATATATTTTTAAGGGCTACTTTTTTTTTTTAATTGTTTTTGCCATACATTGTCATGATATCACCATGGGTTTACATATGCTTCCCCTCCGGAACCCCCCTCCCTCTTCCCTCCCCCCCCCGGGAAATCTCCCTGCACCTGCCCCGAGCATCAGTCCTGGGCTGGTGATTGATTAGACATATGAAAATTAACATGCTTCAATGCCCTTCTCCCATATCATCCCACCCTTACCCTCATCCACAAAGTCCACGAGTCTATTCTATACATCTGCGTTCCTTTTGCTGTCTCGTATGTTGGGTTCTCGTTACCGTCTTTCTAAATTCCAAATATATGCGTTAATATACTGTATTGTTGTTTTTGCTTCTGACTTACTTCACTCTGGATAATGGGCTCCAGTTTCGTCCATCTGAGTAGAATTGCTTCAAATGAATTTTTTTTTAATGCTGAGTAATATTCCATTGTGTATATATACCACAGCTTTCTCATCCATTCGTCAGTTGATGGGCATCTAGGTTGCTTCCATGTCCTGGCTATTGTAAATAAAGCAGCGATGAACATTGGGGTACACGTGGCTCTTTCAATTCTGGTTTCCTAGGTGTATATGCCCAGCAGTGGAATTGCTGGGTCATATGGCAGGTCTATTTGCAGCTTTTTAAGGAACCTCCACACTGTTTTCCATAGTGGCTGTACTAGTTTGCATTCCCACCAACAGTGTAAGAGGGTTCCCTTTTCTCCACATCCTCTCCAGCATTTATTGCTTGTAGACTTTTGGATGGCAGCCATTCTGACTGGTGTAAAGTGGTACCTCATTGTGGTTTTGATTTGCATTTCTCTGATAATAAGTGATGTTGAGCATCTTTTCATGTGTTTGTTAGCCATTTTTATATCTTCTTTGGAGAAATGTCTGTTAAGTTCTTTGGCCCACTTTTTAATTGGGTTGTTTATTTTTCTAGAATGGAGCTGCAGGAGTTGTTTGTATATTTTTGAGATTAATTGTTTGTCTGTTGTTTCATTGGCTATTATTTTCTCCCATTCTGAAGGCTGTCTTTTCACCTTGCTTATAGTTTCCTTTGTTGTGCAAAAGCTTTTAATTTTAATTATGTCCCATTTGTTTATTCGTGTTTTTATTTCCAATATTCTGGGAGGTGGGTCATGGAGTATTCCACTTTGGGTTATGGCAGAGAGTGTTTTGCCTATGTTATCCTCTAGGAGTTTTATAGTTTCTGGCCTTATGCTTAGATCTTTGATCCATTTTGAGTTGATCTTTGTGTATGGTGTTAGAAAGTGATCTAGTTTCATTCTTTTACACATGGCTGTCCAGTTATCCCAGCACCACTTGTTAAAGAGGTTGTATTTTCTCCATTGTAGATTCTTGCCTCCTTTGTCAAAGATACGGTGTCCATAGATGCATGGATTTATCTCTGGGCTTTCTATTCTGTTCCATTGATCTATGTTTCTGTCTTTGTGCCAGTACCATACTGTCTTAATGACTGTGCATTTGTAGTATAGCCTAAAGTCAGGTAGGTTGATTCCGCCAGTTCCATTCTTCTTTCTCAAGATTGCTTTGGCTATACGAGGTTTTTTGTATTTCCATACAAATTGAGAAATTATTTGTTCTAATTCTTTGAAAAAGACCTCTGGTAGCTTGATAGGAATTGCATTGAATCTATAGATTGCTTTGGGTAGTATACTCATTTTCACTATATTGATTCTTCCAATCCACGAACACGGCACCTTTCTCCATCTGTTTGTGTCCTCCTTGATTTCTTTCATCAGTGTTTTATAGTTTTCTATATACAAGTCTTTTGATTCTTTAGGTAGAAATAATCCTAAATATTTTATTCTTTTTGTTTCGATGGTGAATGGAATTATTTCCATAATTTCTCTTTCTGATTTCTCACTGTTAGTGTATAGGAATGCCAGGGATTTCTGTGTGTTGATTTTGTATCCTGAAACTTTGCTATATTCACTGATTAGCTCTAGTAATTTTCTAGTAGAGTCTTTAGGGTTTTCAATATAGAGGATCATGTCATCTGCAAACAGAGAGAGTTTTACTTCTTCTTTTCCAATCTGGATTCCTTTGATTTCTTTATCTGCTCTGATTGCTGTGGGCAAGACTTCCAAGACTATGTTGAAGAGTAGTGGTGAGAGTGGGCACCCTTGTCTTGTTCCTGATTTCAGGGGGAATGCTTCCAGCTTTTCACCATTGAGGATAATGTTTGCTGTGGGTTTGTCATATATAGCTTTTATTATGTTGAGGTATGTTCCTTCTATTTCTACTTTTTGGAGGGTTTTTATCATAAATGGATGTTGAATTTTGTCAAAGGCTTTCTCTGCATCTATTGAGATAATCATGTGATTTTTATTTTTCAATTTGTTAATGTGATGTATTACATTGATTGATTTACGAATATTGAAGAAACCTTGCATCCCTGGGATAAAGCCTACTTGATCATGATGTATGATCTTTTTGATGTGTTGTTGGATTCTATTTGCTAGAATTTTGTTGAGGATTTTTGCATCTAAGTTCATCAGTGATATTGGCCTGTAGTTTTTTTTTTTTGTGGCATCTTTGTCGGGTTTTGGATTTAGGGTGATGGTGGCCTCATAGAATGAGTTTGGAAGTTTACCTTCCTCTGCAATTTTCTGGAAGAGTTTGAGTAGAATAGGTGTTAGCTCTTCTCTAAATTTTTGGTAGAATTCAGCTGTGAAGCCATCTGGTCCTGGGCTTTTGTTTTTTGGAAGATTTCTGATTACGGTTTCAATTTCCATGCTTGTGATGGGTCTATTAATATTATCTATCTCTTCCTGGTTTAGTCTTGGAAAGTTGTACTTTTCTAGGAATTTGTCCATTTCATCCAAATTGTCCAGTTTATTTGCATATAGTTGCTGATAATAGTCTCTTATGATCCTTTGTATTTCTGTGTTTTCTGTTGTGATCTCTCCGTTTTCATTTCTATTTCTGTTGATTTGGTTCTTCTCCCTTTGTTTCTTGATGAGTCTGGCTAACGGTTTGTCAATTTTATTTATCTTCTCAAAGAACCAGCTTTTGGCTTGGTTGATTTTTGCTATGGTCACTTTTGATTCCTTTGCATTAATTTCTGCCCTGATCTTTAAGATTTCTTTCCTTCTACTAGACCTGGGCTTCTGCATCTCTTCCCTTTCTAGTTGCTTTAGGTGTATAGTAAGGTCATTTATTTGATTTTTCTCTTGTTTCCTGAGGTGAGCTTGTATTGCTATGAACTTTCCCCTTAGCATTGCTTTCACAGTGTCCCATAGGTTTTGAGCTGTTGTGTTTTCATTTTCATTCGTTTCCATGCATAACTGAATTTC
>ML660777.1:3210775-3296435 GCA_007570785.1 Antilocapra americana | reverse complement strand
AAAGAACCAGCTTTTGGCTTGGTTGATTTTTGCTATGGTCACTTTTGTTTCCTTTGCATTTATTTCTGCCCTGATCTTTAAGATTTCTTTCCTTCTACTAGACCTGGGCTTCTGCATCTCTTCCTTTTCTAGTTGCTTTATGTGTAAAGTAAGGTCATTTATTTGATTTTTTTCTTGTTTCCTGAGGTGAGCTTGTATTGCTATGAACTTTCCGCTTAGCATTGCTTTCACAGTGTCCCATAGGTTTTGGGCTGTTGTGTTTTCATTTTCATTCGTTTCCATGCATAACTGAATTTCATTTTTGATTTCTTCTGTGATTTGGTGGTTATTCAGCAGTGTGTTGTTGAGCCTCCATATGTTGGAAATTTTGAGAGGTTTTCTCCTGTAGTTGATATCTAATCTCACTGCATTGTGGTCAGAAAAGATGCTTGGGATGATTTCAATATTTTTGAATTTATCAAGGTTAGATTTATGGCCCAGGATTTGATGTATCCTGGAGAAGGTCCCGTGTGCACTTGAGAAAAAGGTGAAATTCCTTGTTTTGGGGTGGAATGACCTATAGATATCAATTAGGTCTAGTTGGTCTATTGTATCATTTAAAGTTTGAATTTCCTTGTTACTTTTCTGTCTAGTTGATCTATCCATTGGTGTGAGTGGTGTATTAAAGTCTCCCACTATTATTGTGTTGTTGTTGATTTCCCCTTTCATACTTGTTAGCATTTGCCTTACATATTGTGGAGCTCCTATGTTGGGTGCATAAATATTTATAATTGTTACTTCTTCTTCCTGGATTGATCCTTTGATCATTATGTAATGTCCATCTTTATCTCTTTTCACTGCCTTTATTTTAAAGTCTACTTTATCTGATATGAGTATTGCCACTCCTGCTTTCTTTTGGTCTTTATTTGCATGGAATATCTTTTTCCAGCCTTTAACTTTCAGTCTATATGTGTCCCTAGGTTTGAGGTGGGTCTCTTATAGACAACATATATAGGGATCTTGTTTCTGTATCCAATCGGCCAATCTTTGTCTTTTGGTTGGGGCATTCAGCCCGTTTACATTTAAGGTAATTATTGATAAGTATGATCCCGTTGCCATTTATTTTATTGTTTTGGGTTCCAGATTATCTATCCCATCTGTGCTTCCTATCTAGGCAAGTTCCTTTAGCATTCGTTGGAGGGCTGGTTTGGTGTTACTGAATTCTCTCAGTTTCTGCTTGTCTGAGAAAATTTTGAATTCTCCTTCAAATTTGAATGAGATCCTTGCTGGGTACAGTAATCGGGGTTGTAGATTGTTTTCTTCCATGACTTTAAGAATGCTCTGCCATTCCCTTCTGGCCTGAAGCGTTTCTATTGAGAGATCAGCTGTTATCCTTATGGGATTCCCCTTGTGAGTTATTTTTTGCTTCTCCCTTGCTGCTTTTAATATTTGGTCTTTGTATTTGATATTTGTTAATTTGATTAATATGTGTCTTGGGGTGTTCCATTTGGGGTTCATTCTATTTGGGACTCTCTGTGTTTCTTGGACCTGAGTGGCTATTTGCTTCCCCAATTCAGGGAAATTTTCAACAATTATCTCTTCAAGAATTTTCTGATGGTCTTTCTTTTTGTCTTCTTCTTCTGGGACTCCTATGATTCGAATATTGGTGCGTTTAATATTGTCCCAGAGGTCTCTAAGATTGTCCTCATTTCTTTTAATTCTTTTTTCATTTTTCCTTTCTGTTTCATTTATTTCTGCCATTCTGTCTTCTACCTCACTTATCCTGTCTTCTATCTCTGTTATTCTACTGTTGGTTCCCTCCAGGGTGTTTTTGATCTCATTTATTGCATTATTCATTGTATTTTGACTCTTTTTCATTTCTTCTAAGTCCTTGTTAAAGCTTACCTGCATCTTCTTAATCCTTGCCTGCAGGTTATTGAACTGCAGCTCCAACTTATTTTCCAGGTTTTGGATCATATTCACTATCCTTATTCGGAATTCTTTGTCAGGTAGACATCCTATCTCTTCGTCATTTGTTTGGTCTAGGGGGTATTTATCCTGTTCCTTTACTTGCTGGGTATTTCTCTGTCTTTTCATCTTGCTTATCTTGCTGTGTTGCCCCTTTATTGTGGGGGTTCCTCACTATGGGAGGGGTTAGATGTGTGGTTTGTAGAAGTTTCCTGGGTGGGAAAGCTTGTGTGGTGTTCTGGTGGGTGGATCTGGGTTTCCTCACTGTAACTAACAATGGAGTGTCCATTAAAGAGATTTGAGGTGTCGGTGGACTTGGTGTGACCTTGGGCAACCTGTGTATTGAAGCTCCTGGCAGTGTTCCTACGTTGCTGGTGAATTTGCTTGGTATATCTTACTCTGGAGCTTATTGGCCCTTGGGGGTTGATTAATTTCAGTTTTGGTATGGAGGAGGTTGATGAGTTCCTATCGATTAATTAACTCTTGGATCCAGGAGTTTTCTGGAATTCTCAGGGTCTGGGTTTAGTCTCCTGTCTTCCAGTAGCCTCAGGGCTCTTTTATCTCTGCAGTGATGGTGGCAGAACCTCTAGTTTAGTGAAGAGAAGTTTCTTCACAGTGAGGGACACCCTGTCAGGTACACAGAGTTACATGGCATGGACCAGAAGGAGAAGAGAGGAATCCGATGGTGAGGGAGTGAAGTGGCCAGTGATTGCTCCTCTGTGTGCCCTCCACAGCCTGGATCCCTTGGAGATGTTCACAGAGTTATATCGAAATGTGAAGAGTGTGGAAGGAGACAGAATTGACCAGAGAGAGAAAGGAGAGAGTCAGATGGATAGAGACAGATCCAGCCAGTGGTCAGTTATTTCAGTGTTCTTCACAGCTGGTAACTCTCAAGCCGAGTCCCAGAGTTGGGTAGAGAATATACAGAGGAAGAGGACGTTGAAGGTGTCTTGGTAGGAGAAGAAAAGAGAAAAGAAAAAGAAAAAAAAAAAAAGGAGAGACAAGAATGGGGAGAGAGCAGTCAAGCCACTGATCTCACTCCAAGGTAACGATGGGTACTGGAGCTTGGATCCTTAAAGGTAGAAAGTTGATACCCAATACTAATAGGCAAAGATTAAAAATCTAGAGTAAAGACGGGATTCTCAAAATACTATTACAAAGAAAAAGATAGAAAGAAAGATAAGGAAGAGAAAGAAAAACAAAAACAAAAACAAAAACAAAAAAAACCAAAAAAAAAGAGAGGAGAAACAAGAATGGGGAGAGAGCAGTCAAGCCAATGATCTCACTCCCAGGTAGCAATGGGTACTGGAGCTTGGATCCTTAAAGGTACAAAGTTGATACCAAATACTAATAAGCAAAGATTAAAAATCTAGAGTAAAGACTGGATTCTCAAAAGTACTATTATGAAAAAAAGAAAGAAAGAATGATAAAGAAGAAAATACAACAACACCAACAACAACAACAACAACAAAAATCAGTAAAAAAAAAAGGTAAATAAAAATAAAGGAAAAGAAAGAAAGAAAAAAAAAGAAAATAACAAGGTTATAGGGGACTTAAAAATTCTAAAAAAAAAAAAGGGGGTATAAAAAAGTTTTAAAAATGTAAAAGATGTTCCTAGTACAGTTATAACTAAGACTTTCTCTGGTGCTGGTGCATACGGCGAGGGGTCAGTTTATTTTTCAGACAATTCCTTGGGTCTGGCTTGTACTTCTTATGGTCTATAGACTCCTTTCTATGCAGTCTGCGCCACCTGCAGGGATTTAATCTGCTACTCCTGTCAGTTCCAAAGCTGTTGCCTCTGCTAGCTTAAGCGTCTTCTGTTTGCTGGTGTTTTATGTGTCTATTCAGCACTCTGGAGTTTGCCCTGCTCCTGGTGAGTGCGCTTCCCCTGCCCCTTCTGCTCGGCTCTCTGTCATCTGCCCGGTGCAGTTGGGGAGTGCGGCTTCTCCCCTCCCCCAGCCCAACCACTCGGCTTTCCCGACGTGCAGCTAAGCACGTCTTCTTAGGTGTGCAGAGCTCCGATCCGTCCAGAATCCCCAGTAGTCTTGGTAAGCACCTAGCTCTGTGCGCAATTTGGCCGAGGAAGCCTCGCCGGGGCTGGGCTATGCCCGCTGGTCTCGGGCAGGGGTTGGGTCGGTCCACAGCCTGAAGGTGCCCAGCTCCGCCCAGCCGGCCGCCTCCCTGCCGACTCCGCCTCACCCTTTGGTCTCGCCGGGGCTGGGTTATGCCTGCTGCACTCGGGCGGGGGCTGGGCCGGTCCACAGCCCACAGGCGCCCAGATCTCCTCGGCCGGCCGCCTCTCTGCCGACTCCGCATGCCCTTTGTTCTGTGCCACCTGGCCGGCCACCTCTCTGCCGACTCCGCACCTCCCTTTGTTCTGCGTGGGCCTGGCAGGGGGGCTGTTCCTGGGGAAGGCTACTTCTCAGTCTATCTCCGGTTAGCCCCCTGGGTTGGGTCGCTCAGGCTGCTCCTTTCCCTGAGCGCGCGGCCCGCCCCTCCCTGAGCAGTCCGCTTTGGCTAGTGGGGGGTGGGGCGTCCGCCGCCGCTTCCCTGTGCCTTCCAGCCAGAAATGTAGCTTGCAGGGATTAATTATTAATCTGCTTTTACTCCCAGCTATCTTGCTCTCCATGATTCACCGCAAATCCGCCGGAGAGAATGCTCCCTGGTATTCGGAAACCTTTCTCCTCTTTTTTTTTTCCTCTTTATTCCAGACTCCCCTTCTGGGATGGATCCCTGCCCCCAACTCTGTCTCTCCCTTTACTTTTTTCTCTCTCTTTTTTCTTTTGTCCTACCTCCTCTCGTCAGCAATGGGCCGTCCCTTCAGATGCCCGATGTCCTCTGCCAGCATTTAGATCCTGTTTTATGGAGTTTGCGCGGTCTTTAAAAGTTCTTTTGGTGTATTTATTGGGGAGAGAGTGGTTTCCCCGTCCTATTCCTCTGCCATCTTAGTTCCCCTCCTGATTCTTTACCACTGAGCCAAGAGGGAAGCCCATCTATGGAACTATACCCATGTAAAACCTGATTTGGAATAAGTAGGTAATAATTCTTTGAAATCCTGTGTTATAATTATTAAAATTCTAAAAATTAAGCAAAGATTTGTTCTAATTCCTATATTGTTCTTTTATTTGAAGAAAGTGAAAATAAGCATGGTTTATTTGTGTAAATACCTAAAAATAGCTACCATTTATTGAGGATTTGGTATGTACTAAGCTAGTAATATATGATATCTCCAGTCTTAATAACATGAAAGGTTGATTTGTAAGATAAAGAAGTTAAACAATTACCCCAATTACTAAATTAATAAGTTGTTGTTGTTGCTGTACCATAGCTAATTCATATCCACTTCTTAGCAGCCCAGTGGACTGCAGTGACCAGGCTTCCCTGTCCTTCACTGTCTTTTGGCATTTGCTCAAATTCATGTCCATTCAACCATCTAATTCTCTGTTACTCCCTACTCCTCCTGCCCTGGATCTTTTCCAGCATCAGGGTCTTTTCCAAAGAGTCAGCTCTTCACATCAGGTGGCCAAAGGATTGGAGTTTCAGCTTCAGCATCAGACAGTCCAGTGAATATTCAGAGTTGATTTCCTTCACTATTGACTGGTTTGATCTCTTTGCTGTCTAAGGGACTCTCAAGAGTCTTCTCCAAAATCAGAATTTTGAAAGCATCAATTCTTTGGCACTCAGCTTTCTTTATGGTCCAACTTTCACACCTGTACATGACTACTGGAAAAACCATACCCTTGACTGTATGGACCTTTGTTGGCAAAGTGGTATCTCTGCTTTTTAATACACTGTCTAGGTTGGTCATAGCTTTGCTTCCATGGAGCAAGTGTCTTTTAACTTCATGGCTACAGACAACATCTGCGGTGATTTTGGAGCCCAAGAAAAGAAAATCTCTCACCATTACCATTGTTTCCTCTTCTATTTGCCATGAAATGATGAGAGCAGATGCCATGATCTTTATTTTTTGAATACTGAGTTTTAAGCCAGCTTTTTCACCCTCTTTTTAAAATTCCATCCAGGGGCTCTTTAGTTCCTCATCACTTTAAAGAGGTATCATCTATGTATCTGAGGTTGTTATTTCTCCTGGCAATCTTGATTCCAACTTGTGAGTCATCCAGCCCAGCATTTTGCATGACGTACTCTGCATACAAGTCAAATAAGCAGGGTGACAATATACAGTATTGTCATAGTTCTTTCCTAATTTTGAACCAATCCATTGTTCTATGTTCAGTTCTAACTGTTGCTTCTTGTCTTGCCTACAGGTTTCTCAAGATACAGTTAAGGTGGTCTGGTATTCCCATCTCTTTCAGAATTTTCCACAGCTTGTGATCCATACAATCAAAGGCTTTAGCATAGTTAAGTAAAAATAGATTGTTTTCCTGGGTTCCTTTGATTTTTCTATGATCTAACTGATGTTAAAAATTTAATCTCTGGTTCCTCTGCCTTTTCTAAATCCAGCTTGTACATCTGGAAGTTCTCGGTTCAGTTACTGCTAAGCCTTGCTTGAAGGACTTTGAATATTACCTTGTTAGCATGTGAAATGAATGTAATTGTATGGTAATTTGAACATACTTTGACATTGCCCTTCTTTGGGATTGGAATGAAACCTGACCTTTTCCAGTCCTGTGACCACTGCTGAAAGAGTTTTCCAAATTTGCTGGCATATTGAGTGCAGCACTTTCACAGCATCATCTTTTAGGATTTGAAATAGATCTGCTGGAATTCCATTACCTCCTCTAGTTTTGTTTATAGTAATGCTTTCTAAGACCCACTTGACTTCACAGTCCAATATGTCTGGCTCTACATAAGTGACCATGCCGTTATGGTCGTCTGGGTCATTAAGACCTTTTTTGTATAGTTCTTCTGTGTATTTTTGCCACATCTCTTCTGCTTCTGTTAGGTCCTTGACATTTCTGTCCTTTATTGTGCCCATCATTGCATGAAATATTCCCTGGTATCTCTAATTTTCTTGAAGAGATCTCTAGTCTTTCCCATTCTATTGCTTTCCTCTATTTCTTTGAAATGTTCACTTAAGAAGGCTTTATTATCTCTCCTTGTTACTCTTTTGAACTCTGCATTCGTTTGGGTATATCTTTGCCTTTCTCCTTTGCCTTTCACTTTTCTTCTTTTTTCAACTACTAGGAAGTCCTCCTCAGACAACCATTTTGCCTTCTTGTATTTCTTTTTCTTGGGAATTGTTTTGGTCACCAGCTCCTATACAGTGTTACGAACCTCTGTCTGTAGTTCTTCAGGCACTCTCTTTATCAGATCTAATCCCTTGAATCTGTTCATAACCCCCACTGTATAATCATAAAGAATTTGATTAGGTCATATCTGAATAATCTAAGCTGTGATTTTTGTGTTCCAGCAGAAGTTGAGCACATGTCCTTCTACTCCACCATCTTGATCAGGCAAAATTCAAATTACCTGCTATACCCTAGCATCATATAGATATACAAATATCAAATTGTAACCTCTTCAATGGTAAGAATCAGAAATGACTTAGTGACTAACACACACACACATAATGGTAGGAACCAGATTTTATATATATATATTTTTCCTTATCATGCCAAGTACAATGTTTTGATAGGGTCATTGCTTAGGAACTGTGTCAGAAAGCTTGAAGTGTCATAGTGAGACAGGACATTCCATATGTGGTCCTGAATTCTCTTTTATATTCCAGGATCAGTAAGTTTTACCTGGTTTTACCCCTGAAACATAAGATGAAATACCATGGTATTATGTTCCACACCCTTATGTTTTTAATGAAAAATGAGTTACTTTAGATCCCATCTTCACATTATGAAAAAAAATGGGAAAATAACTAAAGTGTGCAGACTTCAGGCAAAATTGCAAAAATTATGTGTTTTAAGTAAATGTGGACTTCCAGTGAAGTGTGACATCCCTCAAAATGGATTATAATCAGAAAGTGGCCAAGATTGATGGGCATCTTCTGATGCATAACCGTCATGACTTAAAGATTCATAAGCTGGCCTTCTCTAGGATCCCAAGGGCAGAAAATGATCACTAACCTGCTGACAGACTATCCTTTCCTTGAATCCTTTCTCTGAAGGCAGATTAATGGGAGCTTTGTGGAAGATTACACTGTTAGAAAAAGACCATGAGAAATGTGTGCTAAGGAAGGAGAGGAGATTTAGTGTACTCTGGAGAATAAGCATCATTTGTAGGATACTGACAGTTATTTCTAGCATAGACCTCAGCCATAGACATACTCAGGATTTCCACAAAACTGGGGACAGTTAGTAATTATTAACTCTTCCTTTATATCAATGCTTGTTTCAGATAACACACACCTGAAAACTGAAAGACTCTACTCTCATGGTCTCTATTTACCTAGAAGATATTAAAAATACTGAAGGAAAGGGTTTCAGGGTGCCTTTTATATCATAAGGCACTGGCTCAAATTTGAATGAATGAAAAAGGATGTTGTTATGATTTACCCAAGTTTGTGTTTGAGGCTGATTCAAGACTACAGGGAATTTATCTTAATACATTTTTGTAGTTTCTGTGACAGTCAACTCTCAATCTGGCTGCACATCAGACTCAGCAGGGCCTCTTAAAATGTGGATTCTTAATAGAATCCCACACCATTAATAGAATTTCTTGGTGAAAGCCTTTGGATCTTCGTTTTTTCAAAAGGAGTCAAGATGAGTTAAATTTCAGAACCACAACTATGTGATGCCTGCATCAGGGTTTTGCACTCAGGTGATGTTCACTGTGAGTGAATTGCTTACAAGGTACATTTGAAAGGGAAGATGAAGTGAAAAATTTAATTCCATTGCCTATCAATTCACCATTTCAGTTCCAGGTGGTTTTTTATTTATTTATTTATAGATTGTGTTTTGCTTTACCTTGAAATTTATTTACTTTCGAAAGTTTCTTTGAAAAGTAAAGATACGTCTGAAAGTAGTATATCATGTTAGTAGTAGTAGTAATAGCAATAAATACTCTTTGCAACTCTGCTTATTTCCTGTGTTTCTGTCTCCTCCTGATGCCCATTCTGGCCTATTAACCTGACCCCGAAAACACTGCCATGTCCCAGTCCTCAGACTAATCAATATGTAGGATAGAAAGCATGTAAACATGTGGCAGATTTAACCTCAACCGTCTCCAAGTCTCAGGTTACCCATAGCAGACCAATGGACTGCTATTGTTGAGTACAATTGGTCCTTGAACATCGGTTTGAACTGCACAGGTTTACTTTTACATGGTTATTTCCCAAGTATTAAATATTACAAGTCCGACATGGTTGATTAAATCTGAAGCTGAGGAGGAAACACAGATATGGAATACTGCTACAGGTATATGTTATAAGGGGATTGGCCTGCACATTGTTCAAGGGTCAACTGTAGTATTCTATGGCATGAATATGCTTTGATTTGCTTATCCATTTCCCTATTGGTGGGCATTTGGGTTATTTTCAAGTTTGACTATCATGAATATAGCTCTACTCCCTCTTAATTCTTTTGTCCTATTACTGTTCTACATACTACATATTTATATGTAAAAAAATCCAGTAAGACATTGTTATAATTATTAATTTATACAATTTACCTTTATTAAGGAAGCTGAATTTCATTATATTTACCATCCTATATGCTGTTCCTGATTCTCTACATTTTTTTCCCTGTGGATAAAATTTTCCATCTGGTATCATTTCCTTGCTCTGATATAAATTTGCTACCACCCACAACTTTTGTGCTGTTATCAATATACTACATTTCTGTAGGTATAGGTCCCTGCATATAATTATATGCATATTGTTTTATACAGTCACTTTTAAAATCATTTAAGGATATATAAAAGAAAAGATGTGTTTATACTGTTGTCTTTTTATAATTATTTAACTGCATTTACTTGTGCTGTGTATGTGTGTGTGTCTGTGTGTGTGAATTTTCATCTGGGGTAACTTGCTTTCAGTCTGAAGAATTTTCTTTAAGATTTTGTTTTATTCTTTTGTAAGGTGGACCTGCTAGAAATAAATTCATTCAATATTTCTTTATCTGAGAATATCTTTATTTCATCTTCATTTTTGAGAAACAGCTTTGCTGGAGTCTTGGTTAATAGCATTTATTTCAGCACTTAAAATTTTTTTTAATTGAAGGATAACTGCTTTACAGAATTTTGTTATTTTCTTTCAAACCTCAATCTGAATCAGCCATAGGTATACATATATCTCTCCCTTTTGAAGCTTCCTCCCATGTCCCTCAGCACTTTGACTATTTCAGCACTTTGACTATGTCATTCAGGTGCCTTCTGGCCACCATTATTTCTCATGAGATCATTTCTTAATTAGGTGAAATTCAACTGCATGTAATGAGTTGTTTTTCTCTTGCCTCTTTCAAGATTTTCTTTTTCTTGATTTTCACAGCTTTTACTATGTACTTTTACTATGTACCTGAGTGTGGATCTTTTTGTATTTATCCTACTTGGAGTTCATTTTTGCCTGTATTGACAAAAGGTTTTCAATAAATCTGGTGAGTTTCTAGACAATTTCTTTGAATATTTTTTTCTGTTCCATTTCCTTTCTCCACTTCTTTTGGTACTCCTATTATATGTATGCTATATATATATACATAGCATATGTATGCTAATATACATAGCATACAAAGGGTTTTATATTTCTCTGAGGCTGTGTTCATTTTTAAAAATTCTATTTCCTATATCTTTGAATTGTATAATTATTGATATATCTTCAGGTTCAACTATTCTTTCTTCTTGAAGTTCATACCTATCATTGAGTTCTTCATTTATTGTCCTTTTCAAATCTAGAATTTTTTCTTGTCTGTATTTTTAATGGCATTTGGTTAGGCATTTATTTCTTTAAGCATGGTTTCCTTAGTTCTTTGAACATATTTATAAAAAATACTTTGGAGGCTTTGTTATAGCTGACATCTGGTCTATTTTTTTTTTAGTTGCTTTTTTAAATGTATGAGTCACACATTCTTTTTTTTTTTTTAATATATCACAAGTTTTTTTTTTTTTTGCTATTGTTAAAAACCACACGTTTTAGGTAATATATTGTAGCAACTCTGCATACTGATTCTCCTATCCCCTCCCTGGAGATTGTTTTTGTTGTTTGTGTTTTTATTGGTTTTATGCCTTGACTAGACTATTTTAGTGAAGCCTATTTCCCTCAGTGAGAAGTGTTTGATTTTGTTTCTCAGAGGGTGCATGTAGTCTTGGGTGTGCACATACTCTCTTTGGGGTGACAGTGGTTTAATCAGGGTGTCATAGACTGTCTCTTTTCCTGTCTCTCTGTTAAACTGTATATCCATTTGTTATTATACTCAAATTTAGGCTTCATTAATTACTGACCAATTTCTCTATTGTTTTAAATAGTGTCTGGGCGGTTACCTTCTCCATATTCTGATTCAATTAAATTTGGATGTGAGTAATTTTTGAGGCTAATCTTTGGTTTGTTCTGAGAAGAGGAGGTGATCAGGTTGGAAATAGGACTGCTTTGGTGTGATAATTCTTCCTACTGACAAACCCTTAACCATTGTAGCATCCAGAGTTGCCACAATATATTACCTAAAATGTGTGGTTTTCAACAACAAGAAAACCCTGTCCCACTTTTATTTAATTTTGATAGATAGCAAAATAATTAAGCTTTACCTATTTCAGAGAGTAAAAATAAATAACTTCTCACTGTTCAATTATTCTAGGGATTTAGCTATAAGGGTTGATAAATACATGAAGGAAATTTGCATTTTTTTCCCTGAGGTACTTACCCAGAGCCCTAATTATAGTTATAGTCTATATCAAGGATGTTCACATATTTGGAAGGATCTGGCTTCTTATTTTTTATCTGACATCATTTAGAAAAAGAGCCTGTTTTAAACATTCCTTTTAGTAATCAAAAAAATAATTTATTTTAATTGGAGGTTAATTACTTTACAGTATTGTAGTGGTTTTTGCCATACACTGACATGAGTCAGCCATGGGTGTACATGTGTTCCCCTTCCTGAACCCCCTCCCACCATTTTTATACCATGTTTTCATAGTAGTAACTTTCTTCCTCTACATGTATATTCCCTAGAAATTACCATGGCAATTTTCAAAATGAAGATGTAGTTTCAGTGATTTGTGAAAGTACTATACAATAACTAGGAAGTTTGACCTAAAAGGCCTTTGAGTTTGGCATTCCTCATGAATGAGGAAACAAGCTGGTATATTTTCCCTTCTTTGCTCACCAAATATAGCATATTGTATAGTTATTAAAATTCACTCTAGTCAATGTCCATGGAGATTGCAAGTTTACCTAAATACTTGAGGAAGCTGGAATTGCAAAAATTGTGTCAGAAACAAAGTATAGAAGGGCAACTTGCTTGCGTGTTTTGTCAAAGTAGAAGTAGAATATTGAAAATTATGCAACTGATTTATTGACTTTTGTCACTACTATTGGAAATATTAAAAAATTTTATACTGATTGATATAAAATCACTCAATGAAGCCTAAAATTTCAAAAGGATACCCTGAGCTCCTTAACTATGTTTCAGATTGTTAAATTAGAGATGCTTATACTTGTCTCCTAGAGACTTTGGGTCTTGAGTTTTCTGTGTAGAAGGAAAGATGTTTGCATAGCGAATGACTTGTGAAGTGCAAATACTTTTCATCTATCCAAGATCATGATATCCCAAGGCTCAACTTGGGGAGAATCTGCTTCCAAACTCATGCACTTTGCTGTTGCCAGATCTCAAGTTCTTGCTGGATATTTGCTTGAGATAATCAGTTTCTTACCTCATGGGCCTCTCAATGGGGAAGCTTACATAACATTTGGCTTCTCTAGAGCAAGCCAGTAGGAGAGAAAGAGAATGGGTGGGCATGAGAGTGAAAGGGGGAGAGAAAGAGAAAGAGAGGAAGTGATGGAAGTCATGGTCTGTTTGTAACCTAACTATGGAAGTGCTATCCCATTAGTTTTTGCCAAATTCTACTTATCAGAAGCATATCACTAGGTCCAGTGACTCAAGGAAAGGAGAGTGCATAAAAAAGTGAATACCAGAATGCAGGACTATATTAAAGAGTAGTACAGTAGTGTGAATAGAATCACAATACTTGCATTTGTAATTCACTCTCTTTTGATAAGAGTTTAGCTTTTAGTCATTTTATGATCTTGATTTTAAAGCCATTATGCTAATATGGTTAAAGCAGGAATCACAGTGAAATTTTTTGCAATGACAGCATTAAAGGACTTTAGTACCCTCTGCTAGCAGGGCTTCCCAGGTGGTATAACTGGTAAAGAATCCACTGGAAGTGTAAGAGATACAAGAGATGCATGTTTGATCCCTGGATTAGGAATATCTCCAGGAGAATATGGCAACCCAATCCAGTTTTCTTGCCCAGAAATGGACAGAGGAGCCTGGCAGGCTGTAGTCACAAAGAATCAGACATGACAGAGCACAAGCACAAGCATGAACCCTCTGTAAGCATTATCACTTGTGTTTTCTGAGATTTGTTGCAGACAATTATTACTACCTCTATTTTCCCTGTGTCATTGCATTGAAAAGCTTTAGGAAGATCTGTCACTATTTGTCTCAGTTCAGTTCAGTCACTCAGTCATGTCCAACTCTTTGCAACCCCATAGACTGCAGCATGCCAGACATCCCTGTCCATCACCAACTCCCAGAGTTTACTCAAACTCATGTCCATTGAGTCAGTGATGCCATCCAACCATTTCATCCTCTGTTGTCCCCTTCTCCTCCTGCCTTCAGTCTTTCCTAGCATCAGGGTCTTTTCAAATGAGTCAGTTCTTCATATCAGGTGGCCAAATTATTGGAGTTTCTGCTTCAACATCAATCCTTCCAAAGCATATTCAGGACTGATTTCCATCACCCCAGTTCAAAAGCATCAATTCTTCAGCACTCAGCTTTCTTTATAGTCCAGTTCTCACATCCATACCTGACTGCTGGAAAGATCATAGCTTTGACTAGATGGGCCTTTGTTGGCAAAGTAATGTCTCTGCTTTTTAATATACTTTCTGGGTTGGTCATAACTTTTCTTCCAAAGAACAAGCGTCTTTCAATTTCATGACTGCAGTCACCATCTGCAGTGATTTTGGAGCCCTCCAAAATAAAATCTGGCATTGTTTCCACTGTTTCCCCATCTATTTCCCATGAAGTGATGAGACCAGATGCCAGGATCTTAGTTTTCTGAATGTTGAGCCTTAAGCCAACTTTTTCACTCTCCCCTTTCACTTTCATCAAGAGGCTCTTCATTTCCTCTTCACTTTCTGCCATAAGGGTGGTGTCATCTGCATATCTGAGGTTATTGATATTTCCCCTGGGAATCTTGATTCCAGCTTGTGCTTCTTCCAACTTATATGATGTACTCTGCATATAAGTTAAGTAAGCAGGTTGACAATATACACCCTTTTACTCCTTTTCCTATTTGGAACCAGTCTGTTCCGTGTCCAGTTCTAACTGTTGCTTCCTGACCTGCATACAGATTTCTCAAGAGGCAGGTCAGATGGTCTAGTATTCCCATCTCTTTGAGAATTTTCCACAGTTTGCTGTTTCCACTATTTGTCTGAATATACCTTTGTAGGCTTCCCCTTGGTCCTAGAGGAGAAGGCAATGGCACCCTACTCTAGTACTCTTGCCTGGAAAATCCCAGGGTTGGGGGGAACCTGCTGGGCTGCTGTCTATGCTGTCGCACAGGGTCAGACATGACTGAAGCAACTTAGCAGCAGCAGCAGCATGGTCCTAGAGGTAAAGAACTCACCTGTCAATTCAGGAGAGTTAAAAAATGCAGGTTTGAGCCCTAGGTGGGTAAGATTCCTGGAGGAGGTAATGGGAAATCAATCCAGTATTCTTGCTTGGGAAATCCCATGAACAGAGGAGCCTGGTGAGCTGCAGTCCATAGGCTGGCAAAGAATCAGATATGATTGAAGTGATTTAACACACACACACTTCTGTAGATGATGTTTCTTTTTTTTATTATTTTATTTTTTCCCCTCCCTTTTATTGTTTTTGTCATACAATGCCATGATATCACCATGGGTTTACATATGCTCCCCCTCCAGAAACCCCTCCCTCCCCCCTCCCTCCTCCCTTCCCCCCGGGAAATCTCGATGCACCAGCCCCGAGAATCAATCCTGGGCTGGCGATTGATTAGACATATGATAATTAACATGTTTCAATGCCATTCCCCCATATCATCCCACCCTTTCCCTCCTTCACAGAGTCCACGACTTGATTGGATTTATTATATTGTCCATAGGAGAAACAGTATATTCAAAGCAGGAACATTTTATTTTATAGAAATTGGTTTGATTTTGTAGGATTTTTTATTTCAAAATGGTAAATAGTAAAAATAAAACAGTGCAATACACATATATACAAATGCAGAATCCATTTCATAAATCCAAAATATTCTCTTCTGAATTGAGCCAAGTGAAGACTGATTCTTGAAAGGAATGGGCTAGCCAGCTGAAATAAAGGAAAATTGGAAAAGAAAAAAGGAAAGAAAATATCATCTTTTAGTTCATTGAAAAACATTTTTTTTTCAAATCACAATCTTTTAAGTCTTTATGAACAATTCTCATGATAAGGAAGTGAATGGTATACCCTCTTAGTGAGGTGAGAAAGACCTAATGTATTTTCTAGATATGATATGGCTTATATTGAACTTTGAAAATATGCTGTTATATTTCAAAGAACATAAGGTAACACTTGGTTTATGTACACCTATATGTTATAATGGCATTATAGCTATAGGAAAGCATCTAACCCTCTTTCTTCACTTGTAGAAGGGAGACGAATACTGCTACTAAATATAATACTTATCTCATAAGATATTTTGTTGATTAAATGATAAACTATAAACATATTAAGGATAGGGTCTTCTTTTCACTCGTTGTTGAATCCCTAGTACCCCTATGACAATGCCTGGAATTCAGATGGTATTCATTACATACTTGGTATTAAGCCAGTAAGTCCAGTTTAGTACCTGACACACAGTAAATGCCCAATATTGACAATTGTGATTATCTATCCACCAATCAAATACATTTTTCTAAAGTCAGTGAGGATGTTTTAAGTCAAAATAGTCAAGCAGAAGTTGCAGAACCACCTGTCAGGAACTGGGAGAGATTGCTCTATTAGGAAGATTTATTGGTCTACGTGATTTTAAGTTATAATACGTTGTAACTGCTTTTTTAAAATTGATGAATCGATATGCTTGCCTCCCTTTTGAGCATTACAGAATATATTTACAATTTTACTGTCTCCCCATGCTCTTCTCTGGTCAAATTAGGGTGAGAAAATTACTACAAAGACTCAGAAACCCTGAGTTACTAAAATTTTGATTTAGATCAGTTTGATCTATCTCCTCTAGAATCAACAGCTCAATAATATTTGAAAGGGGGAAAAATATATATATATTTCTCTTTAAGATAAGTTAAATAGTATAATTCTTTCACGTTTTTTAAGCAACAAGGAAATTGTATCTGATATATACTAAAATAATTCATTCAATACATTCTTTGAAAAGATAGTTAAATCTTTTAATGAACTTTTTTTCTCTAAATTGAACAGTAAATTATGTCAAATAATTATTCTAAAAAGATAAATTTTGACCAGCAATGACAAGAGTCAGAAACCCTTGGATTCTAACCCCAGCCTCCCTATTTACTGCTAAGAGACCTTGAGAAGGTTTGTACATAGGGCTATTACATATAGCTATTGCAACTTTGAAAGGAGGTAATAGATTTTAAACATTTAACAGAATCTCCCTGCATTATCATTAAACCAATACATGTTAGCTTTAATATTTAGTCATAGTACTAAATAGACACAGTCTGAGCATTCTTTTCTTCTTGAAGAATTAAATATTTGACTTCAAGTCTGTTGTTATTTTCCTAATGCAGCACCAGGAGAGGAAGCAACAGAGTGGGCCCCCTCTCTCTGACCTTTAGACCATTGTTCCGATGTATGATTTCCTAAGCCCAGACCAGTGGAGTAACAAGAACAGACATGTATTCCCATTGTGACTTTCTCTGACAACTCACAGCAGGCTAGAATAAAAGAGGATGGAATAGGCAGAGTCATTTTTTTAATCTTAAAAATTTTAGATTCTCTTCATTTTCTTTCTGCTTGATGTATTCTGAAAATAGTTTGCACAAGTTAAATTTCATCTTTTTCTTCTAGGATACTATTAATATGTATTTTTAAAATCTGGTTTTCTTTTACTTTCTATGAAATTGTAAGACACACACAGGTATATATCTAAATGTGAAAATATATATTCTCACGTGTTTTGTGTTCCTAGATTTCTGTTTTGGAATTTTTGTATTATGTTAAGATCTGATATTGACATATTTGCAACTGTTCTAAGCTAGGATAACTTATGAGTGACATTTTTATATCACTTTCTCAGTTATTTTTTACATGGCATCTTTGCCTTCATTGAATTTTTTCCACTGATAAGATCATTAATTGTATTTTTTCAGTTTCAGCTTGGTCATTTGTAGTCCTTGCCTTGAAAAATACACTTAAAACAGTTAGAGTCCAGAAAAATGACTGTGTTAGGGTCCAGAAAAATGAAGTGACATAGTCACAGTCTATGACTTGTCATAGTCGTAGAAGTTCTGTGCCTTATAGGTCCACAGATGATAATTGATTTTTATAATTAACCAACATAACTCTTTTTATATATTATTTTGATAAACTTTTTATGTATTACTTTGTTAAACTTTACTTTTTAAGGACAGTTTTAGTGCTGTAGAACAAATTTACAGAAAAGTTGCTGAGATAATACAGCTAATCCCCATAAACCCAATTTCCTTTATTAATACCTTATGTTAATATATTTTGTTATAGTTACATCTCTTACTAACTAAAATCTGTACTTTATTCAGATTTTCTTAGTTTTTACCTAATATCTATTTTCTCTTCTAGGATTCCACATTACATTTAGCTGTCATGTCTCCTTAGGCACCTCTTGGCTGTGACAGTTTCTCAGATTTTCCTAATCTATAATGACCTTGATAATTTTGGGGAGTATTTTGTAGAATGTTCTTTAACTAAGACTTGTCTGATCTTTTTTCTCATAATTTGACTGGAGTTACAGGTCCACATAGGTAAAGTACCATTCTCATCATATCGTATCAAGGGTAAATGCTATCAACCTTTCTTATCACTGTTTATGTTAACTTTGATCATCTACATTTCGTGTATTTTTAAAAATTAAGTCACTCATTTAAAGGCCATTTTCATTAGGATACCAAATATTATGCAGACATTGTATTGATGTATTTGTGTTTGGGAATGTCTGGGCTAAATCAGCTTTCCCACTGTTTCATCTTGTGAGTCATCCACTGGCACAGCATAAGGTGAAGCTGAGAAAGGGATAGGCCTCTTATTTTAACTCAGAAACATTAGCCCAGCCAAGGAAGGATTCTAATCTGGGCTGGAGACAGAGGAGTGAAAGAAGGGGTTGAATATGATGACTTGGAAGTGGGTCTGTTGTGACCCTTTAGACTGTAGCCCGCCAGGCTGCTCTGTCCAAGGGATTCTCCATGTGAGAATACTGAAGTGTGTTGTCATGCCCTCCTCCAGGGGATCTTCCAGATTCAGGGGTTGAACATGCATCTCTTATGTCTCCTGTGTTGGCAAGTGGGTTTTTACTACTAGTGCCACCTAGGAAGCCCAGGAAATAGGATACCCAATTGCAAACCACAGGAGAGTCTCAATTATAAAAATTGGGAGAATAAAATATACTGAAGAAAATAAAATCAGCACTCTTGTGTGCACGTGCTTTCTTAGGACTAATGCTGGTACTTCAGTTTGGACTGATTTTAGACCCTCCTGTCAGAATTGCACTAGTTGCTCCAGTCAGGAAAAGGCTTGGTTGGACTTGCAGAGAGATGACCCCAGCTAAACATTTGGAGGAGGAGTGGGCTGATTTTAATATAGCATCAAGAAATTGAACACTCTGATCATTCATTTACATGAAATAAAATTGAAGGACAAGGTGCCAATAGTTCAAATTGTATAGAGGAAGTAGCATGCCCAGAATGAGAACTCAGAATCCTCATTTTTTCATATTCTTTATTCACTTATAGTTTAAGTTTTTATAAATCTCTCTTAATGATTATTGCATTTTTGTGTTATTTTTAAAGTAATATTTATTTTACCCAGATATTCTATTTTAACCGAATTTTTTTCACATTACAGTATCAAAATCATTTAAGGGCTTTACTGGATTTTTATTACTTCTTATATCAAGCACCAGATTTTGAATTACATATTGGTCTATTTTCACTGGTGATGAAAGGGCAAAGCTATGCTTCAGTCTATTTCTGTTGACTGCGCAGGAGAAAAAATACTCTTAATTGATTCTCAATCATAGGGTGTCCTTACAGAATTATCTTCTATAAAACAGAAAAACATTTTTTCTTGCCTTTACACACAAAACAAATTAGATCTTAGAGACCTTGGCGGAATAAATATAAAATGCATATTGTGTGAGGTAATATCAATTGATAGAATTCCTTTCTACTCTATCTTAAGAAAAAACTAACATTTTTCCTTTTGTTTTTGTCCTATAGGTTTTATAACTTTATTAGTTTTACTTTTAAAAATCAAAATAGCATCTGAATGTCATAAATTTAAACTTTATTAAAATTAATTTCTTCATTGACCTTTACTAGTTTTTTTATGATTTATTCTTTCCAGACCATAGCCCGTTTTATTTTTTTAGGCACACAGAATTTTCGCTACAAAATGATCTAGGAAACTTGAATGAAGCAAAGCTGATTCTTGAGTAAAAATTCACTTTCAATAAATATTATAAACAGTAGACATTTCTAATTAACTCTTGTTATAATGGCAGAACACATATAATCCTGGTCAAACTAGAAAAAAAAATCTCAATGTGATAACACCCGTAAAATCCATAGGGTATGGAATGTAAAATTGTAATAAAACATCTGCTAAGGAACGTTTAAGCCAAGAAAAGGATGACTGTATTGACACTATTTTCGCTGCCTATCAAGGATAATTTGCAATAACACACCTCTAGTACACAAATAGATGTGTAGTGCATGCATGTCAACAAGAGATTTCAGTGAATACAAAATTAGCTTACAAAGAGACTAGCAAACTTGAAATGTTCACACATAACTTGCCACCTCTTAAAGAAAAAACAACGAAACAAAATTCACAAGCTCTTTAAAGGGTAATGGTGAGAAATGAAGCTTCTGAGGCACTGAATAATGAAGTCTTTGTGATAGCTCCAATTCACTAAACAGAATATGTCTTATGTCCTCGCTCTAAGTTATGAACATGTTCAAGATCAAAACAAGATCAAGAAGCAAAACCAGTAACTTCCAGTTTTCAAGTGAAAAAGGAAAAGAGAAAAAGGGGAATGTATATCCAATACATGTTCATCCTGCCCTGATTACTATTGTATTCCCAATTTGTCTGTAGTGCTTAGTATATAATAGCCCCTTCAATTTTTGTTGATTGACTTGTAAAGAAAAAGTATCAGTAGATATCAGAATAATAGCAAACTATTAGAAATTCAGAGATTGATTAAAAATGTCATTATAGCTCAAGCTGCCAGTTTCTCTCTTTTCCAGAATCAATAGCAAGAAGAGTAGTTTTTCTCCTTGCCCCTCCTTTGTCAAATGTGCTATGAACTGAATGTCTGAATCTGGTAACAGGTGAAAAGAGGAGGTGGGTAAATATGGGTCAGAATAGTTGGCAATAATAATCAATTTGTAATAATTTTTGAATAGAAGTTATTTATTAAAAAATGCAGAAGGAAATAATACAATTTATAACAGTAAATAAGAGATTGTTCTTTACAGGAAGGGAGGGTGGGATGAATTGGGAGATTAGGTTTGACATAAATATACTACCATGTGTAAAATAGATAACTGTGGGAACTTGCTTGCTCTGTGATGACTTAGATGGGTGGGATGAGGGTGGAGGAAGGGAGGTCCGAGGGGGAAGTGATATTTATACACATATAGTTGATTCACTTCATTGTGTAGCAGAAACTAACACAACATTGTAAAGCAATTATACTCCAATTTTTAAAAAGATTTTGTTCTTAGAACACACAGTACAAAACAAGAACTGCAGACAGATAAAAGAAGCATAGGGACATCATTAAAAAGGAAAAATGAAAAGGAGTAGAAGTTTTAGTCATAAAAAATGTTGTATAAAATTATATCAAGTATTTCTATAACTTATCCAGGGTCTCATTTCATTGGAAAGGAACCTGACTGAGCATGAAAATTATTGATCTACTTTATTACTGTGAACTTTAACCTTTTTCACCCACATCTCATTTTCATAGGATTCACTTTAAAGATCATTATATGATGAATCATAGTTTTGCCATCTAGGATTTACAGACAAATTCACTTCATTAATAAGCAGGGAAGACAACAAGCTTGATTGCTAGAGTTTTTTTTTTTTCCTTCTAGAAAATTGTTTCTTTCTGAAAAGTCATGTGTTCTAGAGTTCTCTTTAGTGGAATTTCTAAATGACTGGTGGATGAAACTTTTCCTCTTTTGAATTTGTCTTGGTTACAAGAAATTAGCTAATTCCATCCCTCAATGTCCCCCAAGTCAGTTACAGCTGTACATGCAACATTATCGGAATTGGAAATACCCTTTAAAAAATCATTCATTTGCATGTCCTATTAGAAGAATAAACAATAATTCCTTGCTCTTTCTTATTGCTCTTTAAATAAAATACTTGACAAAACTCTACATAAGTACACTTTAAACTTTTGGATTATTAGCTCATCCATATCGGAGCCATTCTCAGAAAAACTTTCTTAGTTTTCTATGTTTTTTTTATATGGCTAAATGAAGGACTCATTTCTAGCACTGCATATTTGCATATTTTTTTTCTTCCTGGACAAGAATGAGATATGGTAGTTGACAATGTAAAACAAGTCATATATGTTAAATCAACAAAATATTCCACTGTACTTTCTTTGAAAAGAGGCACTAACCAGTGACCAAGTATTCTAAGAAAGTTGAATATCAATATTTTTTCATAACATTGCTAATAAAAATACTTGTTTTGTCTTACTAATTAGAGTACAAGTTTGGTTACCACCATAAAAATACAAGTAACACCTAACCGTCTGGAGGTAGATGGTTCAAGGCTAGTAGGGTTGCTCTCCTCCATGAAGTCTTCCAGATATTCAGGTTCCTTCCAATTTGTTGTTCTGTCCCCGCCTTTGAGGTTGTTCTCATCTTCAGTGTTCATGAGAACTATCTATGCCATCCATGTTGCAGTTTGGAAGGAGATGAGTATAGACCTTCCTTTAAGAATGGGACATGGAAGTTCCATTATGCTCCTTATATGCCATTGTAACTTTGTTACAACAGCATGAGATATTGAGAAGATATTGAGAGGTTTGTTCTGTCTTTTGGTTGGCCATGTGTCCAGCTAGGAACTCTTATTAGGCAAGAAGGGGAGAGTGAATTTTTGTCAGCACTATCATTTTCTGTTCCACTTCCCAGATCTTAAGATTGCCTTGAGGGTCAAGTCAAATGATGGATGGAGAGGAGTTACACATGTTACCTGTTAAAACAGCAAAAATGGTGGTTACTGGTCTTGAAGTCAGCTACTAGGACTCGAAAGGGAAAACAGCTAAATTACCTTAAATAAAAGAATTAGGTGATATTTATATTCCCTTCCTATTCCTTATATTATGATCTTAAATTTGTTTTTGTACCTTTATTAAGTAATTGTCTGGTCTTTGCGTACAGTCATCATGCCTAGGATGATTGCTTGGCAAATTATCTTGTCTAACACAGATATTTTCTTTCCTTAGAAGCACCGATATTTTCTTTCCTTTCCATATTTCTCCCTCCTTAATCTGACTTCAAATGTTAGTAGTTCCAATCACTATCCTCACTTCTATCTCATGTTTATAGCATAAATATTTATATCTTGATACTTTCTTTGGGTGGTTTCTATAAAACTAGGAAACGAGTTGAAAAAAAGATATACCTCAGGAATTATGGTAATAATCAGGCCATTTAGTCTGTAGTTCACAATTGGAGTGGGCAGTTAAATAGGTCTCCTCCCTACTGAGAACCCTGAAGCACTGTGAAATGTGGGACCTGGAACACTGGCTGGATTTAGCCAGGAATTCAATATTAAAATGGGTCACCTCAGACATATAATAATACTTGTCAGATGATAAAGCTTAATAGCATTATCATAAATCTTGGGTTCAGTCTAGGTACTTAGCTTCTACATATCTTGTTTTAAGTCAGTTTGAAAGAGACAGAGAGGGAGACGATCACAGATTACAGAATCTCTGAGTCAGAATAAAATGTAAAGGTAAATTCACTCAACTTCCTTTCCAAAGCAGAAGTCTCTTTTCACCTTCTCAAACTGGTGTTCATTCTATTTTTGTTTGGAAACTCACTGCTTCCTGACACTGCTTATTGTTCTATTATTTACAATATTGAGAAATCCTCTAGTCTTGTGCTAATATCTCTTTTCTGTTTTCTAACTGCCTATATGTGGATTATATGAATTGAATTTCATTGAATGCTGTGAGAATCCTCAAAATTGCATTCTCTTTAATTTGGAGTTTGGTTACTAGACAAAATCTCCTGGAGATTTGGAGTTTTGCTACTAAACACTAAAATGCCTGCATAAATTCAGTTCCATTACCAAATCTTTATTGAGTGCTTGTGGTAAGCTAAACACTGACTTTCTATACCTGTATGTCTTATGATAGTCAAATGGGTTATGTTACAGTGCAGTAACTGAGTTGGGAAGATCCCCTGGAGGAGGGCGTGGCAATCCACTCCAGTGTTCTTGCCTGGAGAATCTCATGAACAGAGAAGCCTGGCTGGCTTAGTCCCTAGGGTCATAAAGAATCAGACACGGCTGAAGCAATGTAGAACGCATGCATCGTGCAGTAACAAACAGCTCTAACATCTTAGTGGTTCCTCGGTCCATGACATTCTCCAGGTAAGAATGCTGGAGTGGTTTGCTATGCCCTCCTCCAGGGGATCTTCCCAGCTCAGGGACTGAACCCAGGTCTTCCGCATTGCAGGCAGATTCTTTACCTTCTGAGTCACCAGGGAAGCCCAAAACAAACAAACAAAAAGGTTTATTTATTCCTCATATTACTTGTTGTCTCAGGTTTATGGGGCTTTGCTTCATGCTGTTTTCATTCAGGGAAATGTAGCTTTCATGATCTGTAAGACTGCTGGTTAACAGGGGAAAAGGACAGCAATATGTTAGAATACTTCCTTTAAAAACGTTTACTCTAGAGAGACCACATAGCTTCCACTCATATTTTACTGAATAAACTGTATTATTAAAAAGAAGCACAATCCTACCATGAATCTGAAAGAAGGCAAGCCAGAAATATTCATTCTCCAGTAAAATGTTGATGACAAATGCAATATTTGGTCAACAAATGGCCATATTTTATATTACCATGTGCAAAAATATACTTTATTCTTCCCAATGGAGACAACCCACAAGTCTCATCCAGGGATAGCATAAGTCTCATAGATTATCACATCTAAATAATAAGCAGTAGGCTGTCAGTCAGGTCTGAATATGGCTCCTTTTAATCTGGAGATATGTGAATTAAAGATACAAGTCAGTTTCCTCTTACAGTCCAATATTCATTGGTCATAATAAAATAGGATAACTTCAATAAACATTCTGACTTGGAAAGGGAAAAAAGAAAAATATATAGTAGATGCTAGTTTGGTCCAGAACAATTCTGCTATCCCATAGAGTCAAAATATTCTTAAATTACTTCCCGGGGGTGGCTCAGTTGGTAAAGAATCCAACCTGCAATGCAGAGACCACTTGCCAATGCAAGAGACCAGTGTTCTATCCCTGGGTTGGGAAGAGCCCCTAGATAAGCAAATTGGCAACGCACTCCAGTATTCTTGTCTGGGAAATCCCATGGACAGAGGAGCTTTATAGGCTACAGTCCATGGGATCTCAAGAGTCAGACACAACTTAGTAACTGAAACACCACCACCTTGGGGATAGAAAAATCCTTGCATAGGGCCCTGGTTCCACTATCTGAGGATAGCTCTCTTGCCTAGTGTTCTCTGTGACCCTCTGGGAATTCTCTGTTTTCTGTGATTCTTTGTGTGCACATCTGAACAATTTATTTTGGAATAAATACTTCCTTTTAGAACTGAGTGGCTTCCTAAGTCTACTTTCTGCCTGTAGATGATCGACGGTTCAAGAACTGAATTAAGCCTAGATCAATGGCAGTCTTTTTAAGTCTAGACTGATAATTCTTAATAGCAGTAAAGTGCTCTGAAAATACTGTATCTTATCTATTTGATTCTTGTCAGTACATCTTGCTAGCAATCCTACCCTCAGTCCTTTCTAAAACAGTTTTTAGGATAGCCATAATTTTTAGAATGAGGCATCAGAGAATGAGATGGGTGGATTGCAGCACCAATGCAATGGGCATGAGCTTGGGAAAACTTTGGGAGATGGTGAGGGACAAAGCGGCCTGAAATGCTGCAGTCCATGTGGTCACAAAGAGTCGGATAGGAGTGGGCAACTGAACAACAAATATTTTTTAAGTTTCTAATTTGCTTATTTCTGAACCTTGAATTATTGCAGATACTTTGTACCAGTTGAGCTTGGAGGAATTGTGTTCAGTCTCACTCTGAGACACCTTCATCAAGTCAGATATTTATCTGAGTACCCTTAATATGACCCTTGACTATGAGGCTGAGTTTTACTTGGTTTTTATTGTTCAAAGACTATGAATTTTATCTTGGTCTGGGAAGCATTTGCCTCTTCTCTGCATTCCTGAATTTGGGGACAGCTTGCATTCTTTTTTGTTTCCAAACCAGTTAATATTTTCCTAACTAAATCTCTTTTTTATAGTGCCTTACAAAGTGTGGCTAATAGCTATCTATATACACAAAATATTTTTTTCTCCAACTTCTTTTCTAAATGTTTGAAATTCATTGGGTATATGATCTGCCTACCAAACTATTACAAGTGGCAGTTTTACCAGATGTTTCTTCACTGATTAACAGATAACAGTTTCTGATAGTAACTACTGCTTGAAAGTGAAATTATTAGTCTGACTTTTTGCAATCCCATGGACTGTAGCCTGCCAGGCTCCTCTGTCAATGAAATGCTTCAGGCAAGAAAACTGGAGTGGGCTGTCATTTCCTTCTCCAGGAGATCTTCCTGATCCAAGGATCGACCTCTGCGTCTCCTGCCTTGCAGGCAGATTCTTTACCATCTGAGCCACCAGGGAAATTGTTAAACTGGTGCTGCGCTTTGTAACTTTTCTTGTTACAGCTGTCTTCTCTTCTTGTTCAAATGTCTTTATTAATCAAGATGTGCTAGACTATGTTCTGGTAAAGAACATCCATAAGCTTTTAGTGGTCTGTAACTGCAAAGGCTTTTTTATTGCTCACACTATATGTACATTGAATTATAGTGGTTATAATGTATATTGTCCTCACTTAAACATGTAAGTGAGGGAGCCTGTTTGGAGTGTTGCTGGTATCATGACAGACAGATGGGAACTTTAAAGGCTTATGCCTAGAAAAGCAAATGTCTGTTTTATTTATATATTATTGGTCAAAACAGGTCACATGACCACATCTAACTTAAAGTAAGAGAAGAAATGCAATATTACTATATGTCTAGAAGGAGAATGAGAAATACTGCTCACCAGCACTGCTGCTGGTGACCTGCTCCTTTTACTTTATCTAAAAGATTAGTTGATTGTCTAGAAGATCTGAAGCTTTAACTGTAGTAGCTTTTGCACATGTAACATCTGAACATGATTTTATTATTCAAACATTTGAGGAGCTAGAATATATTTATCAACTAATCACAGTGAAATATTTTATTGATACCAGTGATAAAGGAAATAAAGGAAAAGTAAAGACATTGAAAAATAAATCAAGATTCTCCATCAAGAATATTTTTTTTAATTAATGGGGATCTAGAAGGTATGGTATTTTCCAAATGAAGACAGTCAGATTCATGCCACTCCATGAAGTCTTTGATCAAGTAGAATTCATTTTTAATTTTCCTTTACTCCCTTTACTTGTATGTGAGGTATGCACTGGGCATATTTGTGAAGATGTCATTTAAGTGCCTTAGGACTTCATTAATTTATTCAGGCAAAAGACCATCTTTAAAAAAAAATTCTATAGTACATCCAGTGATGCACTAAGTATTGGATGGGCAAAGATATTTCATGAAAAACAACAAAAAATGTTAATTTCATTGAAATTTCAATTTCCATGAGCTTAATCTCATTACAGTTTCATTTTATTTCATTATATTCATTGAGATTAATTTAATTGAAATGTGATTTATATTCATTAAGAAATAGAATAAAAATATTTCCAACAAAACTAGGCACAAAATGTGTATCAGATGAACTATTTGCTTTAAAAATCAATAACAAAATAAGACAACACAAAAGCCAAATAAACATGAAAGTTTGGGGCAATTATTTTTGATAGTAAGAATGATTAGGCAAATCATCACTTGGGGCTTAGTAGCATAGTTGTTTTCTTAATGTTATTCTTGTTCTTATTTTATTCTTAGAAAAAAAAACTTTCAAGATTGAATGTTCGATTGGTTAAACAGCAAGCCTTCTGTCTTACTCAATGTCCTCTTTGTAAAACTAAAGTCCATTAGGTTTATCTCTGCACATAGTGATCAAAGCCATTTGAAGTGTTTCAAAAAGATATTAGTGTTTCTCTTAGAACCCTCATAGGTCACAGAATTAGCAGGGATCTCAAAACCCCCTCTGGTCCCCGTACTACTGTGATCACAGCAATAACATTTGTTTTTTTCTCATTTCCTCTCTTCCAGACATCTTTTCTTTCAAGTCTATCGAGTGCCCCATTGTTGAATCAATTTTTCTTAAAACCCTTCTTCGTCCCTATCAGTTCAAGGCACAAACAACTTTGATTCCCTCTTGTTTATAGGACAAAGTCCAGATTCCTTGTACTTGCATTCAAGATCCTTTACAGTCTTTACAACATTTTCTTTTCTTTCCAAGAGAACAGAAGTTCTTTTTATCATATCTTCAATGTGCCACAGACATCTCGATTTCTGGACCTGAAAAATTCTCCTTTCCATGGCAATTTGTACTCAGACTCAAAATTCAAGTGATTTTCTCCATGAAGACTCCCTCATATTTTCCTACTCTTTAAATTTATGTTAGGATTTTCTATTCTCTCCCCTCCCTTAATAATTTATGTATGTTGCTTGTACAAACGGATGCAGTTATCAAGTAATGAGATGATTTCATGATCCAAAGAATATCTTCAAAATCCTTATAAGACTCAGCTTAGAGTGCATGTGTGCATGTTCAGTCCTGTACTATTCTTTGCAGCCCCATGATCTGTAGCCCACTGCCAGGCTCCTCTGTCCATGGAATTCTCCAGACAAGAATACTAGAGTGAGTTGCCAGTTCCTACTCCAGGGAATCTTTCAACTCAGGGATCGAACCCAGTCTCCTGCATCTCTTGCAGTGGCAGGCAGATTTTTACCACTGAGACACTTGGGAAGACCTAGCTTATAATAAGAGCTGAATTAATTTTTGTTTGTTGACCTTGAGACATTGGTTTAGTCTCCATCCCCCAGCAAATCCATTAAGTAGCAAAAAATTATTTTCTCATCCTCTAAAACCAGAAACTTTTTAATGATGTTACAACTTTCTGTCTCATTTCCAAGTTAAAAAGAACTTACCTCAAAAATTCTCCAGAAATCATTTCTTTTTTTTTTTTATGTTTTTGATGACCAGAGCTATTTTTTTATTGTATAATGTATATGTATACATAAATTACCTTGGATATGCATTGGAAGTATTTAAAGTCACATGGATGGGAGAAATTGCATTTGCCAAATGAAAGTTAGAAAGAAAACCTATATAGAGTAGAAAACAAACTTGTAAGTGTTGGCAGAAACTGGAAGAATCTGGTGAGTAACAGGCAATGAAATCCAAGTAATCACTGCCCTGAACTCCCCCAGGTCAAGGACTTCTGTCTGATGATTTTTAACTTTTCTCTGGGATTCAGGCTCATCTTCCTTGAATGTGTTTTCTTATCCTCTGATAATGGTAGCATCCTGGGTCCCTATGATCACAGCCTCTTCTGTTTGCCTCCAGTTTGCCATCCATTCTGCTTAGATATTTTCAGACATGTCTCTCTTTTGTCATTTTCTCTTCCTTTCTCTTCTGCCATTACCTCATCTTGCAAAACACCTAGGTTTTCTTTCTTTTTTTTTTTATTATTGTTTTTGCCATACATTGTCATGATATCACCATGGGTTTACATATGCTTCCCCTCTGGGTCCCCCCTCCCTCCTCCCTCCCCCCCGGGAAATCTCGCTGCACCAGCCCCGAGCATCAATCCTGGGCTGGCGATTTATTAGACACATGACAATTAACATGCTTCAATGCCCTTCTCCCATCTCATCCCACCCTTACCCTCATCCACAAAGTCCACAAGTCTATTCTATACATCTGCGTTCCTTTTGTTGTCTCCCATGTTGGGTTCTCATTACTGTCTTTCTAAATTCCATATATATGTGTTAATACTGCTGGGCATATACACCGAGGAAACCAGAATTGAAAGAGCCACGTGCACCCCAATGTTCATCGCTGCATTGTTTATAATAGCCAGGACATGGAAGCAACCTAGATGCCCATCAACTGACGAATGGATAAGAAAGCTGTGGTATATATACACAATGGAATATTACTCAGCATTAAAAAAAAATTCATTTGAAGCAATTCTACTCAGATGGATGAAACTGGAGCCCATTATCCAGAGTGAAGTAAGCCAGAAGCAAAAACAACAATACAGTATATTAACAGAAATCATTTCTTAATTGAGTATTACCTTGCTTGTTATTCATGAATGTGAATTATAATCAACTTGTTTTTTCTAAAAAAAAAACAAAACAAAACTGGACTTGACTTCCAAATACTCTAAATCAAAAGATAATTGTGAGGACAAGCATCTGTACTTTAAAAAATTCCACAGGTAATTCCATGGGGAGCTTATCTGTTCAGAACCATTGCTCTAATAGCTTGGAAGGCTGAGTGCTGAAGAATTCATGCTTTTGAACTGTGGTGTTGGAGAAGACCCTTGAGAGTCCCTGGGACTACAAGGAGATCAAACCAGTCAATTCTAAAGGAAATCAGTCCTGAATATTCATTGGAAGGAGTGATGCTGAAGCTGAAACTCCAATACTTTGGCCGCCTGATGTGAGGAACAGACTTATTGGAAAAGGCCTTGATACTGGGAAAGATTGAAGGCATGAGGAGAAGGGGACAACAGAGGATGAGATGACTGATGGCATCACCGGCTCAGTGGACATGAGTTTGAGCAAGCTCTGGGAGATGGTGATGGATAGAGAAGCCTGGCGTGCTGCAGTCCATGGGGTCACAAAGAGTCAGACAAGACTGAGCAACTGAACTGAGCTGAACTTGATCAATACCTTTTAAAAGAATAGACAAATCTAGTCTTGATAATCTAGAAGACTCATTATAACGTTCATCTTCCTCTTTTCACTTTATGTTTCATACAGTGATTCATGACACACTGATTTTAGGTACAAAGTATTGGTGGCTCTAAGGCTGATTTCTCATCAGACAAAGTCGACTCTTATCACCGATTTTCCACAGTTCCTCAAAATATGTTTTGTAGACCACCAGAAACAGAATCATCCAAGTAGCTTTGTAAATACTTCAATTCTTGCGTTTCCCCATACAGAGTTATTCCCATGTATCCTAAAGCTTGCAAACCACTCTAAATATTATTCACAATTTTATGAATTGAGTATATGGTTGGTAATAAACCTGAAATCATAGATTGATGTGATGCTTCATAGGAGAACCTTGAAAGAATGAACAGTTGTAGAACATTTGCTTACTTTGATGATTTAATGACTTAAGGTGCAGGCTAGGCTGATATGTAAATAGATGATTAAAATATTCCATGACTTATGTAAGATAAAACCTTGATTCTCACTCAACAGTCCAGATGTGAGTGGTCCAAAGCAGACAGACTAAATATGACCCAGAATTATCTGAGACTTGCTAGGAGAAAGAATTGTATCTGACATTCCAAGTATGTGATTTCCTTCACTAAGCCCAAGGCAACTGCCCCAGATGTAGCCATTTCCTGGTCAGCAAGAGAGGGAAAGATTGCTCAGGGTGAATAACCTTTTCTTTGTAAAAAAAAAGAAAAGAATGAAAGTGGCATGTATTAGTTCAGCTCATGATTCATTAGCATGTACTTAGCCACCTACTCACACCTAGCTGCAAGGGAGGCTGATAGTTTCTCACCTGGTAGCCAGGTGCCAAGTTACAAGTCCAGGATTCTGATAGTTAAACAGAGAGGGAAATAGATGCTAACCATCCATTACTGGTTTCTGCTCCAGATACACTCTATTAGCTTTTGTCTTTGCCTTAATTTCTCACAAGAAACTAGAGTTTTTTGGGGAAAATGTGATATCTGAACAATATATTTATAATTACATAAAAGTTATACAATATAGTATATTTAATATATAAAAATATTTTTTAACATGTTCTGGGACCCAATTCCAATATGTGTGTGTGTGGGGGGGTGGAGAGTGGGGTTACCACATTAATAAGTGATTCTCAGATACCAGCTGGGTATCTGAGTGTCAGATTCTATAGGCTGAGGGCTTAGTCCTACATGACTGTTATCCACTTCAGGCTCTAATCACAAGTCCATGTTGTCACCTGGGCTTCTGAATAACTGGCTGTAGATCAGAAATTCTGAAGACTTCCTCCTTGGATATGTTTAATTTGTTAGAGTGCTGACAGAACTCAGAGAAAATTTTACTTAATATATCTCCAGTTTATTGTAAAAGGATATAACTCAGGAAAAGACAAATGTAAGAGGTGCACAGGGAAGAGATGAGCTTCCAGACCCTATTTGAGAATGCCAGTCTCCAAGTATTCACTACCCCAAAGCTCTCAGAACCCTGTTCTTATGAATTTTATGGAGGCTTTATTACATAAGCACAATTGATTAAATCATTGACCATCGGAGAGTTGGGTTTAGAAGATCCCCTGGAGGATGACATGGCAACCCATCCCAGTTTTCTTGCCTGGAGAATCCCCACGGACAGAGGAGACTGATGGGCTATAGTCCATGGGGTTGCAAAGTTGGACACGACTGAACAACTAAACACACACAGTTATTTCTTGGATCTGTACAACCTGCCATTTCATTTCAAAAATAATTGATTTGGTATGACTTACCTTTCCCAAGTGCTTTGCTGCTGGCTCAAATGATAAAGAATCTGCTTGCAATGTGGGAGATTCTAGTTTGATCCCTGGATGGGGAAGGTCTCCTGGAGAAGGAAATGGCAAGCCACTCCAGTGGCTGAATTGCCTGGAGAATTCCATGGACAGAGGAGCCTGTTGGGTTTACAGTCTATTGGGTTGCAAAGAGTTGTGTCAGTTCAGTTCAGTTCAGTCACTCGGTCATGTCCGACTCACTGTGACCCTGTGAACTGCAGCATGCCAGGCCTCCCTGTCCATCACCAACTCCCAGAGTCTACCCAAACCCGTGTCCATCGAGTCGGTGATGCCATCCAGCTATCTCATCCTCTGTCGTCCAATTCTCCACCTGTCCCCAATCCTTCCCAGCATCAGAGTCTTTTCCATTGAGTCAACTCTTTGCATGAGGTGGCTAAAGTATTGGAGTTTCAGCTTCAACATCAGTCCTTCCAATGAACACCCAGGACTGATCTCCTTTAGGATGGACTTGTTGGATCTCCTTGCAGTCCAAGGGACTCTTAAGAGTCTTCACCAACACCACAGTTCAAAAGCATCAATTCTTTGGCCCTCAGCTTTCTTTATAGTCCAACTCTCACATCCATACGTGACTACTGGAAAAACCATAGCCTTGACTAGATGGACTTTTGCTGACAAAGTGATATCTCTGCTTTTGGATATGCTGTCTAGGTTGGTCATAACTTTCCTTCCAAGGAGTAAGCATCTTTTAATTTCATTCCTGCAATCACCATCTGCAGTGATTTTGGAGCCCAAAACAATAAAGTCAGCCATTTTTTCCACTGTTTCCCTATCTATTTGCCATGAAGGGATGGGACCGGATGCCATGATCTTAGTTTTCTTAATGTTGAGCCTTAAGCCAACTTTTTCACTCTCCTCTTTCACTTTCAGCAAGAGGCTTTTTAGTTCCTCTTCACTTCCTGCCATAAGGGTGGTGTCGTCTGCATACCTGAGGTTATTGATATTTCTCCCGGCAGTCTTGACTCCAGCTTGTGCTTCTTCTAGCCCAGCGTTTCTCATGATGTACTCTGTATATAAGTTAAAAAAGCAGGGTGACAATATACAGCCTTGACATACTCCTTTTCCTATTTGGAACCAGTCTGTTGTTCCATGTCCAGTTCTGACTGTTGCTTCCCGACCTGCATACAGGTTTCTCAAGAGGCAGGTCAGATGATCTAGTATTCCCATCTCTTTAAGAATTTTCCACAGTTTATTGTGATCCACACAGTCAAAGGCTTTGGCATGGTCAATAAAGCAGAAATAGATGTTTTTCCAGAACTCTCTTGCTTTTTCAGTGATCCAGCAGATGTTGGCAATTTGATCTCTGGTTCCTCTGCCTTTTCTAAAACCAGCTTGAACATCTGGAAGTTCACAGTTCACATATTGCTGAAGCCTGGCTTGGAGAATTTTGAGCACTACTTTAACTGTATCAAAATATTTAATTTAATATTAATTGTATTAATAGTATTAATTATTAATTGTATTAATAGTATTAAAGTGACTAATACTTTCACTTCACTCTTCCCAAGCTAGTCTAATTTATTCTGTGAGTTTTCCCTTCAAGACCACATAACACTCTTATGGAGTCCAAGCTCACTCTGCTCCCCACATGATAGATCATAATATCCATCTTCCTGGGGCCTGGATGACGGGTTCTTTTATGAATCATTGACGGGGCAAGGTGAGGAAACAAAGTAAAAAGGCCATTTAATTCTTGCAAATATTTTCTAGAATGGCAAGTCTCAGGCAGGGGGATATGTTATTTTCACTTTTGCACAGTCATTTCATGTGTGGTTTGCAATGGAATATCTCCTGTCCTATCAACAAAGATGCCACAGCTATCTGTGATTCCAATTCCAGCCTCCCATCTCAAATGTGAGTTTCCATCAGCTTTTGTTTTGTAAGGCTCATTAAAGTAATGATTTCTAAATGTCTATGGACAGACCTATTTTTTCCCACACAGGGTTTTCTATTAGTCTGAAGCAAAATAAATCAAATATAAGCAGGGCAATACCTTAATTATATAATTAAATTAATTTCATTCGAAAGAAAGTTTTTTCTTTCAAATGCAGATCTTCCCTACCCAGGAATCAAACTGGGCTCTCCTGCATTGCAGGTAGATTCTTTACCCACTGAGGCAGGCCATTATGTATGCCTATGATAACGAAAGAGGCAAGATAAGGGTTAAAGTCACAGATGGAGATTCAATATGAACTCAAAATTAAAGCTTCCCAGTTACAATACTATTAGTTTACTTCTCTCAGTAATCTGGTTGATGAGTATGAGTTGCTGAGTTTGCCCTCTTCCACTCTCTTTGAAGAAGAGCATTCATGCTTTTGCTTTCCTCCATTTTCTAGAGACCTCCTCTTTTCTCTCTGTGCACTCAGAGGTGGAGCTTGTGGCTCTGCAATATCATCTGCCAATTCCAAGTTACCGGAAGATGCCGGGGTCCAGCCCCAGCGGGTCTGGGGGTCTTGAGGGATGAGTGGCGTCGGTGGAAGAACTGAGCTGAGTCGATGTGTGGTGATGAAGCAGTCTCTCTTTATTGCTGTTTTGTGGGGTGATGGAGAAGTGTCTCACTTTATTTTTGTTAGTTTACAGTTTTATAGCCAAAAAGCATTCCCATTACATCACAATTATTCTATGCAATCTTTTGTTTTCTGCCTACTATCAACAACTTTAACATTAAGCTCATTTTCCTTGCAAAAGGTCGGATTTCTGCATAATTAGCCTTAACAATAGTATGTTTACCATTTGAATGTCTCCAGCATACTTCGGATAAGTACATCAATCTAAATAGAAAGGTTACATTTCTCTTATTAGGTGCAACTATGTAGAAGCTAGAGAGAGGGGCTTAAGCTTGAAACTGTTTTATTCTATTAACCTATTTAGGTTTTTACAAGGAAAGAGAAAAGAAGACAAAGAGACAGTTTAGCAGCACTGCTTTAACAATGAAACCCTATTAGCCTTACAACTACTAAAATGAATTCCTATGTCTACACTACCCTAAAGCAATCAGTGTCTCCAACTATGCTGGCCACAGTTATGAGCATTCCTAAGTCCCATTCCAGCCTGGTTTTTTCAAGGAAGGGAGCCTCCTCCATGGAGTGGTTGGGGGAGTGAGATGTGGAAAGGTGACCAGTACGAGCCCTTCTGGTGGTGGCTTTGCCATGGTCCCCAGAGAACTCTTGGTAAACTCCCCAGTAACTAGTAGGAGGTATAGTAATCTATTTAAATGTCCCTTATTCCTCCTTTGTCCTCAGGAAAGGGAATCTGCCTTCCCGGATCCTCTGAGGGAAATAAGGTCTGAGGGAATTATCTCAGGATGAATTTTTTCTAACTGGGACTGATCTGAGATGAGTTAAAACATAAACAGATGAGCATAAACAAAACTTCCCCAGAAAAATACCAGGAGGGGCCTTGCCTTGGGATGCCCCGAAGGAAAATCCACTTTGCAGTTTCCTTCTCAGTCTCAGTGACTTTGTCATCAGAGTGAGGGGGCATCCTGATGGCTCCTGGCAGGAAGAGCCAGTGGAAATTGCTGTATGAGGCAGGGATCTAAAATCCCATGCTCTGTGATAACCTAGAGGGATGAGATGAGCCGGGAGGTGGGAGGGAGTTTCAAGCAGGAGGGGACAAAAATAAGCCCATGGGCAATTCATGTTGATATATGGCAGAAACCAACACGATATTGTGAAGTAATTAACCTCCAATTAAAAAAAATTAAAATTAAAAAAAACGATGGTTTAAGTAAATCCTGTTTTTTTTCTTTTTTTTTTTTTTTTTAACATTGCACATGCCTTTTTCCCTTGGCTTTTGCCTCCCTATCATATCCACTTTCTTATTTGTCCATTTGAGATTCAGTTGTTGAAAATGTACTCTATACTAGGCCACTGTGCCAAGGGCTAGAATTGGAGAAATCACTCTCTCCCTTAGAGAGTACAGAAAGTAGTAGTATAGAAAGATGCTAAGCCAATATATGCAATGATATTATGAGTGTTGAGATTAAAATAGAAGTAGATATTACAGGAAAAATTTGATGTTCAGTAGAAAAACAATTTCAAAATTTCTGCTTCCTTAGTTTTGATATTTTTCCTAAGTACCATTTTCCTGTTTTTTGTACCATTATTGTTTTTCTTGTTTTACTTAATTGAAGAAAGTTTTCTATTAATTTTCTTATGTTTCTTAAACCTTAAGACCCTTAATCTGAGTCCTATGAAAGTGGACTATTTTTCTGTTTTCCTCAGTGACCTGGCCTTGTTTTGACTTCTCATAGGATTCCCAGCAGCCCTTTGAGCCTCTCACAGTTCTGGATTGAACTACTATGACATCCTGCTGCTTTTCCCATCTGTCCCATATTCCTGTAGAAATTCTTATTCCTGTCTAAGTATGAATTTAATGCATTAGCTTGCCTCTTCTCCCTCTGAACTTTCTCCCATCTCTATGCTTTCTATAAGTATCTTGGCATGTCATGAAATATTGACACTTTTCCTGATCTCATATTCACAAGTAAAATAAATAATGTTTTCATATCATTACTATGATACTTCAGATTTTAAAGACTTTTACATATGTCAAAATCATTTGTGCTCTCTGCAATTTATTAATAAAAAACAAAATCACAGTGAGGGTATGTGATTTGATTGCAATATTATACTTAGTAGGAAATTAGCATTTAAACTCAAGTGTTATAAACTCTCCACATCAACTACATTCTTTGGAGAAACTACATTTTGGCCCTTTCCACCAAAGTTATATCTACCATAAAAAACTTCTCTCCATCTTTATCACCTGAGCTAGCATGAATCTTTTTCCTGCTATTAAAAACTATAAAATTTGGATATATTTAAATTTTATAAAAACTGTGGTTGTTATAGAAAGGAAGGGAATTGCTGGTGCCAGAATAAAAGGAAAAATTAAAGCCAGAATGCTAAGTTAAATGTTTTGCTTTGGCACTAAGACTATAGGGTAGAGATGTCAGATTATGTCTGATATAAGATCTTGAGGCTAAAGAGTAGAGTTGAGTCCGTGTTGGAATAAGATATATAACCTTGAACCTGAGTAAGAGAATGGGAACTAACAGCCATGCTAAAGCTGCACCTCTACAAAGAATAAAGTTAAAGAGGAAATAGGAAAAGTTTATTCATCTGCACAAGAATGTAACAAAGAAATTGACTTTACCACAGCCCTCAGTGGGAAAAAGATAGTCCAGTGAGAAATTGAAGTCCTAGTTCAGAAACACCAATGGGCATGGAGTCTAAAGTTATTTTGCAAATATTTTGCTGGACTCCTCAAGACAGATAATTAATTAAAAAACATGTTGAACTAGTGAACACCCTGAGGGTTTGAAGAAGCAAAGACAAAGCAGTTATATAATGACCAATCCAGTGTGCAGAGAACTTATACAGGAAAAAAAGATTCCTACTAAAAATGAGCTCATGAGAAAAAATAGAAGGCACACAAGGAAATATTTCAGCTTGAGGGAGTTAACCAACAAGTATTTAAGGACTAGCTTCCTTGGAACTTGCGATAATAAAGCAATTGCATAGAGGTCATGTAATAGTATATTACACTATTAAAAAGACTTAAGCAAAAAGAAGAATAGAGTCATAGAAAAACAATAGAAGATAATGACAGAGTAGCTTTCACATTTGACAAAGAACAAAATAAAGTATCTTTCAACAAAGAAAGTAGTCATTAAACTAAAATTCAGAAAGTGGTTATATAAAGCATTATACAACTGAAGAGATTTTCAGTGAAATAAATCTGAGGAAGCTATATAGAATGAAGCACATAGGATAAAGTAATGGGGAATAAGAAGCAGGTAAGAGATGGAATGGAATGAGAATCTGATGATTAATATAAACCATCTCTAAAATTGAGAATGTGTAGAAGTTATCATTTTATCTGAATGTGCAAATGCACAGAATAACCTTCTATTTCAGATTCTAAGGTCATGACGAAACCTTCATCTGATGCAGAATTGTGGGCATTCCTAGAAATTTGGAATGAAAGCTTAAGTAAACCCAGTTTTCTGGGAATTGGATGAGGGAGGTGTGACTTTAAGATGTCCCAGAATTTCCTTACTTTATTTTGTTACTGCAAACTTTAGTAGCGCTAACATTATTTCTTTTTCATCATTTTTTTTTCATTTTAACACACATTTCTTTGTGTTTGTCTGTGTATATCTAATTCATGTCTGACTACTTATGTGGCTAGTCATTACATTTGGGATTTGATGTTTGAAAAGTAATGTTCACTGTACCTAGAAATTTTCTTTTTCTGTTAGTCAGACATGCCTGACTGACACAATAGAACAAAAAGATCATTAAAACAGTCTTAATAAATTTAAGAATACTGAAATCATATCAAGTTTTTTCCTGACCACAGTGGTATAAAACTAGAAATCAATTACCAGAAGAAAACTAGAAAATTCACAAATACATGGAGCTAAAATAATATGCTCCTGAACAACCAATGGGTCAAAAAAGAAATCGAAAGAGAAGTAAAACAAAATCTTGAGACAAATGAAAATGGAAACACAATATGCCATCACTTCCAGGATGCAGCTGGAGAAGGCACCCCACTCCAGTACTCTTGCCTGGAAAATCCCATGGACAGAGGAGCCTGATAGGCTGCAGTCCATGGGGTTGCTAAGAGTCTGACAGTTGAGTGACTTCACTTCCATTTTTCATTTTCATGCATTGGAGAAGGAAATTATAATCCACTCCAGTGTTCTTGCCTGGAGAATCCCAGGCACAAGGGAGCCTGGTGGGCTGCTGTCTACGGGGTCGCAGAGTCGGACATTACCGAAGTGACTTAGCAGAAGCAGCAGCACAAGATGCAGCAAAATCAGTTCTAAGAAGTAAGTTGATAGCAATAAATGCATAAATCAAGAAGAAAAGAAGGTCTCAGGTAAACAGCCTAACTTTATATATTAAGGAATTAGAAAAAGAACAAACTCAGCCCAGAGCTAAGCAGACAGAAAAACATAACAAATATCAGAGCAGAAATAAATGAAATAGAAATAAAGAGATAAAAGAAGAAATAAATGAAACTAAGAGCTGGTTTTTAAAAATAAAGAAAATAGACCAATTGTTAGCTAGACTTACCAGGAAAAAAGAGAGAGCTTAAAGGAAATAAAATCAGATATGAAAGGAGATATTACAAGTGAAACCATAGGAAAGCAATGGATCATGAGAAGCTACTATGAACAATATACAGCAGCAAATTGGATGACATTGGAGAAATGGATACATGTCTAGAAACACACAACTTTTTAAAATTGAATCACGAAGAAATAGAAATCTGAATAGATGAAATACTTGTCAGGAAATAAAATCAGCAATCAAAACCTGCAATAAAGAAAAGTTCTCTCCATTTTCCCCCAAGTTCTTCCTCTTAATTCCCTGTCTTAGAGAAAAGTACCCCAAACTATGGCTCTGTCACCCAAGTCACACATCTGAATTTTCACACATACACACAGACGCGTCTCCACATACATTTATTCATCATGTTTTGCTGTTTTATCTCTCAAATAATTTTTGGCTCTGTCCCTTCATCTCCATCTCCATAGCTCCAACCTTGGTTCAAGCCTTCATCATTTATCATTTAGGTTACCCACAACTCCAAACTGAATTTCTTGACTTCATCCTTGCAATTTTATCTTCCCCAGTCTTGACTCTATTTCCACTTCCTCCTCACATTGCTGTATCAAAACAAGCCATCCCTCTGATTTAATTATTTGAAGTGGCTTATAGTGTTTGGGATAACTCCTCGGCATCCTACTCATTGCTTCTTTTGATTTGATTCTAAATTGCCTTTCCAAATACCATCATACACCTGCCTTATCCTCTGTGCATCTGTCCTCTGTCACCTCTGTGCTTTTGTATACTCTACCCCTGCTATTTTGAAAGAAGAGCCTTCAAGTCCCTTTTGTGTAAGTAGCTCAAAGCTTTTAGGAAGCTTCACTGATTAATTCTTTCTTAATCTTCTTTCTTAGTCTGAACTCAGATGCTCACCCACATGGTCTCATTCACTTTGTCACACCTTGTGTGTTTTTCTGTCTTTGCACTTTCCTCAGTGTGATGTGATGATCTGTGTACTAGTATGATTCTGGCAAAAGAATTGTTAGTTCTTTGAGGGCCAGAACCAAGTCTTATCCATATTTGTTTTCCAAGCAGTCAGTACAGACAGTGAAGGCTGTGCCATAAATGAATGAGGGGGTTACAGAGTTATCTTCTTTAGCGGGGTTCCTTCTTCTCCTGTCAATCCTTTTATCACTTTTATTTCCAACTTAAGCCAGAGTCTTTCCCTCTGAGCCCTTTTTCTAAAGTATCCAAAGCAGATTTGATTTGTTTCTAGTAGCCCTTCTGTTTTAGAATCATAATCACTGCCCATGTAGGCTCCTCTACATGAGGTCAAAGTCAATGATTTTACCTAAGTTGCAGGGAGAAAACATTGAATTTTAGTTCTATTTTCCATCTTTTAAATTTATTTTTTAAATTGATCTTTTGGTTCAGCGTGGCCTCTCTTACCTTTCTTTTGCAGTTCCCTCCTTTTTCAGTTGTTTTATTCATTCCTCTATACCTCTTTGGTTTGCTCTGTTCTCTCTTTGTTTTCTCTTCTGCTGAAGCTAAAAGCAGCCTGTCATGTTTTGTTTTTTCCCATTGGTCAATCTCTGGCCCATTACAAACTAATACAAGCTTTGGTATTGAGGATATAATGTTTTCTCTTTGTGCTTGAGAAGAACATGCAGCACACAAAGTTGTCAAAGGAATATTTATCACAAGAGAAGTTGGAAAAACTGGAATAAACTTATTGATCCATCATTGTCTTTTATATGCTAAAATGAAACCAAGTAGCCAATCATCCAGAATACTTATTAGCCTCATCACATATAAAATTGCTTAACTTCCAGCATAAACATGGTTTATTGCTCTCAGAGTCAATATCCAAATGCTGGCATTTGCCTTATGAAAAGGGAAAATCAGTAGAATAATAATTTTGTGTAATACTCCTTTTAATGCAAACATTATAGTAACATTTTGAAACAAAAGTAATATACACCAATTATATAATATCAAACTGAAATAGAAAAAATGGGGCTACTGTCTGGGTTTTCTAGTTAATGTAAACTATTTATAGAATAGTAATGGAACATATATGGTGGAAATATGTTGTCCTGGTTATAGAGCAGAGACAGTGAACTCATAAGGAGCGATGTTAGAATTCTGGCTCTGTAACTTATTTGCCATTTGACCTTGGGTAAAACCTCAGTTCTTCATATGTCAATTTGTCTAAGTTATCTATTAATGACATTTTCTTTGTCATTATTTGCCAGCTTCCATGGCATATGTCTACCGTTCTTTGTGACATCAGAGTCTGTGTTATAGTTTTCCTCTTATCTTGAGTCTTCAAATCAATGATTTAAAATCCAACTGACACTGTGATCTAATATCTCTTTCAATTTCTCAGCTGCATTGCCCATGTCTATAAATTTCACCATTAACTTGAGTATCTTTTAGGATTTTTAACCTTTGATCTTTTGAAATAAGAGCTCTCTTTTACTACAACCATCCTACCTTCCAGTTATCTCACTACCTCCTAACCCCCATTGTACTTTCTAAACACATTGACTAACATCCTTCAGTCCCTACTTGGCACCGAGGTGCAGACATAGTTCTGTTTAGGAAGAATCTAGATATCCATAAAGCTAAATGTTTTCTTTTTCAGGAAAGCACTTAGTCCTGCACTGAACTTACATGGCATTAAGTTGGTACTACCCTACATAGCACTCGTTCTGGTTTAAGTGTCCTACAAGGTTGTAAGTTGTTTGAAGGTAAGCATGTCATCAAAGGCCAATATAATATGTGAGTGTAGAACACAGGCCTGCTGGTCTTGGTTCAAGTCTTGGCTCTGTCCCTTAAAAACTACCTGGTTATCGCACCACTTCGTGTCTCAGCTTATTACACTGCTGTTGTGAGGAATAAACAAGTTACTACATGCAAAGTTTTTTGAAGAATGTCTGAAGATTGTACTGCTCAATACATGTTAACCATTACCATAAACATCATTATTCCCTCTACTTCTATTCTAGTGACATGTTGTATATGTCAACAATGCACATTTTTAAATGACTTGAATATGAATGCAATATACCATACATAGTAGTGGAAATGGCAGTAGAGAGTAAGAGTGGGAAGAGATAACCATTTCACATCACTCTTTCTCTGTACTTTTGCTTGGCTTATAAAATGAGAACCTCACAGATATTGGGAGAAAACTTTACTCTCTCTCTACCTTCTCAGGCCTACTTTCCAAGAGGAAGGCTTGTTTGAGTAGTGAGATGGAGAGGATCACTAAATATGCCTTCCTTTTTGCCCCCTATTTAAGGACTTTTATTCAATGACTTTTAATATAATCACAGAATTGTACAAAAACACATCAGTTTTAGAACATTTCATAATCCCCAAAGAAACCTCATCCTCCCCCCCCAAATCCTCCCACCCTAGGATTAGGCAGCCACAAGTCTCTTTTCTCCCTTTGTGGAATTGTCTATTCTGGATATTTCACATAAACAGAATTATACAACATGTAGTACTTTGTGACTGGTTTCTTTCAATAGTAGATACATGTTTTCATTTCTTTTAACTATATATTTGTTTCACTTTCTTTCACTTTAGGAGTGGATGTGGTGTATGATATTGAATAATTTTATGTTTTGTCTTCTTTAGAACTGCTAGATTATTTCCCAAACCAGCTACATCACTTTACATTGCCAACAGCAGTATGAGAGTCCAATCGTCTTCAAATTATCACCAGAACTTGTTATTATCTTTTTTATTCTTGCTATTCTAATGTGTAAACATGCCTTCTTGGGCTTTATTTTTGCTCTTTCTTTTTACTCAGGCTTCTGGAAGATTCAGACTTTTCTTCTTCTCTCCTTATAGCAAGCATCCTGGGCAGGGCTTGCACCTGAGTAGGGAGACATACTTTCCAGAGGAGGTAGGAAAGCCTGTGTTTGTCTTGTGTACAAACCAAATTCTCTAATTTAAATAGGCCGTAATGATGGTTTGGGGTTCCATGTATCAACATCAATTGATTAGTAGCTGGTTAGTGTGGGATCTTTGAGGTTTGAAGCCAAACAGATCTTCACTCTTATTAGCAGTGGGATTGTGAGCAATTTCCTTCCCTTCTTTGAGCTTCCGTTGTCCTGCCAGCATAAGTAGCTATCATAATACCTATCACACAAACTTTCTCTGAAGATTTCACTAGATAGGAGAACTGAAACTGCTTAGCACAATCCCAGTATGCAGGACTGGAGTGAAAGTTTTGTTAAATTAAATATTATCTACAATTCTTAATACCAGTTTCTGGTGCTTATCAGTGAAGTGAACACAGATCATATTAACCTCAGCTGGCTTCTACTGTGGTGTCCAGTCTTCTTGTTTTCCTTTAGGCTGATATTGTCAGGGAGCCAGAATTATCTTACTAGCCCTCACACTGTTTAGCTGTCCAATTCCAGACAAGTGACTTTTCTCTGTGGACATCAATGTGCTCTTGTTTCTAGGATGAGGTTTACAGATTCAGGACCATGGATAGGTGCTGGGCTGTCAGCAGGACTCGCAAAAGACATTTTTTCTCTTTTAATTTTATTTATTTATTTTTCTTTACATTATCGTGTTGGTTTGGCCATACCTAGACATGAACCTGCCATGGGTATACATGTGTTCCCCTTCCAGAACCCCCCTCCCACCTCCCTCCTGGTTCTATCTCTCTGGACTTTCCATTAGGGATTCTGTTATGTAGCATTTTGTTCATTAGGGAAACAGTAGCTACTATAAAAAATAGAATTTTTAAAAAATTTTATTGATTTAATACAGAGAAGTTTATTTCCTTGTCAAGTTAAGTATTCAAAGCAAAGTTTCCTGGTAATTGTACTGCTTTCTTCTCTATGAGAGTTTTAGCTTTAACCTTTTGCTCTGTCATCTCCTATGGCATTATAATCCTCTATTTCCAGCTAATAGACAAAATGTCACTCATCCTTTTCTTTTAGATCTCATTGACCAAAACTTAGTCAGATGGCATACCTAGGTTCAAAGGGCTGTAGGAAACATAGGCCCTAACCACCTAGCCACATCTTAGTGACAGCTTTATGCTGGAATGGGAAGAACTCATTTCTTCTGTGGACAGCCAGCTCCTTCTACTATAGTCAAGTTTCTAATCAGTGGACACAATGGCACTCAAATTTCCTTCTGGATAAGATCAACTGAGCATATGTCTGAAACATAGTATATCAGAGGAGTCTTAGTTAACCTCTGTTTAACAAAGTTCTTAAAGACTTCTTGAAACTCTGAAACTAGAGTCTATATTCTAAATGTTAGTCCACAGGACAGAAAAAAAAAAAGAATGCAGCAGTTTATCTCTCACCTAAATTTTCCAAAATTTGGATGTTGGAGCATTTATTACCATCACTCTGTTAATTCCCGTATCTTTAGAGCGAGTGTATGGCAAAAATCTTTCAAATGAAAAGGAAGCATTTTTTTTCAATCATTGTTTATTCCAAACTTTTCATCAGAATGAGCTCCCTTGTTCTTCAACACATGTAGATTCTGTGGTATTTTTGAATATAATGTTCTTATTGAGTGTTAATTGCATGCACCTACAGCTTTCAAAGAAGTGATAAGTAGATACTGTCAGACTGAGAGCAGCCAGTCTTCTCTCTAACATTATGCATGTGTTAATTTATAAGGTGCATTAGCAGTAACTTCATAAAACCTTTATTTTTGGACTACTTGATGATGTGAGTGAAGAAAGAAAAACGCAGATATACTGCTCTCATTTAAAATGTTATAATAAGGCAATGGGCAAGAGTGTTGTAGCAGAGAGATTTTTATTGATAGAAGCTTTTCCCAATTTGCCCTAATTTCTTGATCTTTTCAGAGTTAGCACAGAAGTCTAGGAAAACCCTGAAAAATCTCTATCTAAATGTATTTTCCTTTAATTTTCTTTCTCATTTGGAAAGATTGCATGCCACTATAGTTAAAATCATTTGCAAAGCACTCAGTCAACCATTATATTCTTGTGTAACATCACAGAGTCCCATAAGATGGGTGTGGTTAGTATAGCCCAGGGCATCAAATTCACAGGTGAGTCTAATATTAGAGTGTGTAGTATCCCTGTTGAGAATTTATAAAAATTTTATTATAATAACTATAGTAACTTACAATAACATTTATTAATTTTTGGGGTAATTCAGAAACAAGATTTAATTTTAATGTTCTTTCTAAAAGAGTCTATCAAATAAATTAATAACACTAAAAGTTATAAAAGACATCCTATTTATTAATAATTTGAAAAATCAGGGAATTCCCTGGTGGTCCAGTGGTTAGGATTCTGGGCTTTGACTGCTGTGGACAGGTTCAATCTATTGTCAGGAAACTGAGATCCTGCAAGCCACACAGTACAGCCAAAAAAAATCAGACTTTAAAGCAATTTAGAAACCCTAGTTACATGTGCTTTGGGAATTCTCACCATTACAAGCATTCAGTGGGGTTTTGTGTGTGTGTGTTGAGTATGGAGTAGTAATAGGGAACAGAGCTGAGGTCTAAGACAGCCCCTGTTTTAGCCAAATTACGGCCTGCCTTGAAGCTTATGTCGGGCTTCCCTTGTGGCTCAGCTGGTAAAGAATCTGCTTGCAATGTGGGAGCCCTGGGTTCAATCCCTGGGTTGGGAGATTCCTCTGGAGAAGGGAAAGTCTACTCACTCTAATATTCTGGCTTGGAGAATTCCATGTACTTACTGTATTGTCCTTGAGGTCACAGAGTGTGCATGACTGAGCGACTTTCACTTTGAAGTTCGTGCAACATCTTAAGACATACCCTCTTATCCTCTGAGGAAGAGGCTCTGTATAGTATTCTTGCTTCCTAGATCTTAACACAGAGGTCTTCTCTTTACATGATGTTGCATAATATTTCAATAATGAGTGAATGGATATATGAAAAATACATGCATTTAATAATATCTAGTGATTCCATTGGGCTTCCCTCATGGCTCAGATGGTAAAGAATCTGCCTGCAAAATGGGAGACCTGAGTTTTGTCTCTGGATTGGGAATATCCTCTGTAGGAGGGCACGGCAACCCACTCCAGTATTCTTGCCTGGAGAATTCCCATGGACAGAGGAGCCTGGCGGGCTGCAGTCCATGGATTCACAAAGAGTTGGACCTGACTGAGCGACTAAGCACAGTGATTCCATTATTTTTAACACTCATATTATTTCTACTTAGTGAAGTCTAAAATAACATGAAAATGGCTCTGGGATGTTTTTGAGTTCAATATAAGGTGTGTTCAAAAGTACTGAATGTTTATAACAAGAGATTTTTGTTAAAAATGACAAAGGAAATCACTTACTTATGGTTCCTTTTCCTACAAACTAATTTCTTCTTTCTTTTTCTTTTGAGCTCCTATTTTAAATGCTTTCATAACACACATTTATTTTAAAAAAGTAGCATTCATTTTATGGGAAATTTTACAGTGTTCTGCCTATTCCTTTTCTTTCTTTCTGAGGATTTGTTTAACCCAACATGTACATTTCTAGTGAGTGAAAATTAAGAGGCAAACTCTTAATGTCTAGCCGATCTGACAGCTGATTCCAAATGTAAAGGCAACAGAAATTGTGGCGTGAGAGTTGCAGAGGGTTGGCCAGTTCTTACATAGAAAATTTTTTAAACTTTATTTTCTAGTTAAGTAAGTTGGAACCTGGATTGTTATCATCACAATGCAGTATATTCTTCTCCCCGAGGAGTCCAATGCAGAAAGACAAAATAACTATACTTCAAAATGGCACATTGGAATTAAATATATATATATTTTCTCCTCTTAAGTTAGATCTGGCCTTTTGACTACTTTGATTTCTTTTTCTGGGACATAGGTTTTCTAAAGGCAAACTGAGAATGCTACACAGTCTTTGAATTGTAACCAAACTGAGAGTCAGCCTCACCTTTCCTCACTCAGTTTTTGTCCACTTACCTGCTTCTCATCCCACACGTTCCATACCAAATATGCAAAGTCATAGGTGTGCTTTCCCAGGGCCGAGGGAGCAGAGGTCTTTGTGGGCAGCATAGCCTTGTTGGCCTAATCTCTATAGGACGTGGTACCTTTTCAGCCCTCCTGGAAGGAATTCAAAGGAGGGATCAGGCTGATGTCCCATAGCAGAGGAAGATAAGGACGAGTGTCTATAAAGCACGGTCAGCGTAGTTGTTTCTATGCTAGGAAACAGAATCAGGGCTCTAACTCTAAGACTTTTATACTGGGTGTCGTTTTGCTGATGAGCAGAAAGCGGTATGCTGTGGTCAGGAGTGACAGGCAGAGAAGCCGGAGAAAATGTCAGCGCTGTGTGAGAGAAGATAGGGCCTATGCAGTGCACTGAAAAGGACGGGCTGTTTTGTTCCTTTCTTCCTAGGCCACTCCCACTTCTAGTCCTTACCTTCTTCAGAGACATCCCCACTGAAGGGAAGAGTTGCTATTCCAGGCCCCAGATCTTGACACTGTCAGTGGACAGGGTTATCATTCCTTAAAAGGTGAAAAGCTGTGATGGGGGTTTAGTTGCTAAGTCATGTCCGACTCTTGTGATCGCATGGACTATAGCCTGCCTGGCTCCTCTGTCCATGGGATTCTTCAGGCAAGAATACTTGGATGGGTTGCCATTTCCTTCTCCAGGGGATCTTCCCAACCTAGGAACTGAACCCATGTCTCCTGCCTTTGAGGCAGATTCTTTACCCACTGGGCTATGAGGGAAGATCCACAAAACCTTGCCTCATTATTATTCTCTTTCTGGTTTCTTATGGCTGGCTGAGTGTTCTAAGGGCCTTTGAAGTTTGCTCAATACACACACTTATATCTCCCCTATCCCTTCTTTCTCTGTCTCTGTCTCCATCTCTCTGTCTAAAATATCTTTCATTCCATTGGTCCTTAGACAGACTTGGAAATTGTTAGGTCCTTCAAATAATCTTTTACCAGAGCTCTATTCTAAGTATTTCCACCATTATTAGTTAATTAATACTTCATTTCTTGTTTCCCTGCAGAGAAAAATAATATTGATCTGTACAAGATATAGACATTTTTAAATATCTGGCCATAATACCATCAAACACCACTAAAACCACACCTATACAAGATAGAGAAGGAGCTCAAAATATAGACAGGCGCTTGTTTTGGTGAGAGAGAAAAAAGGCATTTGAGGTCAAATAGATCTGGGTTTGAATCCTGGCAAGAACAGTATCTGTGGGACCAAAGGCAAATTATTAATTGAACATTATATATGTTAATTTAATATATATTATTTGCCTGAACCTATTTTCTTGTCTAGGATATGGAGTTTATAATGTTTGCCTTGAGAAATCATTGCTAAAATCAGAGATAATAGTCTTCGACCCATAGTAGATAGTCAATATATAGAAACTTTTATTCTAATCAACTTCTGATGATTTTTCTCCTTTCTACTGTCCCAGATGACCTCGTTCTCTCTTCCATATACAGCCTTTGGGCTCCCTGCCACCTTCCTGTTATTTCACTTTTTCCCTTAAAGGTTACCCTGATTTATTGTCCTCGGATGTCACAAGTACAGAACTATAGGTAGTTGAAGTTGGAGTAAAGAAACACTTTGTGGCTCCTCACTGAAAACCCAAGAAAACTAATAACATGACACTTCTATAATGATATTTCTTAAAACTTTTCCACTTTTTACTTAGAGTGAGCAGATAGAATGAGTTCTTATTTTTAAAATGTACTTATTTTTTGTGTGTTGAAAATAAAAGATTTGTTATATACACTGAAAATAGCATAAACTGTTAACTTACTGGAATGATCTTTCTACTTTTCACAACTTTGTCCTGTATAAACAATATTTATTAGTAATTATAATTGAGAAACAGAATTAATAAGACTAATATCATTTATTTCCTTTTTTTTTAAAATTTTGGTTTGTTTGGTTAATAAAAATAGCATCTAAATAAAAATTTACCTTACCCCTTACCCACTGCCACTTTTTCTTCACTCATGTTGGATCAAGAACTGACTGGTTATATTTCCATTGGTATTGTTATTGTTGTTATGCATTTTGAAGTTAAGCTAGGGCTTTTATCTTTTTATTGTATATAGTATATATATCACATATACATATATTACATTTTACATATATTTATTCATAGAAGAAACATAAATTACTGCTAGTATTTTGTCAATAATAGTCATTTATTTTGTGTAGCAACTTTGAATCACCCCCAGCTCTCAGTTGAAATCATTTTCCCTCTTAAGTTTTTATTACTGCCAATAATTATGAGCAGTATGGTTTTTTTTCAAAAAAATACCCAGATAACTTTATTTGAATAACACATTTTTGAAAGATTGAACAATGATATGGAAATATAATCAATGGGTAAAAATCTTTATGTAACTTTGTATATTACTTTAACATTTTCTTGCATTTTACTAAGCAATTTTATGTCTACTACCTAATAAACCCTGACAGAAACCCCATAAATTAGGTATTATTAATACTCTAGTCAAGATAGAGACTCAAATCATTTCCTTTACCAAGAGTATGAAGCTAGAAGTTGGTGTAACCAGAGCTCAAGTATGAATCATTTAGATCCAAATCTTAAGCTCTTTCCTGTGACCATGTTGCAGTTAACAGATATTTTTATTTTTAGAATATTGAGCAAATGCTCCAAATCTTGGGTTAAGAGTCAGAGAGGCAAAAATAGAAAATTATCCACCTGGGATGATTTGTCCTAGAGAGTGCAATTAACTTGGTCCCCAAATGCTTTAAAGATCTGGGACATTTTTGACTAAGTAGGTGAAGGTTGGTAGAATTTGCCAGCTTTTTTCATCCTGACTTCATTCACTTCTTTGTATTTTAAATTTGGTTTCATAGAACAAAGAAGAAATGGAACATCACATAAAGGTTGACAGTTCATGGATGGCTCCAGGCATTTAAAATTTTGTTTCTTCTACTACAGACGGTTTCAGAGAAAATATATAGATTTCAAAAGTTCATAAAAAATGGGTTGAAGGCAAGTTACAAAAGCAGAATGATGGTTTGGGATACAAGAGTGTATTTCATTCATGAAAAGAAGATGTTAAGGTCTGAAGCATTATCATTGAAATGAGAATATCAATTTATTAGGATTGTGCTTATTTACCTTATAAATCCAATTGGTATTGTTAATTTACCCTCTGGAATTCACTGAAGCATGGTATTTCTGATGAGTAATAGATTCTTTACTCTTAAAAGCATCAGAAAGTCGGGGGCAGAAGTACAGGGAGGGTAAATGTTGAGATAAGCCTTTCAACTTCATGCATCTTGTTGCACTTAAGAAATAGAGTGATATTAAAAAAAGAAATAGAGTGATATTACAAATCTGTTCTAAATAGAAAGGAATCTTGGCAAGTAGAACATCTCCACCTTGCACGATGTGATTATAGGCAAAGAATGGCCGTGCTGGAAGGTACTATTATTTTGAGATGAAAAATTAGGGTAGAATTATAAACTATTACATTTTCAGTTGCAGTATTACAGAGGTTCCTTTGGGTTTTCTATGTTCAGAATTTTTAACTGGTTTAGAGCATATTGAGTTAGAATGTTTGGGGAAGTAGGGAGAAACAAAAAAGAAGGAGGTTAGAATTAAAAGCAAGATCTTAAGGGGCAAAAAGGAGGAAAATCAAGTCACAAAATCTGTAATTTGTTGGAAATATAACAGCTTCTGTACTATGTTTCTGAACTCTATATCCTCAAAGTTCTATAAATTCTATGAAATAAAGACTATAATAACTCTAATCAATAATGTTAATGTCATGTATGGATGTGAGAGTTGGATGGGGAAGAAAGCTGAGCACCAAAGAATTGATGCTTTTGAACTGTGGTGTTGCAGAAGACTCTTAAGAGTCCCTTGGACTGCAAGGAGATCCAACCAGTCCATCCTAAAGGAGATCAGTCCTGGGTGTTCATTGGAAGGACTGATGTTGAAGCTGAAACTCCAATACTTTGGCCACCTCCTGCGAAGAGTTGACTCATTGACTCATTGGAAAAGACCCTGATGCTGAAGGATTGGGGACAGGAGGAGAAGGGGATGACAGAGGATGAGATAGCTGGATGGCATCACCGACTCATTGGACATGGGTTTGGGTGGACTGGGAGTTGGTGATGGACAGGGAAGCCTGGTGTGCTGCAGTTCATGGGGTCACAAAGAGTCGGACATGACTGAGCGACTGAACTGAACTGAATTGATAATGTTAATTTAATATTAAACTAGAAAATAAATAAGTGCTTAATACAGTATGAAGCAGGAACACTGCAAGATACTATAATACTATACTGATGATGATGCTGATATAATAATAATTCTACATCCTACGCATTTTTTTCCCCATACTACACTGTTGTAACACAGATGATTCAGTGGTAAGACCAGGACTGGCAGAAAAGCTACTGCTTCTTTGTTCCTATGTTGCTAGGAAGAGGCTGAGTTACAGATAGGCTGTTACAGATAGAGAGGGGGTGTCCCAGGTGTATGGGAGAGGGATAAGCATAAGTAGAACAAGAGCCTTGAGAGCCTGCCCCCTGCCACTGTGGTCCAAGTTAATATACTTGTAGCAGACATCTTGAGTTCACCTCCTGCCTTACCACTAAGAAACGTATTTGGAAAAGGGCTTATTCACTTACCAGTTCTTTATTGTGACTAGACCTACGCAAATAAAAGAGACTCATTTCAGGACAATCCAACAATCCTTCAATTGCAAGGGTTGCTTGCGGGGCATTGAGAACTGCGGTTCTGGCTCCCTTGGTGCACAGGGGGCATGTGTGTGCTAAAGAATGCAGACTCATACCAAGAATGGGAAAGGGCCTTTTTCACCTCCTAAGTTAAAGATAGGGAGTAAAATAGAGTGCCTGTTCTCCATATCACCCTTCCAATGTGACTCAGGAGAAAACTTCTCAGTATAAAGTAATTATAACCTATTCAAATCCTTCTTCCCTGCTGCTTTCAGCTCTATTGATTAATTCAGCTTCTATTGGTGTTACTTTCTATTTGAGTTATATAGAAGGAAAAAAAAATAAATGATTTAACTTGCTACAGTGCTTTTCAAAACCCAGGCATCGCTAGAGTTCTTGGAAAGTAATAACTATTGAAATTGTCTTTGGTCCAGAGAGTTTTTATCCTTGTTCTTGGCAGAAGTTGACAGTTCTGACATTTGGCCGTTAGTATTTGGTGACCTATGTGTCTCCAGGAAAATCTGAGTCTCTTTCGCATTATAGAAAGAAAACAAAGTAAAGCAAGGAAAACAATTTTTTTACCACTTGCTATAGCAGACAGGCAAATTTTATTTTAACATAATTTTTTTTTTTTTAGTAAATGAAAATTTTCTTGGGCCCCTTAGATGGTAAAAGTCTGATATCACTTAATCAAATGAAATCAATTTAATTATCAACAGAAATTTTTATTGCGATCCATTTAGGGCTTCACATTAATTGCTGAGTAGTGTGTTGAGTGGCTTGAACAGAATATATTAAGATTTTATTTAAAAAGCATCTATAAACTTTCCTGAAATGTCTCAAATTGTATCTTTCAGAAATCCGTGAAAATACTTAAGCTTTCTATGAAATAATAGCTCAGATGATAAACAGTAGTAAGCAATGAACAATAGTGCTTATCTTTAAGCTTTTCCTAAAAGTTAATAATATAATTTTTTTCCAGTTTCATTTTTGCATTCCACTGACTAGTTGGCTTACATTCCACTTACGTTTCTGGCTTCTAGAAAATTCCCCAGTAATCCAGAGGACAGCATGTATATTAGGGCTCAATTAGAGAAACATAAAGTATTAGTCACTTAGTTGTGTCCAACTCTTTGAGACCCCATGGACTTTAGCCCACCAGACTCCTATGTCCATGGAATTCTCCAGGCAAGAATACAAGAGTGGGTTGCCATTTTCTTTGCCAGGGAAAATTCTCAACCCAGGGATTGAACCTGGGTCTCCTGCATTATAGGCAGATTCTTTACCATCTAAGCCAGAACCATTAGGATATGTGCTTACTGAGATTCATTGCAAGGAATTGGCTCATGTGATTGTGGGGACTGGCTAAGCAAATCCAGTATCCATAGGGGAGATCATCAGAAAGTATAGGCTGGAGCTCTTTCCAATGCTGAAATTTCTTCTCCATTAGGGAAGCCTCAACACTGCTTTAAGACTTTTAAACTGATGGATTTAGGCTCATATAATGACCTAGAACAATCCCCTTACTTGAAGTCAATTGAATATAGACTTCAATATAACAGCAAAATAACTTCCGTAGCCACACCTAGATTTAGTGTTTGATTGAATAATTGAGGACTATAGCTTAGCCAAGTTGATACATCCAAAGACTATCACAATGTGTCAAAATGTAACAGATCCACTTAAATAACAAATAACTAGTATTCTTCCACTGCTTGACTAAAACAACTTATCTGTGCATTTCTAAAAACATAGTTTTCAAGATGATCATCATTACATTCTACTTTGCAGTGTAGTTTGCAATAAATAAATTAATGAATGTTTTTCACTTGGACACAATATCTGAATTATCTCAAAACATGAATGCCTCAGGCCTATAAATATCAGTGCATAACTCTGTTCTGGGGAGGGGAGAACATGAGCTTATTGTTTTCTTTTCCTTCCCCATCCTTTCCTTGGTTCTAATGGAGACATTTACTTTTTCACTGAATTCATTATTTGCTGCTGCAATAAAGATTTTTTTCCCCACAAAATCATGTTGGATATATGGTGGCTAAGTTCCTAGGATAGTCTCTCAAAGTTCAGTTCAATTTGATTTTAACAGTATAGAGAGATCTCATAGTCTTATTATTGGTCTCCTCCTTTAATGACAGCTAGTCCTAGGACGATTAAACAAGTATTTATTTTCCCCATTTGTGTAGGATTTCTCTTTTTTATATATTTTCTATCTGGATCCCATCTTTTTTTCTCAGCTATTTTCTAGACCACCCTTTCTCTATTCTTTTTTCTCATGATATTTCCTATTAGACAGATCTGTAACTGCCTTCCTCCTGCAAATTTGTCTTTCAAATAAGCAACAAAAATATGTGGATGATGTTATAGAATCATCTTAATTTTGTGCCTTTACTCTGAGATCTTACTAGGATGTTATTCCTGTAAGAAATGGTATTTTATAAAATAAAGAACAACTACTATTACCATTATTCTATAATTTTCTATTGTAAAAAGTTTACAACAAAACAACAAGACCTCTTGCCTTAATGTATTTTATGCAAAAGTTATTGCAATACTGTTCTGTAAATCTGACCACAGTATCATTAGATTTGCTCATATGAAAAAATATACTAATACTGTTGTGCTTTAAGATGGTTTTATCTTTTTAGGTAACCATAACTAACTCTAGAGACTGAAAAATCAGGAATATACCTACCCCCTATTAAAACTGTAGTTTTTTTCTTCTAAAATTTACTTTTTAATAAACTTATATCCAGTTGTTTATGAAACTGGAGTGGATAGTTTATTGGAAGAAAAACGTAGTAGGCTTCTACTTTGAAAACAGTATCAAATATTACTCTCTCAAAAATGTCACTTAAAATCATCTGGTGTGCTATTGTCATTTTCTTTTGAATGGTGAAAGCTTTTGTTGCCATGTCAACTACTTTAATGTAAAGTTCAGTATTCCCTGGTCTCCAGTGAAGAGATATTCTTTAGCTGTCTAGCTCTCTTAGAGAAGCTTAGAAAAGCTGGCTAGAGTTTAACAGTGTAACAGAAACAGGGACTAACAGAAACTATGGCTTAAAGGTGCAGCACTTAACACGGAACAGATATGTTCCTCTAAGCTGTGAAACATTGACAGCAGTTACCGTACTCTCAGGAGCTGCCTCACACACTGTGGTAAAGCTATCACTCAATAAATTGTTGAGAACGTTCCATTGACGATGGCCTCTCTTAAGAAGCTTTTCCCAGCTAAGCACCACGTGCTGGAGGCCACCCATTTTCAGAACAATATGGTGCCGAGACAAGCAGCCCACTTAATTTTAGTTTGTAAGGTGTCTTCCCAGAACCTATAGCACTATAAAGCTAGAAATGATTTGGTACTAGAAACATCTAACTATTCTGATCACAATCATTTATTGAGGAGATAGTACTATATGTCAAGTACTGCGCTAGACACTAGCCATCAAATGATGAATAATGATGGGGTGTCCTGTGGGAGTCTTTCAGTTGAGAAGACAAGTACCTATAATCACCCTGAGTGATATGGGTTCTTATATTTAAAAAATATAAATGAGCCACAGGTCAGAGAAGTAAGGGAGGCAGAAGTAAAGAAAATTTCTTATTCATTGTGACACACAGAATACCTCCTAGAGTAAGTTAACCATTCTGAAATAAGTTAACTACTTCAACATAGTCTTGTCTTGTTGAGAACCTTTGCAGTGTGGCTACTAAACGGTAGCTTGTGTATTGCCAAAGTTTTCACCCAGAGAGCAGTCTTTCCAGTTGGTACATTGGCCTCATTAATCAAGATTTCTTTGGAGAAGTCTATTCAAAATCCTTGTCTTGAAGACTTTGATGAATAGGGATGATTCTTCTTTGACAAAAATTTTAGTTCAAAATGAGTTGGATGTTCTTGATTTAAGGGCTAATATGATCGAATGGCTTTTTCCAGTGTTGTATTTAACCCAATAATGCTTCCAAATAAAAGTGAAGAATCACAAGTTACTTGTTATCCATTTAATGATTAGTTAATATTTGTATTTTCTTTGCATCCTGATACCAGTAAGACTCAGGTAATACAATTTTTAGATTTCAGAAACATGTTGGGATTTTGACACAATGTATCATAAACACAATTTAGTATATCCTTCTTAAATTCTCACACTGTTTCACTTAGATAAAATTATTATACATAAATATTAGAACAGGTGCTGTAGAGTTCCCAACTACTAATATTTCAAGATATTCATCTAACAATTAGAGACAGAAAATGCCGATAGACTCATTCATTTATTCAATAAAAGAACATAGGTACCTACTATGCACTAAGCCCTGCAGTAGAGCATAGAAATGTCACATTAACTGAAATATATCCTCTCCCTTTAAGGAATTCACAGTCTATATGAAGAGATAGATACACTCCCAATAGTAACAATACAATGTGAAAGTAGTGATAGGCACAAGTAAAATATACTGTATTTAGGAAGCATCAACAATAGAGGAAGAAGATGAGGACTTCACAGAGAAGGTATTTTTGGGGCTGAATCTTGAAGGGAAGAATAGCTTTTGTAAGGCAGATAAGCTGTGTTGTAACAGAAGTAAAACTCTTTTATTATAAATGTTTTCTCAAGTATTTTGCTGTATGTATCTCATTTCTTTGCAATATAATCATAACCCTGTGAGTTGGCACCATTATTATCTTTATATTAGAGACAGAAAAATCACCAGGCTTAGAAAGTTGAATAATTTGTCATGGTCCTTATCCAAGGGTATGAGGGTGGGTGTAGGGGGTGGTAGCTCATTTAATAACTATCTCTTACCTACCAAAATGAAACTATTTCTTACTGTGGTGGTGAAGTACTGAACGACACAATATAGACACACTTCTTTTTGGGTGTGTGAAAACATTTTTGAAGCAGAAAACCATTTGCAAATGCAAAATTATCCTTTAAAATATTTGGGATAAAGATGTTCTCTGAAATAAGTGCCCTGCTCTGCAACTGATTCATGAGTATAGACTCTGAACTTTACTAAGGAAACTTTGAGAAATCATAAATGATGTATAAATCAGTGATGTGCTTGCAAGATTCTGACAAAGTCAGTTAGTATCAGAAGAACAGACATAAATAAATTAGTTCTTTGCTGAATAAAACACATAAATAAATCAGAAGCATGAATCTGAAAGGATCTAGATCCTGCTTTAAATAAACAGGTGGTAAACTATACCTGCCATAAAACGCTGGCTTTTCTGAATGCATCTATAATTCCAGATACAATATCTTGCCTTTTGTTAAGCCATTGTGTGTCAAATTCTGTAGACTCACTAGATAAAGTTAATATTTAATCACAAGTGCAACTGAGAAAAGGAGACATGCTTCCAATCACAGGCAGAATTTGTTTGTAACTTATATTTTTCTAGAAATAACATTATATGGAAAACATTGTGGCTGCAACCGCAGTTAAATCTGTTCTCTTATTTCTTGAGTGAAATGATTTGGAGCTACCTACCCATAGTTTGCCTGATTTCTTCATCTTTGAAAAGCTAAATTATATTATGTCTTAGAAATGATTTTGTGGCTTTTTTTTCTCTAATTCCCTTGATTGCTCTAGAGAATGGTTATTTTTAAAAGCTTTAGACTTTTCTTTGCACCCGTTTCTCATTTAGAGTTTGAAATGATATGATCAAATACATCTGCTTTAAGAAACTGCATTCAAATCACAATCTGGGTGGATGGGCTTGAAGTACTTTTTTTTTAAAGTAGAAAACACTTTAGTAACTAAAGTTCCTGTCCATGGTAATATTTTAAATGTGTGTGACATTAAAGAGAATATGTTATCTTTGTAGCAGCTGGTATGACAAAGTCTATGTAGGGAGAGACCAGCCTTGTTGAAAGAGGCTTTGATTTCCATACAAATTGAGAAATTATTTGTTCTAATTCTTTGAAAAAGACCTCTGGTAGCTTGATAGGAATTGCATTTAATCTATAGATTGCTTTGGGTAGTATACTCATTTTCACTATATTGATTCTTCCAATCCAAAAAACCTCGTATAGCCAAAGCAATCTTGAGAAAGAAGAATGGAACTGGCGGAATCAACCTACCTGACTTTAGGCTATACTACAAATCCACAGTCATTAAGACAGTATGGTACTGGCACAAAGACAGAAATATAGATCAATGGAACAAAATAGAAAGCCCAGAGATAAATCCACGCATCTATGGACACCTTATCTTTGACAAAGGAGGCAAGAATATACAATGGAGAAAAGACAACCTCTTTAACAAGTGGTGCTGGGAAAACTGGACAGCCACTTGTAAAAGAATGAAACTAGAACACTTTCTAACATCATACACAAAGATAAACTCAAAATGGATCAAAGATCTAAGCATAAGACCAGAAACTATAAAACTCCTAGAGGATAACATAGGCAAAACACTCTCTGCCATAACCCAAAGCAGGATACTCCATGACCCACCTCCCAGAATATTGGAAATAAAAACACGAATAAACAAATGGGACATAATTAAAATTAAAAGCTTTTGCACAACAAAGGAAACTATAAGCAAGGTGAAAAGACAGCCTTCAGAATGGGAGAAAATAATAGCCAATGAAGCAACAGACAAACAATTAATCTCAAAAATATACAAACAACTCCTGCAGCTCCATTCTAGAAAAATAAACAACCCAATTAAAAAGTGGGCCAAAGAACTTAACAGACATTTCTCCAAAGAAGATATAAAAATGGCTAACAAACACATGAAAAGATGCTCAACATCACTCATTATCAGAGAAATGCAAATCAAAACCACAGTGAGGTACCACTTTACACCAGTCAGAATGGCTGCCATCCAAAAGTCTACAAGCAATAAATGCTGGAGAGGATGTGGAGAAAAGGGAACCCTCTTACACTGTTGGTGGGATTGCAAACTAGTACAGCCACTATGGAAAACAGTGTGGAGATTCCTTAAAAAGCTGCAAATAGACCTGCCATATGACCCGGCAATCCCACTGCTGGGCATATACACCGAGGAAACCAGAATTGAAAGAGCCACGTGCACCCCAATGTTCATCGCTGCATTGTTTACAATAGCCAGGACATGGAAGCAACTTAGATGCCCATCAACTGATGAATGGATAAGAAAGCTGTGGTACATATACACAATGGAATATTACTCAGCATTAAAAAAAAATTTATTTGAAGCAACTCTACTCAGATGGACGAAACTGGAGCCCATTATCCAGAGTGAAGTAAGCCAGAAGGGAAAACAACAATACAGTATATTAACACATATATATGGAATTTAGAAAGACGGTAATGAGAACTCAACATGCGAGACAGCAAAAGGAACGCAGATGTATAGAATAGACTCGTGGACTTTGTGGATGAGGGTAAGGGTGGGATGATATGGGAGAAGGGCATTGAAGCATGTTAATTGTCATGTGTCTAATCAATCGCCAGCCCAGGATTGATGCTCGGGGCTGGTACAGCGAGATTTCCCCGGGGGGAGGGAGGAGAGAGGGGCGTTCCGGAAGGGAAGCATATGTAAACCCATGGTGATGTCATGACAATGTATGGCAAAAACAATTAAAAAAAAAAAAGAAAGAGGCTTTGATAAAGACAGCAGGGGGTATTAATAAGAGTTTGGAATCTCAGGTAAAACTTGTGTCCAGGTTTCATGCAAAGAAGAGAGCATCTCTGAAAATTGAAGAATGAATGAAATAGTGGTAAAACAGTCAGTCTGTGGGGTAGCCTGGTGCAGTAGTTTTCAAAATATAGGTAATCCTCTTTAGTGGGCTTAATTAACAGGCTTAATTAATAGATGAAGATGAGTCATAATTCAAAAATAAAAAAAAGAAAATATCACGGCATGACATGTAATAAAGATGAAAAATTGTTTTTAGGAAATATTAACATGTCATATATCATAAAGATTAAGTATTATTTTATAAAGTGTTTGCATATCCATAGTGGGTAAATATATTTTTTATAAAATCTTGGTGGAAATAAATTACTAATAATGATCTAAAGGTAACAGGGATTTGTATTAATGGCAAAATAGGGGTTTACTTGGGAGGAAGAATAGGGCTTCCCTGGGCCGGGAAGATCTGCTGGAGAAGGGATAGGCTACCCACTCCAGTATTCTTGGGCTGCCCTTGTGTGGCTGAGCTGGTAAAGAATTTGCCTGCAATGTGGGAGATCTAGGTTCAATCCCTGGGTTGGAAAGATTCCCTAGAGAAGGGAATGGCTACCCACTCCAGTATTCCAGCCTGGAGAATTCCAGGAAGTGTATAGTCCATGGGGTCGCAATTTCTTTCACCAGTGTTTTATAATTTTCTGAGTATAGGTCTTTTACCTACTTATTTAAATTTATTCCTAGATATTTTATTATTTTTGATGCAACTGGAAATGTGATTGCTTTCTTAATTTCTCCATCTAGAGTTTGTTATCAGTGTATAAAAACAAAACAGATTTTGCTGTGGCTAGGACTTTCAATACTATATTGAATAAAAGTGGTGAGAGTGGGCATCCTTGACTTGTTCCTGATCTTAGAGGAAATGCCTTTTGTTTTTTACTTAGAGAAAGATGTTGGTGTAGGTTTGTCATATATGGCCTTTATTAAGGTGAGGTATGCTCTTTCTATATCCATTTTGTCAAGAATTTTTATTATAAATGGATGTTGAAATTGTTAAATACTTTTTCTGCATCTATTGAGATGATCTATAATTTTAATTCCTCAATTTGTTGATGTAGTATTTCAGATGGATTGAGTTGCTTAAAGATATTGAACCATCCTTGCATCCCTAGGATAAATCCTACTTGATCATGGTGGTTAATCCTTTTCAATCTATTGTTGAATTTGTTTTGCTAATATTTTTCTAAACGTTTTTGCTTCTATATTTATCAGTGATATTGCCTTGATTATCTTGCTTAGGTATGGTCATTTTAACAATATTAATTCTTCCAGTCCATGGGTGTGACATATCTGCCCATTTGTTTGTGTTATCTTCAATTTCTTTTTTTTAATGTTGTATCTTAGTTTGGTTTTGGTATCAGAGTGGTGCTGGCCTCCTGGAGTAAGTTTGGAAGCATTTTTTCCTCTTCAATTTTTAGAATAGTTTCAGAATGATAGAACTTAATTCTTCCTTAAATGTGTGGTACAATTCACTTGTGAAACTACCTTTCTTGAACTTTTGCTTATTGAAAGTTTCTAAAACAATAATTTGTTTCATTACTGAAATAATTCATTTTCTTAAAATTACTGAGATTTGGAAAAAGAATTTCATTCCCTCCGGTTGCAAGAAACCATTTTTTTAAAAACTGAATGAAACCTTTAAAATGGTCTATAATGCAGCCTTTGGAAATTTCATTTTTCTCAGCAATAACATTAAAATATACTTGCACAAAAATAATTCTTGTAGTGGAAAGACAAAGCAATCTCACTGTCTTTGGACATCCTCTTCATCACCAGTGTATCACTCTTTTTCTGCCATGTTTTATACATTATAAGAATGCAACGTACTTCTTTTTTATACATTAAAAGAATGCAATGTACTGTGCTTTCTAGGCTTACTTCTGTATATAGGATCATATTCTGGTATCCATATATATATGTATAAAATATCTTTTATAATCAATGTTCAACCACAGAAAATGAGTTTCTTGCATTTTAAATATGATGAAGATAATAGTTTACTGTTTTGATGTATTTTAGCTACATCCTTAGGGCCCAGGTATATAATGTAAATTCTTAACATTATGGATTATCTATTTTTAAGGGAGAAAAATAATCCCAATAGCTCTATTACTTATGAACAGTTTGGGCCTGCCAGAAATCTAGCTGTGTTACCACAGAAACCTCATTGGCCTAGATGTGATGTCATCATCCAATGAAGCTAAAATTCAACCATTCTATTATAAACTATTGATACAAATAAATATTGAATCATCTAATTATTGGTTGCAGATAACACTTCTCCAGTGCTTTACTCTAAGGAGTTAAAAAAAGCCCTTTAAATATAATTGGTCAATACCAGTGAGTTGGGGTGGGCGTATTTGCTGGTATGCAAAATTTATTATATTTTTAAAAACAGTGCAGCAAATGACTTCTGAAAATATATTCTGGTGACAAAACTATCTTAATGAAACCTAAAAGAAACTAAGAACTAAATGCTAAATAAGGCCTGTGCATCTCATCTTTATGACAGAAGGGGCTTGGGACTTGCAGTCATTATGTTCAAAGAGCAAATCTTAGAGGGTACAGTCATAAAGAGAATTTATTTTTTATACAACCCTCCTTTTAATCTTACACTAAAGGATGCTAGTTTGTCTTCTGCATTTAAATGATATTCAGAATAGGTCTCATAACTTAGATAATAAAAGTTCCACATGAACGTCTCATCACAAAAATTCGCTGTTCAGTAATTAATATGTCTAATCCAGTGTAACAATAAACAACTTTGCAGTTTGATTATGCTTAAAACTTCTATTTACCTTAAAGAGAGCCTGATAAAGGTAGGTGTTTGAAGTCTGACTAGGGGACGAATTAAACAGTTTTATCTTCTGCTAGCAATATTTATTCAACCAATAACTGCTGCATAGTTTGGGAGGGAGAAATGGCAAGAGAACAGGTCTTATTTGATTGATACTGGTGAATTGGTATCAATCCTCTGGGAAGCTACCAGGACCAAAGTTGACATTTACTCTTGGGGAACTTTCATGGATTCTAGGGAGAACGTGGATCTGGGCATCTGGAAATATTTCCAATCTCTCTCTGCTAAGATCTCCTGGGCCATAGATACTGCTTCTTGGCAAACCTAAGAAAAATACAACCTTTTTCTCTTTTGCATGACAAATATCTTGTCTACAGAAATCATGGTACCTTTGAGTCATCAGTAGGAGTGCCGTCTTCTTGTTTCAGCTCCTTTACTGGAAGCTCCAGTATTTTATCAATTAGATAGCTCAAATATAGTGCCTAAGAAGGTCCAGGCCTATATATTGAACTCTCTTGTAGTTTCTTTGAAGTTCTTTCACTAGAAAGAGCAAGAAGGTCAGATAAAACAATAAAATATATCAAATGACCAGATGCAGCAATTAGGTGGAGAATTGCAACCATAGCTTCTATGAAAGTGAACATAAACATGGGTAGTCTCTTTAAAAGATGAGAAATCCTTTTATTTTGAAGGGAGTTCATCTTAGGCAGTAGGAGGCACCACACATTTATTGCATCTAAACTGAAATCATTGTTCAATGAAGTTGTGCATTGTCATTTGTTTTGAAGGTAATGGATATTTCATTTTGCAAAACAATTCATTCCATTTCAGAGAGCTTTTGTACATGCAAATCAGACTATACAGAGCTAGACTTAGAGATTGTTTTTTTCTTATTGTTGTCAAGTGAGACCAAGAATTGAAAACTTAGTCTACAGCTTTTCTCTGACATTTATCTCATGTGATAAACAGTACAAAATTTTAGGACCTCAGATATATCTGCAAAGCATTTATCAATGGTTGACTAAAACCCCATTGGTTTCTTTTGAGTTACTTTTTTAGCTCCGACTTTTGCTGAATTGGATTGATAATTAATCAGAAACCTATGCTTGGTTCTTAAATTTGAACAGTGGAATAACAGTTGTATTATACAACTCTCCTCCAGCTGACAACAGAGATAAACTGCATTATAGGAGCATATAAGAGAACACAATCATAAGTTTACTGCAGTCTGCACCCTGTCAAAGGTTCTCTTGAGATGTCTGATATTTGACAGACAGTGTACCAGGCATATGAACTATTGATTCTTACATCTTCTCCAATTTATCTTTTTTCCAATTATATCAAACTAGAAACACATCTATAAACTTTATTATCTTTGTGGCAATCCCATATTCCTATCCTTGCTCTGTTATGATTTCTTACATTCCTCTTCAATTTTGGTAAATATGTGTCTATAATTTCCATCTGCCAGTCTAGAATGCCTATTCATTATTTAGAAGTTGAGAAAAGAAATTTTAGTATAAAGTTGATTTGTAGAGAGCACACAAACATCTTGTCATTGTATGCTTATCAATGTTAGCCTTTCAAAGAGGAGATATACTTTAATAGCATATGAAAATTTCCTTTATTTTTTAGTTTTGGGGAAGTATGTTCCTATGATACTAATCGAAAATAATGGGGTTACAGTTTCAAGGATATGGGTATTATTCAGATTAATAAAATTTATCATTATGGTAATGCATATAGACCTATCTTTGATATAGTCTTATAGCCTCTCTGAAAGAGTTTTTAAAATTATAATAGTGTAGCTCCTTTCATAGGAGGTATTTATAACACACATTTGCTCATGTGAGGCTTAAGGATAGTTAGGGCTTCATTTTCTGTTGCAGGAATCCCAGGGGCCCAGACATTCCTTTTCTCTGACACCAAGAGAAGAGGGTAAGATAGTGGTATCTGAGAGTAACGGCTGCTGCTGCTGCTAAGTCGCTTCAGTCGTGTCCGACTCTGTGCAACCCCATAGATGGCAGCCCACCAGGCTCCCCCGTCCCTGGGATTCTCCAGGCAAGGACACTGGAGTGGGTTGCCATTTCCTTCTCCAATGCATGAAAGTGGAAAGTGAAAGTGAAGTCTCAGTCGTGTCCGACTCTTAGCGACCCCATGGACTGCAGCTTACCAGGCTCCTCTGTCCGTGGGATTTTCCAGGCGAGAGTACTGGAGTGGGGTGCCATTGGCAGAGGATCTGAAGTGAACTGTTATGGTGAGTGACTGTTTGTTGTCTGGCCTCTCTTGACTGCAGTCCTTTCCTGAGCCTGTTTCTCAAGTCTTTTGCTAATATGTAAGCCACCCAAAAAACTAAATACTTTTTGCTTAATTATCAGGTCAGATTCCGTTGCTTACCACCAAAAAAACTCTGAGTCAGAATTTAGTAATTCTGTGTATACTTTGATGTATTAAAGCTGCATGTTGAGGAAATTTAGGTATCAGGTCGCATAAAAATTTCCTGGAGAGTAATTCTAGTCTTAAATGAACCTCTACTGATATGAATGTTATGGGCACCAGGGGCCTTGTCTATAAAATTATAAGTGTGGGTAAAGCAGTGACTTTTGTGCCTCTAGGAGCCCCAGGCTTTCAAAGGGACTTTCTCTTGGCTACTGAAAGAGAGCCAAGTGAAAGAGGACATGATCAGTAAGTACTGCTGAGCTTCATTTCCTTCCTAAATTTTATAGAGTGCTGTGTGCTAAGTCACTTCAGTCATGTCCAGTTCTTTGCGACCCTACGGACTCTAGCCTTTCAGGCTCCCCTGTCCATGGGATTCTCCAGGCAAGAATAGTGGAGTGGGTTATGACGTCCTACTCCAGGGGATATTGCCTACCCAGAGATCAAATCTGCAACTCTTGTCTCCTGCATTGGCAGTCGGGTTCTTGACTACTACTGCCACCTGGATTCAGTTCAGTTCAGTTCAGTCATTCAGTTTTGTCTGACTCTGTGACCCCATGGACTGCAGCACGCCAGGCTTCCTTGCCCGTCACCAACTCTCAGAGCTTGCTCAGACTCATGTCCATCAAGTTGGTGATGCCATCCAACCATCTCATCCTCTGTTGTCCCCTTCTCTTCCTGCCTTCAATCTCTCCCAGCATCAGGGTCTTTTCCAATGAGTCAGTTCTTCGCATTAGGTGGCCAAAGTATTGGAATTTCAGCTTCAGCATCAGTCCTTCCAATGAATATTCAAGACTGATTCCCTTTAGGATGGACTGGTTGGATCTCCTTGCCATTCAAGGGACTGTGAAAAGCCTCCAACACTGCAGCTCAAAACCATCAGTTCTTCCGCACTCAGCTTTTACTGTCCAGCTCAGTTTTACCCATTAGATTCTCTTCACAATTGGTTTTGAATAAAGAATCCCTCAAGACTTTTTTTAAAAATGTAATGAAAGACGTTGAAGATGTCTTCTAGCTTCCTCATTCTATGAATCTGTGTTTTGTCCTAGAAATCTCTTCTGCATAGTATTCTCCAAAAATAATGAGAGAAAGCAAAATGTTTTAAGAATAAAAGCATATGTTTCTAATAAAGATAACTATCACTTATTGAGTTCTTATAGTATACAAGGGCCAGTGTTATAACTGCTTTAAATGAATAAATCATTTAATACTCACCTTGTAAGTATCAAACAACCTTGTAAGTTTGATACTATACCTAAAATTATATAAGTATAGGAGGTAGGATTTCAACCCAGGCAGGCTTGCTCCCAAGGTCATACTCTTAATTACAATCCTATGTCCTTTCTGCTTAGTAAGAAGACATTAGAAGTTGAATAGGAATCTTTGGTAAAGTTTAACATTGCTCATAGTGAAGCTCTATGGAATGAGTTTATCAGATGCAATGTGAATGGGTTTATCAGACAAAAAGAAGTTGAGACATTGTTTTCATAAATTGTTTTCTGCTATGCTGGCATCACTGACTTGATGGACATTAGTTTGAGCAAGCTCTGGGAATTGGTAATGGACAGGGAAGCCTGGAGTACTACAGTCCACAGGGTTGCAAAGAGTCGGACATGACTGAGCAACTGAACTGAAGCTGCTGACATGTTTTAATAAAAGACTGAATTTTCTTTTTCTTCTTTCAATTTTAAAAGTTTTTGATTTCATGTATTTTGGGACATGGAGATACATACTCATAAAAGATTGTTATATTTTCTATTTGGATTAATTCTTTTACCATATGTAATGTAGCTTTTATCTGATTGTGTTATATAAGTTATATTGCTAATTAATTAATTTTAATAGTTTAATATTTTTTTCTTCTACTTTTTTGAAGCATTCACTTTTTTAAAGTGAGTTAAATGATTTTTAGGATGTTTTCCAAGTTGTTCAGCTATCACCACTCTATCAATTTCAGAATATTTTTCATTAACTCAAAAACAAACCACTGAAGACATTATGCTAAGAGAAACAAGCCAGAAAGAAACCATGCACCCATTAAGTCACTCCGCACTATGGCTGGTGTCTCTCAGCATAATGTTTTCAAGGTTCATCCATGCTGTAGCTTTTATTATTACATCATTTCTTTTTATGAATAAATAATATCCCTTCCATAGATATACCACATTTCTCTTATCCATTCATCCATTATTGGACACTTTGGTTGGTTCCATTCTTTTACTTTTAACCTATTTATATTTTTATACTTAAAATAGTTTCTTTTAGATAGCATACAATTTAGTCTTATTTTTTTTTAAACTCAGTTTTACATAAGATTTTTATGAAGTATATATATAATTTCTCATTTTTTTAAAAGTGTCTAAAACCTCTAAGTGTTTATTTATTTTTTTTAAGATTTATTTATTTATTTATTTATTTTTTATTGTTTTTGCCATGCAATGTCATGATATCACCATGGGTTTACATATGCTCTCCCTCCAGAACCCCCCTCCCTCCTCCCTCCCCTCCGGGAAATCTCGCTGCACCAGCCCCGAGCATCAATCCTGGGCTGGCGATTGATTAGACATATGATAATTAACTTGTTTCAATGTCCTTCTCCCATATCATCCCACCCTTACCCTCATCCCCAAAGTCCACGAGTCTATTCATTTTTATATCCACTGTAGCATTTTCTTTTCTTTTAATTAGTTTGTTTAGACCATTGTAATGATTGATATGATCAGATTAACATTTGTCATCTCCTCAAATGGCTTCTGCTGGCAATTGATATTCCACTTCTTTTCCAGAGAAAAGTCTTTATTTGTCTTTTATTTTTGAAAGATATTTTTATCCGTCCTTTTTTCTATTTCTCTTTTTTCTTTTGACTATTTAGATGATACATTTATATCCACTATTACCTTACTTTTTTTTAATCTATGTGAAATATTTTTGTGTTGCCCTTAGGTTTACAATATTCAGATTATTCAATGAGACTATGCCTTCAAATTACTTTATGCCACTTCATATGTAGTATAAGACATAACAGTTAGCTCCCAATTTTTTCCTGTCATATTTATATCATTTTGTCATAAATTTATTTTTACATATTTTATAAATTCATTGCAATTACTTTTGCTTTATACAATTAATTTTTAATTAATTTATTTCAACTGGAGGCTAAATTAAAATGATAAAAAATGAATCTTAAATTCATCTTCATTATTAATTCTCTTCATTTCTCTTATGGATCCAAATTTTTCTCTGTCATTGTATTCCTCTGGCTAAAGAACTTCCTTTGATGCTATAGTAAGGGTCTGCTTTCAATTGATTTTCCATTTTTTTCCCAAAGAAATGTCTTCATTTTTCTATTATTTTTGAAAGATATTTTCATTGAGTGTAAAATTATGAGTTAATAAATTTTTTTGGTCTTTCAACACTTTGAATTACATTTTCTGCCTACTATAATTTATGATGAGAAATCTATAATTCTTATTTTTGTTCCTTTGCATGTAATGTATTTCTATGTCTTTGTGATTGACTTTCAGAAGTTTAAATGTGAGATGTCTTGGGATTTGTATATGTATCTTTTGCTTATTCCAATCATTATTTCTGAGTTTCTTGTATTTGTTGCTTGTTGTTTATTACTAATTTTGGAAAATTCTCTGCCATAATATCTTCAAATTTATTTATTTCTTTTTCTCTTCTTCTGCTAGGATTCCAATTACCTATATATTAGGCCGTTTGATTATCCCTAGAAAAACTTCTTTTTCTATTTGTGTTTCAGTGTGGTTAATATTCATCCTCTATTTTCAAATTCATGATTGCACTTTAATTTCCAGCCAGAGAGATTTTTTATCTTTTAAATATTTATTTACTTCTTTGGCTGCAACAGGCCTTAGTTGTGGTGTGCAGAATCTTAAGCTGCTGCCTGTGGAATCTAGTTCCCTGAAGAGGGATGAAACTCAGGGCCCTGTATTGGGAGAATGGAGCCTTAGCCCCTGGACCACCAAGGAAGTCCCTCAGCCAGAGAGGTTTTTCGCAGTCTTTTCCACCATCACCATGAGAGTTTCCCTTGGTGCCTGTGCTTTAGAAAAGTTCTTTTGCTATGCCGTTATCCTTCCCCTAGTAGTTCACTTCTGTTACTGAATTCAGGGTCTGGCAATAGGCACTGAGGCAACAGTCTCTGTTGTTCTGGTTCAGCCTTACTTTTAGGCAGCACTTTGTTCCTGCATCTCAAGGTAGGGACCATCTCAGTGGTTCTTCTCCTCTTTCTAATGGTCTGGGCCCAGTGTCTGTTTCTGCTCCCAAGAACCATATGTTGTCACAGTGTTAGTGTTAGTCGCTCAGTCATGTGCAGCTCTTTGTGATCTCATGGACTGTAGCCCACCAGACTCCTCTGTCCATGGAGTTCTCCAAGCAAGAATACTGGGGTGGGTTGCCATTTCCTTCTCTGATATGTTGTCACAGTAGCTCACATTCTACCTTCAGCATGTTTGGCTTTGAGTATCCAGCATCTACCTCAGGTAATCAAGGGCTACTGTGCTATTTCTCCTTGGAAACATTTGCTTTTCCTCAGATTTAAGATTTCTTGCTTGTTCTGTGACTCCGCTATCTAATGGATTCAAGAAACATGGTGATTTTTACAGATTTGTACCTTTTTTTAATGTAAGGAAGGAAGTGACACTATTTTCAGCTTACTACATCCCAAGCATAAGCTGGAATTCCTGATGCTTACTTTTCATAAATATAATTCTAATTCCCTTGCAATTTCTAACGCACTTCACTGAAAATCACTGATAGGCAGAAAGTAAAGTGTAGCTTTTATAGAATTCTTCAAGTCATATTTTGCTATGCTTCATTTTATACTGAGAAACAGTATATTTTAGTTTGTTTTCCAAAAGTTAATTACAATATCTTGTTAAATATCCCTTTTCATATTATACTTCCCCCTTCAGAGAAGATAGTGTTTCAGAAGAAAGGGAGGACTTCCCACTTATCACTTCCCATATAAAGAATCAGTGACACAGACATTTCTTGGTGACGGGAGGTTAATTGGTGTCATGGTCAGTAAGCAAATAAGACTAGGCAGTGGTATTCTCTACATCTTCTCAGGCCTGGGAAGCCATGCTTTCTGATACGGTGATGTCATTGTGTGTCCAGGGTTGATAAATCCCATTATTTTACAAGGAGAGGGGATGAACTCAGACCATATGCTGAAAACTTAAGAATCTAACTATGCTGAGCACTACACAGAAATGTTCAAAGAGCTTTGGGAATAATTTGTTTCTGATACTTTTATATCCAGGTATGGATTGCTGTAGTGCCCTCAGGTTACAAATCATTACTACTAACTAATGCACACTATGAGCCTGCAGCTTATTGACACTCATCATTTTGTATGTGTGTTTCATGTTGTTTTCTGCTGGAGCTTGCTGTGACAAGTTAGATCCCATCTGTCTGCTCAGGAACAAGCAAAATGACAAACATAACACAGGCAACATTGTTTAGACATCCAAATTGCTTTCTACCATTTGGTTTTACTGATATACTAACATTTAGAGCTGATAAATAAATGAAAGATGGATAGGACCTTGAAACTGGGATGATCCTTACAAGAAGTGCAAGATGGCAGTAATATATTTAAATGGACATTTGTTTGCAATCATATTTGTTAGGCATTTTTTACTTAATTCACTCATCTCTCTCCAAAAGATTCAAATGCTATGGAATAAATTGTCTGTCATATTTTATAATAGTAGGGAGAAAAGGAGCTGCTTTCTTCTTTAAGGAGAACTGAGTTAGTGCAGGAAAATGTGGCCATGTAGTATGAGTGGAATTTTTTTTCTTTATCTAAAATTTTTTAATGTAAAAAAAAACTCTGCTCTTCATTGGACATTTTTTCTTCTATAATTATTGAGATATGGTGGTAGGAAGCTTCCTCTAAAGTTAGAGGTGGGTTCATATGAATTTTATATCCTTAATCATTCCTATTAAGAAGTGAAACATGTTTCCTCTTATGACTTCCCATTGATTTTTCTGTAGAGGTACAGCTCTACTTCTGAGATGCTTTGTATTTTTTTCTCTAAGGTGAAATCAGTTGAAATGATTTAATAATTTAATAAAATATTTTAATCACCAGGAATATACATTTGACCATATTTGTGTGCTCCTTCCCTAGCATATATCCCTGTTTCTCCTCACTTTTCATAAGACACCTTGTAGATAGAGAGTTAAAGATAAAAAACCATGCTCAATAAAGGTGCATTGAATTTATTGAATCAGGTCAGCTGACTGTTGTATATTCTCCTAATGATGTTGTTGGACTACGAGATTCTCCCTCAACCTCCTTACCTTTCCAAAAACTGCCTAACTTTGACTCGAAAGTATGCATGAACTAAAATATTATGCAGGTCTTACACAAAAGACTTATAAATACCCACTATTATTGCTGTTATTAATATTCTTTTGTTTTAAAGAGAAAAGTACCAGTTCCTTTCATTTCATAGCAAATAACACAACTGTAAGAACTGTTGCCAAGCAACCTGCATTCACAGCTCAGATGGGCTGAATTGTTTATATTCATATGTGGATAAAATTGACCCACTCCTTCTCTGAAAAAAAATATGAAGTCTTTGAGATAGTTCTCCTAAGATTTTGCGGTGAAGGTCATGACGTTATTGTACTGTAGGAGTTACTGAAACTGACATATCTAATGTATATATGTCTTTAACTACTCTTGTTACATTACAGTATAGGTGTCTGGTTTGCTATCTGTATTCCCATTAGATTGAGTTTCTTGAGGGCAAAGACTGCATTCTATTCATCACACAGGAAAGGTTAATATGGCCAACATTCCATAAGTGTGTGATAGATACTTCAAAAATAATGTTATACAAGTGTTTGTACTACATTCTTTCTACAAAAATATTTTCTTACTGCAGAAAGAAAGGAAGAAAGAAAGAAAGAAAGATATTGAAAAATACAGCAATATAAAATTATGATAAGCCCAAACTGAAGCAATATGTTAAAAATACTGAAATTATAAAAATTTTAGAATTAAGGGAAACTTTATGGGACATTTATTTCAGTGGTCTCAATCTTAGTTCTTATTTGATTTGAATCATAAAAGGAACTTATAAATTTAACTGCTGAAGTTTTGAATTGTGGTATTTTCAAAGCTATCCAGCTATAGAGTCAGGGTTGGGAACCACTGATATGGTCCAGCAGTCCCATTTTAAGGTGGAGAAAACAGCCCCAGAGGAGTGAGAATTGTGAGGTCATGAAAAGAGTACAAGTTTTCCTGCCAATGTTTGACTTTAGCCATCAGTTCCTCTCTGTAAAATGGAGATAATCATGTTTACTCACAGTGCTATTGAGGAGGCAGAATGGGCCGACATGTGTAGTATGCCTAGAGTCGTGGTTGGTAAGAGCAAACCAAGGACTGACGCTTCCCCCAGCAATTTTTTCTGAGTTGCAAACATGATGTGAACAGAACCTTGACCCACTGACTTCCACACTCTTCAGTGCCATGGAAAGCAGTGCAGGATCTCTCTAGTTCTGATGTTTATACTTGAAAGGAGCAAGCATTCATATATCTGTCAAGATCCCTGCAGGAAACCCATGAGGCATCTAAATAGGTAAATAATTTGAGGAGACTTTCCCCCAAAGATGTGACATGGTTAAGGGAATCACCAAGAAACCATGAAGGAAGAGGCTGCCAGATCAAGAGGTCAGAGGGATACTACCTGGGGTACCCTTGGTAGAAGTTTCAAACTCTGGGAGATAGTGAGGGACAGAGAGGGCTGGTGTCTGTAGTCCATGTGGTCGCAAAGAGTCAGACACGACTTGGCAACTGAACAACAAAGAAGCAGTTAGAGGAACAGAGCTAGGGGCTCCACTGCAGCCTGGCAGGAAGGGAGCTGGGAATGAATCTCTCTCTCCTGGTCTCTGATTTTCTGCTAAGTGATCACAGTGGTTAAGCCAGTGGATAAGAAACTCAGTTGCAAGTCATAAGGGTTAGTCTCCTGGGGCCCAAAGCAGGGTGAAGAAGGATGGAGAAGGTTCTGGAAAAGCCATCAGAAGGTATCCAGGCAATTACTTGGCTTCTGCCTCAGGTTGGTTGTTTTATGAGCATGATATCATTAAAGCTTGTGCTGCTTTGGGGCTAGTCCAACTGAACATAAACTGCCCCAAATTAATGACACTCTTTATGGCAGAGCCTTGGTTGCCAGAAATTCATATATATACCTGCCAAGTTTGCCCTGAAATAAACTTCCTCTTGGCAGTGAGACCTGAACCTGATCACTGAATGTGGGTCCTCTGCAGAAGAGACACAGCTTCCACTCTGGCAAATGGCTGCTTTATTGGAGCAGATTTCGCAAGGAAATCAGCATGCAAGGCTTGCTAGATAGGGACACACAATAAAAAGAAAAAATCCACTCCTGCTTCAGCAGCTGCCTGCTCTTCCTTTGCCGTCTGTTCACCTCTTTGTTTTGTAATTTATCCATCTAAGAAATGAGAAGAACACCTGCTTCTCATTATGAGACTGAGATGTTTTGAGGGAAATGAGGCTCATTCTTATAGAAGAAAGATGCTTTCTACTTACATGCAAAGTCGAAGCAGGAGACAGTCTCCTGGCACTTAGTTGCATCAGTAAACCGGACCCATAGAAGATACCTGATGTTTCATTTCTTTGAATAAACCTTTCTGTATAATCACCTGAAGAATCAGAGGAAAATCAGGCAGCCTCTGTCTGCCTTTAAGGAGTTCACCGTCTTGTGGGAGGAATCAGAAATGAAATGTTTCTTAAAAAGGGACACTATTAGATGGAGGTTTTAGCATCCTTTTAAAATCTCCTCTTGTATGGATCAGTCTTTTGATAGTTAGCTGTCTATCTAAATTTTGTTTTTAAACTGTGATCTATATACACTCTTTCTGCACTTCAAATGCATTAGAATCCTAACCAGGAGCCAGTCTGGCTTCCTCTCCTATCTGATGATGCTTCCTTTTAGATTCCCAGGATTTTCCAACCATTTACATCATACTTAGGTTTTCTTCAATAACAAATTGACTTTCCCCATTGACTGGCACCCTTGTTGGGAATCATATTCCCTAACCCAATTTTTCATCCTTTTATGTTAAATTTCTCTGTACTAGCCTTGCCTAGCATCCTCAACCTCATCACTCCACTGGCTGGAGAGAGGTTTTAACCAGTAATTTTATAAATTGTCTTTTGGGGATCTGCAGGCAGTAGATGTTCTGTTGCTCTTTTCTTTGCTCAGTCCTGATGGGGCTGCCTTATTCAGTAACCGGGATGTTGGGACCAAGAACCAGGAAAATTTTGGGCTTATGAAAAATTCACAGTCAGGTTTAGGGCAGTTTCCATAAGATGTAGGGCTTCCCAGGTGGCTCAGCACTAAATAATCTGCCTGCAGTGCAGGAGATGTGGGTTCAATCCCTGGGCTGGGAAGATCCCCTGGAGAAGGGAATGGCAACCCCCTCCAGTATTCTTGCCTGGTGAATCCCATGGACAGAGGAGCCTGGCAGGGTACAGTCCATGGGGGTCACAAAGCGTCAGAGATGACTTAGTGACTAAATCAAACATGTAAGAATATCATAACAATATTAAGGGGAAATGAGGACCTCACAGATGACTTGAATCTGAAGGGATAGCATTCTCAGGAGCAGCTGAGGCAGATATTCAGGGTCAGGAATTAGCTCAGTGTGCCCCGGAGCACAGTGACAGCACCATCCTGCCTGGGTGAAGAGTTCCTGGTGAGACCTGATTCTATCACCTGCTGCTTACTGTGTGCCTACTGTGGGTCTAGACCTCTGTCTGATTGCTTACATAGACCATCTCTGTTGCAGACTGTGTGTATGTCCTTCTCTCCAAATTCATATATTAAAACTCTGCCTTCTCACTTCCCAATATAATGGTTTTGAGGGGTGGGACCTTTGGCAGGTAGTTAGGTCATGAGAGTTAAGACTTCATGGATGGGATTAGTGACCTTATAAAAGAGACTCTGGAGAGTGCTTTTATTCTCCCTTCATCATATGAGGCTACAATGAAGAAATACCACCTGCAACCTGGAAAAAAGGCACTCACAAAAGTTCAAACATATGACATTCTCATCTCAGACTTCCAATCGTTAGACCTATGAGAAATAAATTTCTATTGTTTATAAGCCTTAAACTGAGACTGAATCCTCACAACACAGAAAGTTTTATCACATAGATAGCAAGCTGTAAAGCCCTGTTAGGTACACAGCTCTGTATGCCTCCAAACCCTATATGCTGCCTTTTTCTAATAAGCAAAAAAGAATTGGTGAAGGAGGACCAGTTATCACAAATCATTTAGGAACAAAAAGTAAAGAGTATGGGAAAGATCTGGTAGCTATGAAACATCAATTTTCATGTACATCATTTATGGAAGAACATTTTCTGAAATGATCTCAACCTACCCCCAAAGATCCTCAAGCAGGTAAGCATATTTTTTCTTTCTTTTGACTCTGAAAAGGCTTTAGTTATTTATTTAGTGTGCTGAGTCTTAGTTTTGGGACACAGGATCTTTTTAGTTGTGACATGTGGAGTCTTTAGATACCTTAAACAAGCTCTTACTTGCTGCATGTGGGATCTAGTCCCCTGATCAAGGATCAAACTCAGGCCCCTTGCATTGGAAGTGTGGAGGCTTAGCCACTGGACCAGCTTAGATCAGTGACTCTAAAGTCAGCTGCATGAAATCCCTGTGTTCTGTCCAAATTTTTTTTATTAGTTTTGCCATACAATGCCATGATATCACCATGGGTTTACATATGCTCCCCTTCCAGAAGCCCCTTCCCTCCTCCCTCCCTCCTCCCTCCCCCGGGGAAATCTCGATGCACCAGCCCCGAGCATCAATCCTGGGTTGGCGATTGATTTCACATATGATAATTAACATGTTTCAATGCCATTCTCCCATATCATCCCACCCTTACCCTCATCCACAGAGTCCACAAGTCTATTCTATACATCTGTCCAAATTTTTACAAATCTGGTGATTATTTTCCTCTATCCATTGCCTGAGAAATAGTAGAGATAAAAAGGAATGATCAACAGCCAACTTCTACTCTGTCTTCCTTTATCTTGCAAGTGCTTTGTTATAATGGCTCTATGTCTGAAGGCTTAGAATATTGTCCCTTTCTCATCTTTACCCTTTCAGGAAAAATTTTACAGCATATTGTGCATGAGAAGCCTTGAGATGATGCCATCTGAGGTGTAGGAATTGCTTAAGGTAGAGAAGAAAAATTATGTGGGACCATACCAGCATTCCTCATCTGTGGAGAATGCATATGATATTATTTGTGGGTTATTTAGTTTATGCTGTAACTCATCTACTCTTCAAACACTCTAAGTAGTCCTGCTTAGTCTTGGGAATGTCCCCTGACCTTCTGACATAGGGCCAGAGACAGTGACAACAAACTTTTCTGCAACCTAGATTAATGCAGAAAGTTTAAAAGGCATATTGAATGTCAGAAGTGGATTTATATTAGTGAAACTCTTGTCTTACATAGCATGATGAGTTCTAGTAATGGACTTTCATTGGTGAAATAAAATATATTCAAGATATATCGATTTGTTAAAATATTTTAAAGATACTCTAACTAGGGGATCAGAATGTAGTAATGGCCAAAGTCTGTAGTCTCAGAAAAGTTTCCAGACTCAGTTTCTAAATGGTATTTTGTTTACATTAGTTTAGGAGATTTTATACTTTTCCTAATGGAAGTCATAGGGATGACATAATTATATCTCCGGAGTATTCTTGTGTCTGCCTTGAATAATCCTTTCAGATCAAATATAGTCAGAGCACTTTAAAGAGACAGAAAATTGAAGGATGTTTAGACTTAAAGAATTATATATGACCTATTTTATGCCTCCTTTCTAACGAACATTTATTCAATAATTATCTATGTATCTGGCAGAAGTAGCTAACCCTTAAGCACTTCAGATCTTTAAGGGCCACTCTTAGGAGCGAAAAGAACTCAAGAGGTCTTAGATGAGTTGGCAACAAGTTAATTTTTATTATATCCCAACTACTTCATTGGTTATGAAGGTTTTTCTGGGTAGTTTGGGTATTGGGCCAGTACTGATAACTTTTAAAATTAATGTTTGTTTTGAATTCTAATCAATAGTCAATAGTAGGACTTCTAGATCAATCTCCTTTTTAGCTTGGAGACAGCCTGTTTTTCCTTCTTAAGAACCCCTATTGGTTTGGTTAGTGAGCTCTCATAAATACTTACTCATATGGGGAATAGGAGAAGAACCAGAAGTGCAGCCATGGATTCTCTAATGGTTCTTCTGTGCTGTGGCCATACTTTAGGTATGGGTCAGCTATCACTGATACTTTAAAGCCACTAGCAATTGCAAATTTAATAACTGTGTCTGTTTTGCCACCTCTGTTCTCAACTTGATTTGTTTTTTCTTTGATTGATCTGCTGCTGCTTTTATTATGAATTATTAACAATAAGAGTCAGTATTGTTGTTTGGTAGGATAGTAAATTACTCTTGTGTTTTTAAGGTTAATTGCAGTTCCTTGTATCCTATTAATGCTTTAACATTTCCTAATGGGAACAAGTATATAAATTATGGAAAACATATATATATATACATATATATATATATAACTGAAAATGTAGATAGTCTAAAATAAAGAACACAAATTTGCTTATGTTTAGGGTCAGGAATTGTGTTAATAATATAAATGTGTAGAACAATAGGGAAAGAAGAGCTATGACCCTACCAAGAGACATCTATAATCCTTTTCTTTCTGAGCTATTCAAATATGAGTGACTTCTCTGTCCAATGGACTGTACAAAGTGAATCACTGGAAATGGAATAGAAACTTTCTAAAATTCAATTATAAATATGTTGAAGAAACCAATATTCTATGTGTTTTAAGATATTTATCATAGTTACTATTTATATTGTTATCAAAAATGACATAAAGATCGAAATAGTTGGTTTCTAAAGTCAAGAGAATATGACCTGATTTTATACAAGATTGAGATAGCCATAGCACAATTATAGAGTGCTTAAATATTCAAAGCTTTTGTTTCCCTATTATAAACATATAGTGAATGCATTCATTTTCCTAGAATGCTTATATTTCATAGTCTTGAGATTAACATTCATGTGACAATTTATCGTTACTGTTAAAAGTAAAATATAATTGAGAAATCTCCAAGGAGGGAAGTGATTTTTGAATAGCTGTGAGCCAAATGTACAAATCTTACAAGAAAAAGCTTTCATCTTCAACTGTCTAGTATTTATGGTCTTAATGCCTTCAAAGGATGTGACTTGTATTTATCTTAGAGATATAACAAGGTACAGTGGTCAGCTCATTGTTTTCTGCAAGCCCTGTTTCAGTGTTTCAGCTAAACATTTTCCAACCTCCTGAAGCAACTTCTGACATTAATTTTTAATTTTAAACAAGGCTGAATTAAATTATGTTTACAGTTTTTAAATGTTACGCATATTCCAATTGACAATAACAACAGATGATCAGGATAGTATCTTTGCATTTGGAGTCTTATTCCAAAACATTTCAGGAGAAAATTCTCAATCATTAGGAAGTATACTCTAGAGAGCAGGGATATGTATCACTTTAACAACTTAGCATTGTCTGAGTTTGTACCTGCTGCCTCTGGGAGGCAGTGAGAGACATGGAGGCCTGGAATGCTGCAGTCCACGGAGTTGCGGAGAATTGGACATGACTTAGCAATTCAACAGCAACAATGGCCTGCTGCCTGGAAGACTCTACCAGGCAGTTTGCTGTGCTCAGTTGCTCAGTTGTATCCAACTCTTGTGCAACCCCATGGACTGTAGCTCACCAGCTTCCTCTGTTCTTGGGATTCTCCAGGAAAGAATACTGGAGTGGGTAGCCATTTCCTTCTCCAGAGGATCTTCCTGATCCAGGGATGGAATTCAGATCTCTTGCATTGGCAGGCAGACCCTTTACCACCACTAGTGCCACCTGGGAAGCTATTGAGAGAAATAGCTTTGATGAGATTCTTTGGCTTGGAAAGTCAGTAGGATTCCTGAATCATGCTTCTACAGAGAAGGGCTCAGTGAAGAGCTCACCATCTACCTGCTAAACGTGACTGTAGTAGCTTTGGAGCTGATAATGAATGAGAGTCAATCTGTGGATGAACACATTCAACAAACAGGAGATCAAAGGGACTTCTCTGGTGGTCTAGTGGTTAAGGGATGGAATCGGGAGGAAGGTTGGAGGGGGGTTACGGAAGGGGAGTACATGTATACTCATGGCAGATTCGTGTCAATGTATGGCAAAACCAACACAATATTGTAAAGAAAAAAAGTCTTTCCTGAATTTGTTACAATATAAAATAAAATGAAATAAAAAAAGAATTCTCCTGCCAATGCAGGGGACATGGGTTCAATCCCTGGTCCAGGAAGGTTGCACATGCAGCAGGACAACTGGGCTCATGGGCTGAAACTTCTGAGCCCCACACTTTAGAGCCTGTGCTCTGCAACAAGAAAAGCCACTGCAGTGGGAAGCCTGTACACCAGTACTAGAGAGTAGCCTCCGATTCATGGCACCTGGAGAAAGCCCGCTCATAGCAACAGAGAGCTCAGTTCAGTTCACTTCAGTTCAGTCGCTCAGTCATGTCCGACTCTTTGTGACCCCATGAATTGCAGCATGCCAGGCCTCCCTGTCCATCACCAACTCCTGGAGTTCACCCAAACCCATGTCCATCGAGTAAGTGATGCCATCCAGCCATCTGATCCTCCGTTGTCCCCTTCTCCTCCTGTCTTCAATCGTTCCCAGAATTAGGGCCTTTTCAAATGAGTCAGCTTTCCTCATCATGTGGCCAAAGTATTGGAGTTTCAGCTTCAACATCATTCCTTCCAATGAACACTCAGGACTGATCTCCTTTAGGATGAACTGGTTGGATCTCCTTGCAGTCCAAGGGACTCTCAAGAATCTTCTCCAACACCACAGTTCAAAAGCATCAGTCCTTTGGCACTCAGCCTTCTTTATAGTCCAACTCTCACATCCACACATGACCACTGGAAAAGAGCTAGTTCAACCAAAAATAAATAATTTTTTTAAGGAGGATATCACAGGAGGAATTATGCTGAGGGACCAAGGATTAAGTATTGCTTATTAATAGCAATACTTGGATTGCATTCCACGGAAGGGTCCGTTTACTATGTTTACTATGTTCTGTCACAGTTTGTATATTTTTTAATCTGTTATTTCTTGATCAATGCTACATCTAAATTGCCAGAACCATATTTTTCATTTTGTATACCTAGTATAAGAAACATGATAAGTACTTGATATATATTGTATTTTGATTAAACTGGACCTATTAATAAAGACTCTTTTGGCTACAAGGTACAGAAACCTATTTGAACAAACTGACCTATGGGTGAAAAAGATGAATTTATAATTTATGATGGGGGAAATCACCTCCAGTATCAGCAAAACAACTAATACGAGGCAAATAAATGTCAATAGCATGTTTTCTTGTCCCTGCTTCTCTCAAAATACTTTCTTCTGCCTCTGGACCAGCTTTCTCTTCTTCAGCTCACATGGAAGACTGCCTGACAGTGGCACTCACATTTGCATGATATGAGATCAATACTCTGGTGAGAAGAGTCATCTCCTTCTCAGCTCCAGTGCCAACTTCTCCAGGAAGGGAGGTTGTTTATTAAAACTGGGGGTCTAGCTTGCACACATGGTAAGGGTCTTGGGTCCCCTGGCTGCCTGTATCCCAGTGATATAGCTGCATAAATGGGAGAAACAGGTTTTAGTTGCTGGAAATGAGTAGGTGGCCCACTACTTTAGAGGAATCAATATTATAACAGCTTAAAATATACATGTATATGTATACATATCAAAATATATATTGTTATATATTATATAAGAATATATACACTATATTTGCTATTATTTAACATATAACACTATATACTACATAATCAATTATATATTGTATTTTTGAAGTGCATCCAAAATCACTGCAGATGGTGATTGCAGCCTTGGAATTAAAAGATGCTTACTCCTTGGGAGGAAAGTTATGACCAACCTAGATAGCATATTGAAAAGCAGAGACATTACTTTACCAACAAAGGTCCATCTAGTCCAGGCTATAGTTTTTCCAGCGGTCATGTTTGGATGTGAGAGTTGGACGGTGAAGAAAACTGAGCATGGAAGAATTGATGCTTTTGGTTTTTTTTTTTTTTGGTATTAGGAATAAATTTCTCTAAATGTCTTTATTTGTTTTCTTTTCCAGTTCTCCATACATAATCCTAGTGACTCTTCTCACCTGTACCATAAGTATGAGAGTTGAGGTGTCAAATAGAAGTTAACACCATTTTTTTTCTTAAAATTATAGTTTCAGGGTAGATAAATGCACTCTCTTCTTTTTTCCAAGCAATAAACACTATTAAGCAATAACAAAATTGATAATAATAGCAATAACCACCACAATAATAACATCTTTCTTGAATTGGATACCTACTATTTTTCAGACATTATTCTTACTGTTATGTGCTTATATTATCTCATTCAGTTCTCCCCACAATTTTATGGCACAAGTTTTACTGGTCTCTGGTTTATGAAAGTAAAAGGTTTTGAGATGTTGGTTAATTTATACCATTGCTTACAGAGCTAATGGTGCACCGGGATGACCCAGAGGGATTAAATTGGGAGACAGATGGGAGGGGGGCTCTGGAAGGGGAACACACGTATATCCATGGCAGATTCATGTCAATGCATGGCAAAACCAACATGATAGAGAAAAAAATTAATTTATTAATTAAAAAATATCTCAAAGAAGAATAAATCTGAAATATTTACACTATCAGATATGGAAATTTTCCATAAAGCTCTGATGTTACTGGCAAAGTAAAAAGGTAGAAAAAGAGACAGTGGAACAGAATTGAGACTCTAGAAGCAGATCCACACAATACTTGGGGTCCAGATATCTAAATTTCAGATATCCCCAAGTAGGAATTTAAGATAAATGGTCAAGAGGGGAATGATAATCCATGAAGTTTCCTTTAAGAATGAAGTTCATTTTTTTTTAAATTATTTTTGCCATACAATGACATGATATCACCATGGGTCTACATATGCTTCCCCTCCAGAACCCCCCTCCCTCCTCCCTCCCTTCTCCCTTCCCCCGGGAAATCTCGATGCACCAGCCCCGAGCATCAATCCTGGGCTGGCGATTGATTAGACATATGATAATTAACATGTTTCAATGCCCTTCTCCCATATCATCCCACCCTTACCCTCATCCACAAAGTCCACGAGTCTGTTCTATACATCTGCGTTCCTTTTGCTGTCTCGCATGTTGGGTTCTCGTTACTGTCTTTCTAAATTCCATATATATGCGTTAGTATACTGTACTGTTGTTTTTGCTTCTGGCTTACTTCACTCTGGATAATGGGCTCCAGTTTTGTCCATCTGAGTAGAATTGCTTCAAATGAATTTTTTGTTAATGCTGCGTAATATTCCATTGTGTATATGTACCACAGCTTTCTTATCCATTTGTCAGTTGATGGGCATCTAGGTTGCTTCCATGTCCTGGCTATTGTAAACAATGCAGCGATGAACATTGGGGTACACGTGGCTCTTTCAATTCTGGTTTCCTCGGTGTATATGCCCAGCAGTGGGATTGCTGGGTCATATGGCAGGTCTATTTGCAGCTTTTTAAGGAACCTCCACACTGTTTTCCATAGTGGCTGTACTAGTTTGCATTCCCACCAACAGTGAAAGAGGGTTCCCTTTTCTCCACATCCTCTCCAGCATTTATTGCTTGTAGACTTTTGGATGGCAGCCATTCTGACTGGTGTAAAGTGGTACCTCATTGTGGTTTTGATTTGCATTTCTCTGATAATGAGTGATGTTGAGCATCTTTTCATGTGTTTGTTAGCCATTTTTATATCTTCTTTGGAGAAATGTCTGTTAAGTTCTTTGGCCCACTTTTTAATTGGGTTGTTTATTTTTCTAGAATGGAGCTGCAGGAGTTGTTTGTATATTTTTGAGGTTAATTGTTTGTCTGTTGTTTCATTGGCTATTATTTTCTCCCATTCTGAAGGCTGTCTTTTCACCTTGCTTATAGTTTCCTTTGTTGTGCAAAAGCTTTTAATTTTAATTAGGTCCCATTTGTTTATTCGTGTTTTTATTTCCAATATTCTGGGAGGTGGGTCATGGAGTATCCCGCTTTGGATTATAGCAGAGAGTGTTTTGCCTATGTTATCCTCTAGGAGTTTTATAGTTTCTGGTCTTATGCTTAGATCTTTGATCCATTTTGAGTTTATCTTTGTGTATGGTGTTAGAAAGTGATCTAGTTTCATTCTTTTACAAGTGGCTGTCCAGTTTTCCCAGCACCACTTGTTAAAGAGGTTGTCTTTTCTCCATTGTATATTCTTGCCTCCTTTGTCAAAGATAAGGTGTCCATAGATGCGTGGATTTATCTCTGGGCTTTCTATTCTGTTCCATTGATCTATATTTCTGTCTTTGTGCCAGTACTATACTGTCTTAATGACTGTGGATTTGTAGTACAGCCTAAAGTCAGGTAGGTTGATTCCGCCAGTTCCATTCTTCTTTCTCAAGATTGCTTTGGCTATACGAGGTTTTTTGTATTTCCATACAAATTGAGAAATTATTTGTTCTAATTCTTTGAAAAAGACCTCTGGCAGCTTGATAGGAATTGCATTGAATTTATAGATTGCTTTGGGTAGTATACTCATTTTTTCTATATTGATTCCTCCAATCCACGAACACGGCACATTTCTCCATCTGTTTGTGTCCTCCTTGGTTTCTTTCATCAGTGTTTTATAGTTTTCTATATACAAGTCTTTTGATTCTTTAGGTAGAAATACTCCTAAGTATTTTATTCTTTTTGTTTCGATGGTGAATGGAATTGTTTCCTTAATTTCTCTTTCTGATTTCTCACTGTTAGTGTATAGGAATGCCAGGGATTTCTGTGTGTTGATTTTGTATCCTGAAACTTTGCTATATTCACTGATTAGCTCTAGTAATTTTCTCGTAGAGTCTTTAGGGTTTTCAATATAGAGGATCATGTCATCTGCAAACAGAGAGAGTTTTACTTCTTCTTTTCCAATCTGGATTCCTTTGATTTCTTTATCTGCTCTGATTGCTGTGGCCAAGACTTCCAAAACTATGTTGAATAGTAGTGGTGAGAGTGGGCACCCTTGTCTTGTTCCTGATTTCAGGGGGAATGCTTCCAGCTTTTCACCATTGAGGATAATGTTTGCTGTGGATTTGTCATATATAGCTTTTATTATGTTGAGGTATGTTCCTTCTATTCCTACTTTTTGGAGGGTTTTTATCATAAATGGATGTTGAATTTTGTCAAAGGCTTTCTCTGCATCTATTGAGATAATCATGTGATTTTTATTTTTCAATTTGTTAATGTGGTGTATTACATTGATCGATTTACGAATATTGAAGAATCCTTGCATCCCTGGGATAAACCCTACTTGATCATGATGTATGATCTTTTTGATGTGTTGTTGAATTCTATTTGCTAGAATTTTGTTGAGGATTTTTGCATCTAAGTTCATCAGTGATATTGGCCTGTAGTTTTCTTTTTTTGTGGCATCTTTGCCAGGTTTTGGAATTAGGGTGATGGTGGCCTCATAGAATGAGTTTGGAAGTTTACCTTCCTCTGCAATTTTCTGGAAGAGTTTGAGTAGAATAGGTGTTAGCTCTTCTCTAAATTTTTGGTAGAATTCAGCTGTGAAGCCATCTGGTCCTGGGCTTTTGTTTTTTGGAAGATTTCTGATTACGGTTTCAATTTCCATGCTTGTGATGGGTCTATTAATATTATCTATCTCTTCCTGGTTTAGTCTTGGAAAGTTGTACTTTTCTAGGAATTTGTCCATTTCATCCAAATTGTCCAGTTTATTTGCATATAGTTGCTGATAATAGTCTCTTATGATCCTTTGTATTTCTGTGTTTTCTGTTGTGATCTCTCCATTTTCATTTCTAATTCTGTTGATTTGGTTCTTCTCCCTTTGTTTCTTGATGAGTCTGGCTAATGGTTTGTCAATTTTATTTATCTTCTCAAAGAACCAGCTTTTGGCTTGGTTGATTTTTGCTATGGTCACTTTTGATTCCTTTGCATTAATTTCTGCCCTGATCTTTAAGATTTCTTTCCTTCTACTAGACCTGGGCTTCTGCATCTCTTCCCTTTCTAGTTGCTTTAGGTGTATAGTAAGGTCATTTATTTGATTTTTCTCTTGTTTCCTGAGGTGAGCTTGTATTGCTATGAACTTTCCCCTTAGCATTGCTTTCACAGTGTCCCATAGGTTTTGAGCTGTTGTGTTTTCATTTTCATTCGTTTCCATGCATAACTGAATTTCATTTTTAATTTCTTCTGCGATTTGTTGGTTATTCAGCAGTGTGTTGTTGAGCCTCCATATGTTGGAAGTTTTGAGAGGTTTTCTCCTGTAGTTGATATCTAATCTCACTGCATTGTGGTCAGAAAAGATGCTTGGGATGATTTCAATATTTTTGAATTTATCAAGGTTAGATTTATGGCCCAGGATGTGATCTATCCTGGAGAAGGTCCCGTGTGCACTTGAGAAAAAGGTGAAATTCCTTGTTTTGGGGTGGAATGACCTATAGATATCAATTAGGTCTAGTTGGTCTATTGTTTCATTT
>ML660777.1:3176403-3203753 GCA_007570785.1 Antilocapra americana | reverse complement strand
TATCTCTTCAAGAATTTTCTGATGGTCTTTCTTTTTGTCTTCTTCTTCTGGGACTCCTATCATTCGAATATTGGTGCGTTTAATATTGTCCCAGAGGTCTCTAAGATTGTCCTCATTTCTTTTAATTCTTTTTTCATTTTTCCTATCTGTTTCATTTATTTCTGCCATTCTGTCTTCTACCTCACTTATTCTGCCTTCTATCTCTGTTATTCTACTGTTGGTTCCCTCCAGGATGTTTTTGATCTCATTTATTGCATTATTTATTGTATTTTGACTCTTTTTCATTTCTTCTAAGTCCTTGTTAAAGCTTACCTGCATCTTCTCAATCCTTGCCTGCAGGTTATTGAGCTGCAACTCCAACTTATTTTCCAGGTTTTGGATCATTTTCACTATCATTATTCGGAATTCTTTGTCAGGTAGACTTCCTATCTCTTCGTCATTTGTTTGGTCTAGGGGGTATTTATCCTGTTCCTTTATTTGCTGGGTATTTCTCTGCCTTTTCATCTTGTTTATCTTGCTGTGTTGTCCCTTTATTGTGGGGATTCCTCTCTGTGGGAGGGGTTGGATGTGTGGTTTGTCGAAGTTTCCTGGATGGGAAGTCTTGTGTGGTTTTCTGGTGGGTGGGTCTAGGTTTCCTCACTGTTACTAGCAAGAGATAAGAATGGGGAGAAAGCAGTCAAGCCAATGATCTCACTCCCAGGTAGCAATGGGTACTAGAGCTTGGATCTTAAAAGGTACAAAGTTGATACCAAGTACTAATGAGCAAAGATTAAAAATCTAGAGTAAAGACTGGATTCTCAAAAATACTTAAAAACAAAAAAGAAAGAAAGAAAGCTAAAGGAGAAAAAAGAAAAAAAATTTAAAAAAATCAATTAAAAAATAAAATAAAATAAAAACAGGGGGAAAAAGTGGAGATATAAAAGGTAAGGGAAAAAACTGGACGGAGAATACAATAAGGGAGAAAGAGGAGATTTACAAAAAAATGGAAACTAAAAATAAAGGAAAAGAAAGAAAAAAGAAAAAAAATAGCAAGGTCATAGGGGACTTAAAAATTCTAAAATATATATATATATATATATAGAAGTTTTAAAAATTTAAAAGATGTTCCTAGTACAGTTATAATTAAGGCTTTCTCTGGTGCTGGAGCGTGCAGTGAAGGGAAGGGTCTGTAGATTTTCAGATGATTCCTTGGTCCGGCTTCTCCTTCTCACAGTCTATAGACTCCTTTCTATGCAGTCTGCGCCCCCTGCAGGGATTTAATCTGCTACTCCTGTCAGTTTCAAAGCTGTTGGCTCTGCTTACTTTAGCGTCTTCTGTTTGCTGGTCTTTTAAGTGTCTATTCAGTGCTTTGGAGTTTGCCCTGCTCCTGGTGAGAGAGCTTCCCCCGCCCCCTCTGCTCAGGCTCTCTGTCGTCCGCCCAGCACAGTTGGGGAGTGCGGCTTCTCCCCTCCCTCGACCCAGCAGCTCGGTTTTCTTGGCGTGCAGCTGAGCACGCCTTCTAAGGTGTGTACAGCACCGATCTGTCCAGAATCCCCAGAAGTCTTGGTTAGCCTCCCCGGGGCTGGGTTATGCCCACTGCTCTCGGGCGGGGGCTGGGCCGGTCCGCAGCCCACAGCTGCCCAGCTCCACCTGGCTGGCTGCCTCTCTGTTGACTCCGCACCGCCCTTTGTTCTGTGCGCGGGCCTGGGGTGGGGCTTTTCCTGGGAGGTTAGGTCCCTCGGGCTGCTCCGTTCCCTGAGCGCGCAGCCCGCCAGAATTGATGCTTTTGAAGTGTGGTGTTGGAGAAGACTTGAGAGTCCCTTGGACTGCAAGGAGATCCAACCAGTCCATCCTAAAGGAGATCAGTCCTGGGTGTTCATTGGAAAGACTGATGTTGAAGCGGAAACTCCAGTACTTTGGCCACCTTATGTGAAGAGCTGACTCATTTGAAAAGACCTTAATGCTGGGAAGGATTGGAGGCAGGAGAAGAAGGGGACAAAAGAGGATGAAGTGGCTGAATGCCATCACCAACTTGATGGACATGGGTTTGGGTAGACTCCTGGAGTTGGTGATGGATAGTGAGGCCTGGCATGCTGCAATTCATGGGGTCACAAGGAGTCGGACCTGACTGAACGACTGAACTGAACTGATGCTCACTTGCTTAGTCATGTCTGACTCTTTGTGACCCAGTGGACTGTAGCCTGCCAGTCTCCTCTGTCCATGGACTTTTCCAGGCAAGAATATGGAAGTGCGCTGCCATTTCCTTACTCCAGGGGACCTTTCTGATCCAGGGATTGAGTCCATCTGTTGCATCTCCTGCACTGGTGTATGGATCCTTTACCACTGCACCACTGGGGGAGCCTGCTATAGAAGCATATTAAATATATCACATTTTATGTAATAACATACAATACTTTTTTCATACATAATAACATCAACCTACTTTTTAGAGACTCAGACTAGTCTTGGTAAAGCTGTACAAAGAGGAAAATAAATATTAGCTGTCTCCCTGAGAATATTTTGTTGGATGCTAAGTGTTAATAATTGGATAGGGAATGGATCATTTGTTCTGGTGAAGTGTTAGGTGTTCAGACAGCTTGTTGGTTAGTAAAGACTCCTTTCTCCCTCTTCTTTTTTTCACCCTCCCTTAGGCTGCTTCCATTCTAAAAAGCTCTGTTGTTGATAAGAACTTGGTCCCCATGAATGAAAAGAAATGCAAAGATATGAACACAGTTGTATAAATTACTTCCAGGATAGGTAAATTGAATCAGCAATAAATATAGTAGAGGCAGGCAGATGTACCAAGGATTAAGTATATTTTTTAAAATTGTTTTTGGGCATTGGAGAATTGATAGGCACATTTACTGTATCATATTTTCTGTGGTATCATCTAGTTTTCTATGTATTTTCTTTATATTTAACATGGTGCTCATGCTCTTACATTGTTCTAGGCACTGTTCTAAGCATTTTACTTACCATCCTATTTAATTGACATAATAACTTATAAGGTAGGTTGTAAGCCTCTTTTTACAGAGGAGAAAACTGAGTCATAGAGACATTAACAAATATGGCCAGCAACACATGATGTGTTGTGGAGGCGGTACCGGACTCACCTGGTTCCAGAGTTCACCTTGTTTTGCAATCTACACAAACTCCATACCTTTTCTGTGCATGTACAGTGGCATAATAAGTTATGTAGCTGATAAAATTAAGGAATATATTACTGGAAATATTTTAATAAATGGAAACTATGACATTATACAAAGGTAAAGAAAAGCCTACCATAGTTTCATGCATGTCTCTTGACTCAAAGGTGACAGATGGGACTGTTTTAGCAAGACAAATGTCTTAAAGAGCTTCAGGGTTTTTAACATTTCACTTTTCAATGCAGATGCAATCATTTGATTAAAGAATTACTGGCTTGAGTTTCTCTGATTTTCAGGACTAAAAACACGATCCTTGGAAAAATATTTAATAAGTCTAAGTGGAAACTTCAACATCTGTGAATCTCTTTCCAAATAGGGTCAGTTAAATGATCACAGACAGGTAATTGTCTACATTAAAACTATAAAAATATGATCTAGAACTTCTTTCTTTAACCCTCTCATAATTGGGCATCTTAAATATCAACTCCATGGCATTAGCCCTTCTTTCCCCCTCTCTAATTTTAATTGACTTAAATCCCTAAAACTCCATCACAAAATAACTTCCAAGTTAGTTTCCCAGTCTTCTTTGAAGAGTGCTTTTCTCACTCCAAGATCCTTTTTATGTTTTTCCTTGCACTAAATTTATTTTCAGATCTGAGTGTCACATTTGTAAATGGGCAGCCCTAGAGAAAGTAGATCATACATTATTCTCCTTTAAATTATTTGTGACCTACTAATACAATTCAAACATTAGAAGTGAGGGACAGACTTGCTGTATTTATCTGGCAGTTTTTAGTTGGAAACTACCTTAGGCCAAAAGCAGCAGATGCTCTGTTTTCACAGTTGTTCCTAAGCATCTCAAGAAAGTAAAGACACCTTGTCTGTCTAATTTGATCTCAGCATTTGATTTGGTCATATGGATGAGAACAGAATTTGTGCAGGGTGATCTTTAGAAATCAACTCAGATCATATCCCCTTTCTGCTTGCATCTCTCTGACAATTTTCTAACTCATTTAAAGGTCCTGCCACATCCTCCATGATCTATTCTCCTCTGACTGCATGTTTTAACCCTAATTCCAGTCTCTTTCTTTATTTTGCCCAACGCATTCCTTCTTAGACTCCTTTGCATTTATAGTTTCCTCTGCCTGAAGCACACATCCTCAGACATTCCCAAGGCTTACACCTTCATCTGCTTTATGTTCTTCCTCAAATGCACTTCAATGAAGCCTTCCCTGATCACTCTCTTATAATTTGTCACCGTCTCCCTTGATATTTCCTTTTTTCCCTAAGAAGTCTTACATTTGATGTGTGCATGCTTAGTCATGTCTAACTGTTTGTGACCCCATGGACTGTAGCTCTTCAGGCTCTTCTCTCCATGGAATTTTACAGGCAAGAATACTGGAGTGGGTTGCCATTCTCTTCTGCAGGGGTTTTTCCAACCCAGAGACAGAACCTGCATCTCCTATGTCTCCTGCATTGGCAGGCAGATTCTTTACTGCTGAGCAACCTGGGAAGCCCATCTTATATTTGATATATTTTACTTATTTTTCTTATTGGTTATTTTGCCTTGTAAAGGCAGATATTTTTGCCTGTATTTTTCACCTAGTCTATCTTCTGAGTCTAGAACAGTGTTTCAGTAAAATACTTATTTCATAAATGAATGAACAGCAACTATATATGCAAGACATAGAGATAATAAAGGGCTTCCTGATAGCTCAGTCGGTAAAGAACCTACCTGCAATGCAGAAGACGTCGGTTCAATTCCTGAGTCAGAAAGATACTCTGGAGAAGGGATAGGCTACCCACTCTAGCATTTTTGATTCTGTTGTGGCTCAGCTGGTAAAGACTCTCCCTGCAATGCAGGAGACCTGGGTTTGATCCCTGGGTTGGGAAGATCCCCTAGGGAAGGGAAAGGCTACCCACTCCAGTATTCTGGTCTGGAGAGTTTCATGGACTGTATAGTCCACGGGGTCACAAAGAGTTGGACATGACTGCATAACTTTCACTTCACAGAGATAATAAAGGATAATGCAATGAACTTTTTAAATGATTATAGAAAATATTTGAGACAACTTCTTGTGGGAGGTAACCTCAAAACTGGGTCTTGAGAGATCAGTAGGATTTTTCCAGTAGGGCAACTTGAGAAAGGACATTTCATACAGTTGAAATAATGTGTGCAAAAGCACAGATACAAAACCATATAATTTGTTTGGGAAAGTCACCTTTAAAGTATTGATGAATTTGGTATGCATTAAAATAATGGAATTCATTCTTTAAATAATGGAAGGTCCATGAGATGTTTTAAGCAGAAGTGATAGAGAACTATGCTCTGTTCCAGCAGCAATGGAAAGCCTGGATTTGAGGAAATTGAGGCTTGATTTAGGGATACAAGCTAAAAGAAAGCAGCAGTGCAAGCAAAAGAAAATGGGGGACTGTGCTGTTACGGGTGTACAGTAACAAAAGGAATTAATATGAATAAATGGTTGACTGATTGGTGTGTGTGTGTGTGTGTGTGTGTGTGTGTGTGTGTGCGCGCGCGGAGTAGGTTTAGAAGGATGAAGGAGATGAACTTACAATGTTAATGAAAAACAGGATTGTTTAGTTTAATTATCCAGTCTCTCTCTTTTGTTGACACTGATGCATTTCTTGGGATAATTCCTAAGCTGTTCACCTTCATTTCATAGATCCTGAGAGCTCCAGAACTCTGGTTTATTGCTAAGAGGATGCAATTAATAGGATGATAAAATGTTTTTTTTTCTTAAACTCAATGAAAATATCACCGAAACAGTCTCAGTCTAAGCTGTATTTTCTTTCAACATACACAATCTTAACACCCTCTGTAAAATCTCAAGACTGCTGAACTTTATATTGAAGTTAATAGAAAATTATTGATTTTGATTCACTCAAATAAAATAAGAAATATTCCCTGACAAGTCCTCTTCATAAAATTATTCTGCATGTGAAATACATCACTGTCTTCTATTGCCAGTTCAATGTACACTATTTAGTAGAAAACACATAAACTTTAAGAGTCACAGTGACCTGTCTGAATTCCATACCTGCATGATAACCTTTGGCAAAATGGCCAGATCACTATGAATCTCACTTTCCCCACTAATGAAATAAAAACAATACCTACATCACAGAATAGTTTTGAGGTTTAAAAGAAACAAAACGTGTATAAGTCGAGGGTACTTTAATTAGAATAATAGATGCTAACTCTTGCTAATGAGCACCAAAGGACTTATCAGAAGGAAATTAGGACTTAACATATTGACATGAAGCCAGAAAATGGGCAGTAATGTGTAGAAACTAAGGCAACAGGAATCACAGAAATGGTCTCATAGCCTAAGCAGAGTTGTCTGGGTGCAAACGTTAGAAAAAGTATGCCAACTATTTATGTTTTTCATTCTTGCACCACCTGCTCAGGACTCTAAGTCCTAGGATGAGTATTCAATTGGCTGATTTGGCCCCTTTTTAGCTTCTCTACCAGGGATCCAATCTGGAAATTTCCAGTCCAAAAAGCCCTCTAAAAATTTAGGATGCTGGGGAAAGTGGAATGGATTCTTACTGGCCAAAAACATTAAATTGATGACTTTGGAGTTATTTTGACCATCGTCCACAGCAAGAATATATTTTAAATCATGATCTAGGGTTTACAGATGTACATATGTATTTATACATAACCAGGACAAAATTTTCTCTGAACTGAACTTATTCTTACTATATGTGTTATACTCTGTTTTGTATTGCTTTATTTATTCCACTTTTTAAAAGCCAAGTCTTGGCCCCCTAAGTTGATTTCATGACTTACAATTATGTTGCAATGCACAGCTTGTAAACATTTTATTACAGTGTATATAATATTAGCAAATCATAGATACTCTGTAAATGTCAAATTCTCTCATGCCACCTTTCCCCCTTTATTCTACCTCCCACTCGCCCATCAAATAAAATTGCAGACAGTGGCTGAATTACAAAAAGATCTGCAGCCTATTTCATTTTTATTGACCCAGTGACATAATGTTAATCACATTTCCCTAAAGAATTGATTAGACCAAAGTATCAAGATTTTTAAGTGACATAGAGTTTAAAGTAAAGCAGTACTGAAGAAAGAAATAGTAAAATTAAGAGAACAAGGTGTGATTTAAGTCTCAGCAAAACTAAGATTCCCTTCTTGAAATACCATAGAAAATTTTCTATTACACACACACACACACACACACACACACACACACACACACATTATCTATTACTACCCTCTAGAATAAATAAGACTTGGAAGATTAGGCACACCTTTTCTCAATTTTCCCCATATTTAAAGAGATATTTGTCTTTATTTCAGAACAAAAATATATTTTGATCTAAAGTATTGAGTTAATTGGTTTTGGAGTTTAGGAGCTGGAATTTGTAAAATAATTGGTTCAATTCTTTAATTTGTGTGTGTATGGTGGGGTGGGTAGTTGGGGAGGGGAAGGGCAGTGAGACTATCACCAAAGCATTAGGCTCATAATGGGTTTCACCAAAAGGACTTGAATCTATGTTTATATGCTTCAAACAGACAATCAGAATTTACAGGTTTAAAGTATGAATTACATTTTGCTCTCCATATACTATTTAAACCACCTCAGAAGGGCCTCTTCCCCCAACTGATGGGATCCATGTACATCCATATTAGCTTGCCTCCTTTGGTCCTCACTTCTCAGCAGTTTAATTTATTTTCTATTGATTCTGTGTCCCATTTCCAAGGAGAACTCTGACAATCCACCTGTACTCAAGCCTTTGGTGCTTAATCTTTCCTTGTCAAACCATGGAGTGATTTCTCAAACTTGGCTTTGAGGCCTTCCTCATTAGGACTCCTCTATTTCTCTCCCTTCAAATATCGATAACTCTGTTTTCTTTCCACCAGAAGAAACCTCTGATTTTAAGATGTATTTTTTTCTCCTGTAATTCAATCTTATTCTCTCTTGCCTCTTCTGGAACCCAAACCCCCTAACTTTGCCCCTTCTCATTTGCATCTTCAGGTTGTCCTTCTCCCCTGGAAGTTTCTTCTTTTTTTAACAAATGTTCTCAGATACCCTAACAAACTACCTGAAGCACCTTGGCTGATTTTCTAGTCTCACAAGTGATCGTACTTTCACTCCCCTTTTCTTCAGATGATATTAATGTTTCCTGAACATATATACTTGTTACTTCTACTTCCTCATATTCATCAATGTGTCTGTGTTTCTAATCAAGCTTCTACCTCTACTAGGCTACTGAAAATCTTCTCTGGGTCCTCATGACAATAAGATCTAAGAGGTGTTTTTTTTTTCTTTTCTACTCAAGGTCCTCGTGTTGCAAAATTCCTATCTTTTACTCCTTCCTGGAATCCTTGTCCTCAAGCTATACCCCAGGGACCAAGCATTTCCCAAAGTCTTCCTTTGTCATCTTTTGGCATAAAGGTTAGGTATGTGGACTGTGGAATCACAATGCCTTAGATTCAATTCAGGATCTGACATTGTGAGCTGTGCTACATTACCCATTTAACTTATTCTTTCAACCCCGTAAGACAGAAATTCAGTTCAGTTCAGTCGCTCAGGCATGTACAACTCATTGCGACCCCATGGACCTCAGCATGTCAGACCTCTCTGTCCATCACCAACTCCCAGAGTTTACCCAAACTCATGTCCACTGAGTAAGTGATGCCATCCAATCATCTCATCCTCTGTCGTCCCCTTATCCTCCTGCCCTCAATCTTTCCCAGCATCAAGGTCTTTTCCAGTGAGTCAACTCCTTGCATGAGGTGGCAAAAGTATTGGAATTTCAGCTTCAACATCAGTCCTTCCAATGAACACTCAGTATTGATCTCCTTTAGGATGGACTGATTGGATTGTCTTGCAGTCCAAGGGACTCTCAAGAGTCTTCACCAACACCACAGTTCAAAAGCATCAATTCTTTGGTGCTCAGCTTGCTTTATAGTCCAACTCTCACATATGTGACTACTGGAAAAGCCATAGTCTTGATGAGATGGACTTTTGTTGGCAAAATAATGTCACTGCTTTTTAATATGCTGTCTAGGTTGGTCATAACTTTCCTTCCAAGGAGTAAGCATCTTTTAATTTCATGGCTGCAGTCACCATCTGCAGTGATTTTGGAGCCCAAACAAATAAATTCAGCTGCTGTTTCCACTGTTTCCCCATCTATTTGCCATGAAGGGATGGGACCAGATGCCATGATCTTAGTTTTCTGAATGTTGAGTTTTAAGCCAACTTTTTCACTCTCCTCTTTCACTTTCATCAAGAGGCTCTTTAGTTCTTCTTTCTGTCATAAGGGAGGTGTCATCTACATATCTGACGTTATTGACATTTCTCCCGGCAATATTAATTCCAGCTTGCGCTTCATCAAGCCCAGCATTTTGCATGATGTGCTCTGCATATAAGTTAAATAAGCAGGGTGACAATATACAGCCTTGACGTACTTTGGAATCTTTTTGGAACCAGTCTGTTGTTCCATGTCCAGTTCTAACTGTTACTTCCTGACCTGCATACAGATTTCTCAAGAGGCAGATCATGTGGTCTGGTATTTCCAACTCTTAGAATTTTTCAGTTTATTGTGATACACCACAGTCAAAGGCTTTGGCATAGTCATTAAAGCAGAAATAGATGTTTTTCTAGAACTCTCTTGATTTTTGATGATCCAGCGGATGTTGACAATTTGATCTCTGGTTCCTCTGCCTTTTCTAAAACTAGCTTTAGCATCTGGAAGTTCACAGTTTACGTATTGTTGAAGCCTGGCTTGGAGAATTTTGAGCATTACTCTACTAGCATGTGAGATGAGTGCAATTATGTGGTAGTTTGAGCATTCTTTGGCATTGCCTTTCTTTGGGATTGTAATAAAAACTGGCCTTTTCCAGTCCTGTGGCCACTGCTGAGTTTTCCAAATTTTCTGGCATATTGAGTGCAGTACTTTCACAGCTATTTGAAATAGCTCAATTGGAATTCCATCAACCCCACTAGCTTTGTCCATAATAATGCTTCCTAAGGCCCACTTGACTTCACATTCCAGAATATCTGGCTGTAGGAGAGTGACTACACCATGGTGATTATCTGGGTCATGAAGATCTTTTTCGTACAGTTCTTCTGTGTATCATTGCCACCTTTTAATATCTTCTGCTTCTGTTAGGTCCATATGATTTTGATCCTTTATTGAGCCCATCTTTGAATGAAATGTTCCCTTGATATCTCTAATTTTCTTGAAGAGATTTCTAATCTTTCCCATTCTGTTGTTTTCCTCTATTTCTTTGCATTGATCACAGAGGAAGGCTTTGTTATCTCTCCTTGCTATTCTTTGGAACTCTGCATTCAAATGGGTATATCTTCCCTTTTTTCTTTTCTTTTTTATTAATTTCTTTACTTTATTGTGTTGGTTTTGCCATACAATGACATAAAACTGCCATGGGTCTACATATGCTCCCCCTCCAGAACCCCCCTCCCCTCCCCCTCCCGATTCCCTCCCCCTGGGGCATCTCGGTGCACCAGCCCCGAGCATCAGTCCTGGGCTGGCGATTGATTTCACATATGGTAATTAACATGTTTCAATGCCAATCTCCCATATCATCCTGCCCTTGCCCTCTTCTACAGAGTCCACGTGTCTGTTCTATACATCTGCATTCCTTTTGCTGTCTCGCATGCAGGGTTATCGTTACCATCTTTCTAAATTCCATATATATGTGTTAGTATACTGTATTGTTGTTTTTCCTTCTGGCTTACTTCACTCTGGATAATAGGCTCCAGTTTCATCTTTTTGCTTCTCCTCTTTTCACAGCTATTTGTAAGGCAAATAGCTCAGACAGCTATTTTGCTTTTTTGCATTTCTTTTTCTTGGGGTTGGTCTTGATACCTGTCTCCTGTACCGTGTCACAAACCTTCATCCATAGTTCATCAGGCACTTTGTCTATCAGATCTAGTCCCTTAAATCTATTTCTCACTTCCACTGCATAATTGTAAGAGATTTGATTTAGGTCATACCTGAATGGTCTAGTGGTTTTCCCTACTTTCTTCAATTTATGTCTGAACTTGGCAATAAGGAATTCATGATCTGAGTCATAGTCAGCTCACAGTCTTGTTTTTGCTGTCTAGGTAGAGCTTCTCCATCTCTGGCTGCAAAGAATTTAATCAGTCTGATTTTGATGTTGACCATCTGGTGATGTCCATGTGTAGAGTCTTCTCTTGTGTTGTTGGAAGAGGGTGTTTGCTATGCTTAGTGCGTTCTCTTGGCAAAACTCTATTAGCCTTTGCCCTGCTTCGTTCTGTACTCCAAGGCCAAATTTTCCTGTTACTCCAGGTGTTTCTTGACTTCCTACTTTTGCATTCTAGTCAGTGCCTAATTCCCAGGGTGGGCCTCCTTGATGGCTCAGTGGTAATAATCTGCGTGCAATGCAGGGGACCTGGATTCTATCCCTGTGTTGGGAAGATCCTCCAGAGGAGGGCACAGCAACCCACTCCAGCATTTTTTTCTGGAGAATCCCATGGACAGAGGAGCATGGGGGATATAGCCCATGGGGTCACAGAGAGCTGGACACAGTGCAATTAAATGAGAATATACACGTGCATATCCCAGCTTTCTTAGAATATTGGATGAAACAGTGTCAGTAAAGCATTTAGGAATTCCTTCACTGGTAGTAAATGTGAGCTATCATTTTTTTCCTCCCAAGAAACTAGAAGCCCTTCTGTTGGGGATGAAGGAACACCTTTGCCAGCTTCTTGTAGGGAAAGCTCCTCCACTATTTACTCGAGGCCTGGCCCTTCCTTCTCTCCTCTTCTAGTATTTTTGGGAAAAGATACCCTAGCTTTTAGTTTAACCCCTCCATTTTTTTTGTCTTTCTGATTTCTCCTTTATATCTAAATTTTGTAGCATAATCTGATTGTAGAAAAGTCTACCTAATGCTTCCATATATTTAAGTTCATTGTTGCTACACCCCAAACCATGGTCTTCAACACTTTTTATATTCATCTGTCATCTCCTTTATCAATTTTAGTTGATCCAGAACTTCATCAGAGGAAAGTGGCAACTCTTTGGGCCCCTTTAAACCTCAAAACTTATTTTCTTTTTGCCTATTACATTTGATTCTAAAATCCAACCTTTCCTTGCTATAACCCATCCTACACATCTCTGCTTACAATCTTCCTAATGAAAAGCTCTTATAATGTCATTTCTTTTACAAAAAATACAGTAGTTCTTTGTTATTTAGAGAATTGTGCATGGATTTCACTGATATATTCATGGTTTGATTCTCCCACTGCTGCTTTTGTGTTACTTAGTGCTCCAGATAAGTTAGATCATTTCCCTGAAGAGTAAGAGATTTCTGCTTCTGCATGTTGGCTTACATTGTTACTTCCACCAAAAGAATAGTCCATCTTTATTTTTTGAAATTCTTTTAATATTCTGAGACTGTCTCTACTGTTTTACAGTAAAGATTTTCTTGATTTCCCTCCATTTGATATGATTTATTCCTTCTTTTGCATGTATTTTTCAGTTTTCCTATGGAATACATATCTCCTTGTTTCTCTTAAGAGTTTTTTTTAACTTAGTAAAATGTAACTTACAGCTTTTGATGATCAAATATATAAAAATGCTAAACCAATTACCACCTCAGAGCACTTCATCTGACTGAGTCCTATGATGATCCCTTGTCTTAAAGAATTTGACTCATTCATCTCTTCTTCTCCAAAAGCTTTCTTAACCTCCTTGTTTTAATTTATATTGAGACTATTTTATTTTCCCTTGTACAATAAAATCATGCCATATTTATATGTTTCAGGACATGTGCTAAGCCCTATGCATATGCTGTTGGCTTCCCATCTTCCTAATCATAGCTGCACACTAGACTCACTAGGGAAAAAAATTGAAATATCAGTGCTTTACAATACACCTTGATCTAATTGACGTTGAAGAGGACTCACACAGTTCCACATCATTGCATAACTCCAGCAGTCATTGCCAATAGACCATAGGATATCTCTTAAATTGTGTGGTGTGGGTAGTCCTAGGCCCAGCCATCTTTCTTATTGTTACTATTTTCGTATTTCGTTTCAAAAGTGATCCAAGCAAAAAATCAGTGTTGAGAACTACTAGTGTGCAAGATTTCATAAGAAAGCAAATAAAAGTAATACGAAAACAGACTATATATGGGAACAATTTTAAAAATGCAAACTGTCAATAACAGGCATTCTCATGAGAGAGGCTAAGATCATTCAAACAGAATTAGTAATATATAGCATAATTTTAAAAGGGCTTCAGTCTCAAAGAAAAGACCCATTGAAAAGCTTCAGATAAAATTAGTTTAAAAAAAGCATCTAGACATGTCCTTGGAACAACAGACTGGTTCCAAATTGGGAAAGGAGAACATCAAGTCTGTATATTGTCACCCTGCTTATTTAACTAATATGCAGAGTACATCATACAAAATGCTGGGCTGGATGAAGTACAAGCTGGAATCAAGATTGTTGGGAGAAATATCAATGACCTCAGATATGCAGATGACACCACACTTATGGCAGAAAGTAAAGAAGAACTAAAGAGCTTCTAGAAAAAAGTGAAAAAGGAGAGTGAAAAAGTTGGCTTAAAACTCAACATTCAGAAAACTAAGATCGTGGCATCTGGTCCCATCACATCATGGCAAATAGATGGGGAAATAATGGAAACAGTGACAGACTTTATTTTCTTGGGCTCCAAAATCACTGCACATGGTGACTTCAGCCATGAAATGATGACACTTGCTCCTTGGAAGAAAAGCTATGACCAACCTAGACAGCATATTAAAAAGCAGAGACATTACTTTGCCGACAAAGGTCTGTCTAGTTAAAGCTATGGTTTTTCCTGTAGTCACATACCGATGTGATAATTGGACTATAAGGAAAGCTGAGTGTCAAAGAATTGATGCTTTTGAACTGTGGTGTTGGAGAAGACTCTTGAGAGTCCCTTGGACTGCAAGGAGAGCCAACCAGTCCATCCTAAAGGAGATCAGTCCTGGTTGTTCATTGGAAGGATTGATGTTGAAGCTGAAACTCCAATACTTTGGCCACCTCATGTGAAGAGCTGACTCATTAGAAAAGATCCTGATGTTGGGAAAGATTGAATGCAGGAGAAGGTGACAACAGAGGATGAGATGGTTGGATGTCATCACCAACTTGATGGACATAAGTTGGAGCAAGCTCCAGGAGTTGGTGATGAACAGGGAGGCCTGGTGTGCTGCAGTCCATTGAGTCATGCAGAGTTGGACATGACTGAGTAACTGAACTGAACTGAGACATATTCTTGCAATATCTATGAGTTTCAAAAGTGTAAAATATTCTTACAAATAAGCAAACAAAGATGACAAAACAAAACAAAGAAAACTTGCCATAAAGGTATAAACTTGGGCTAACTTCAGATTTTTATGACTAAAGGAAAGGGAAAAAATATTATTCACAGAATTCTGTGGAAGACAGTTTGTTATCTGTAAGAAATCAAGATGTTGTCCTCATGTAAATGAAAGAGAAAAACATTTCTAAGATCTTACCAGTTGAAAAATTATACATGTATATTCTCCATCTGACTAGATGTAATAGTCATTAGATTTTCATCTCACAACATAAACCAAATATATCTTAAAAAGATGAAACCATATGTGTAAGTCTATATTTATAATTTACTTTAATATGTTATTTTAGCAGTATACTGAAAGATAATATAAACATTTCAAGGTAATGGCATAAATCTAAAAGAAAGTATTTAAAAATTGGATCTTTTGACATTTTTTGCTAACAGAAATCATGATAAATAAAATTTAAAAGAAAACAACAAGCTAGAAATCTATTCTCAACACAGGTAAACAAATATGAAATAGATATGAAACGGTTGATGTGAATAGGTAATTACAAAACAAAATTTGTTTAATACATATTTGTTGAGTGAATATGTAAGTCAAAATGTTATTTTTTCTTATCTTTATTGAGATGCAATTGATATATAACATTTGTAAGTTTAAAATGTACAATGTGTTGATTTGATGAGTTTATGTTTTTCAAAGTTATTAGTGCGATAGGGTTAATCAACACCTCTAGCATATAATTACCATTTCTACTTTTGTGGTGAGATTATTTAAGAGTTATTCTCTTAGAAACTTTTGAGTAGCAATACAGTGTCATTTAACTATAACCACTAGGCTGTATTAGAGCTCCCAAACTTATCTTGTAACTAGAAGTTTGCACCCTTTGACCAACATCTCTCCATTTCCTCCACCTGCTAGCCACTGGCAAACATTGTTCTACTTTTTGTATGAGTTTGACTTTTTAGATTCCACATAAGTGATACTATACAGTCTTTTTTTCTCTGTCTTATTTCACTTAGCCCAATGCCCTAAGGGTGCATCCATGAAGTTGCAAATGGCAGTATTCCTTCTTTTATGGCAAAATAATATTCCATTGAATATAAACACCACATCTTCTATATGCATTTATCTTGGCTATTCTGAACAATGCTAAAACGGGAGTACAGATACCTCTTTTAGATACAGATTTAATTTCCTTTGGATATATATTCAGAAGTAGGATTATTAAGTCATAGAGTAGTTGTGTTTTTAATTTTTTGAGGAACCTTCAAACTGTTTTCCATAGTAGTTGTATCAACTTACTTTTCTACCAACAGTGCACAAGTGTTCCCTTTCTTCACACCCTTGCCAATGCTTTTTGCTTCTTGTCTTTTTTTGTAATAGCCATTCTAATAGGTGTGAGATATTATCTCATCATGATTTTAATTTGCATTTCCCTGATAATGAGCGATATTGAACATCTTTTTGTATACCTCTTGGTCATTTTATGTCTTCTTTGGAAATATGAAAGTTCAGTTCCTCTGCTCATTAACTGAATTGTTTGTTTTGCTCCTGAGTTGTATGAGTTGCTTTTATATTTTGGATATTAACTCCTTATCAGATATGTCATTTGCAAATATTTTCCCTGTTGCATATGTTGCCTGTTCATTTGGTTATTATTTATTTTGCTGCAGAGAAACTTCAGTTTGATGTCATCCCACTTGTTGATTTTTGTTTTTGTTGTATTAGCTTTTGGTGTCATATCCAAAAAATCATTGCCGAGACTAAGAGTGAAATGGACCTCTCTGGCAGCATCCCACACAGCTGGGGAAGCGAGAGGCTCAGTCGTATGCCTTTTCTTTTCCCCTGTCATCAGAGAAATCGTATGCTGAGAAGATCCCTTTTGGCCATGAGCTGTGCCACTTTGGAAGAGGGCTGTTGCAGGTAAAGTCAAACTGGTCCCTTTACCCCTCTTCAGTGCATCCGGATTCTTAGTTTTTTGCTCCAGTAGTATGCTGAAACTTCTCTGCTGGAAACCTGGACTTCCACAAAGGCTCTCTTATTCAGGGGGTAACTAAGACAGTGTTTTCTGAGGTCTCCTGGACCACAGCTAAGAGGAACTGGCCTATTGCAGGATCCACTGCCAGGACTGAGGTCTCTGGTTACTACTGGATGCTCAAGTGGGCAGGGCTCCTCGCCAATCCTCTGGTGTATAGTGCTGGATCCCACCACTTCTGCAGAGGCACTTTTGTACATGGGTGGATGCTAAAGTTTGGTTGCTAATGGGGGACACGAACAAGATACATTTTATTAAGCCATGTTGCTGAAGTTCTTCTTCAAACATATATATATAGTATATATAAACATATATTTTACAGTACTATTAAGGACAAATTAAATGATCTGATACAATGCTTTACCTATCAAATTACGAAAGATTTAACCAAATAATTACATGATATTTCTCCATACTGGAGACTCTGAGTAGATGAACACTCAGAAACTGCTAGATGTGAATGGGTGTAACACTTTGAAAAGCAAACTAGGGCTATGTATTAAGAACTTTTAAAAAGTGTATTTCTTTTGACTCAGTACTTCCCCTTCTTGACTTCCTTCTTAGAAAACTTCCAAGGATATCGATTACAATGTAAGGGAAAGAATGTTTACCTCATTTGCAACAGAAAAAAATGTTAGGAGCACCTGAAATATCTGGTTACTGGGCAGTAGAAAATATTCCTGCTATTGTGTATAAAAATATGTTAAATAACTTCATTATGTGGTTAACCTTTTATTGTATAATCATGAATAAAACTCTGAACATGAAATTATTGGCATGATTTGAGCTTTTTAAAGAAAAATATATGTAAAATAAGATTTAAAAGACTTAATCAAACATAGTACTGTTATTCTCTAGATAGTGGGATTATAGGTGATATATATATATAGTCTTCTTTACAAATTTATATATATATATATAATTTTGAATATATGAAAAAATTACACAATAGTGGGGTAGGAGTTTTCAATAAATAATATGCTGATAAATAGTAACTTAGAAACAATCCAAATTAGATTCTTTTGTGACTTTGCACACATCATAAATGCATTTATTGTTTTAACCCAATATTTTCTATGTCTATCTGTATGCCAGCACTGTAATCTTTTGCTACTTGATTTTTATTTGCATCTCAATGACTAAAATCTCTACAGTTATTTTCCAGACAAAGTAACAGAATGACTAGTTTAATCTATTATACAAAAGCTAGGTACACAGTTATGGCACAATCAAGACTTTCATTTAAATTTGAATCTTTAATTATCTCATGGGAATAAAAGAAGTAGGCTAATGCAAAAGTCCTAGCCTTTTGCTATAATGCCATTACAAATCAATTTGAGAGAATGCGTGGAGTTCTGATACTGTTGGAAATGTTCAGCAATTACATTGCTTCAGCATGCAATTCTTTATAGAATGTGTACTCGCTGGAGAATTAAGTAATGTTAAATAAATTAGCATCTTAATGAAAGTTGTATATTAATACTATTCTTGTTCCTAAGTAGTAATTTAATTCCAGTAAATCAAGGGATTCAGTTTTCACTAACCAAATATCATTGTCTTAGAAAGTACTATGTAGCAACTGAGCTTTTGCTGTGCGTGCATGCATGCTCAGTTACTCAATGGAGTCTTGACTCTTTATGACCCCATGGACTGTAGCTCGCCAGGCTACTCTGTCCATGGGAATTCTGCAGGCAAGAATATTGGAGAAGATTGCCACAACCTTTTCCAGAGGATCTTTCTGACCCACGGATCGAACTCGCATCTTTTGCATCTCCTTCAGAAGGGATTCTTTACTGCTGAGCCACAGGGGAAGCCCTGGCATTTGCTGTACTCTCTGATATTTAGAAAGCATTATTATTAAAAAGATGTATCCATTTTGGATTGAATACATCTGGTTTGGAAATTTTGTTTATTGGCCTATAGAACAAATTAGATAGATGTATTCAGTGCTCTTAAGTGAGTCATTAGATATTCAGTTCAGTTATAGAATATGATAGCTATATACTGTATTGCCCAGGTAATAGAACTTGAGTAAGAGTTGTATCAGAAATTTAATTTATTTAAAAGATTCAGCCTAACCACAAAGGTGACAATAAAGTTGTTACCATACAATATAAGAGTTAGAGAATAATTTTCAAATAAAGATTTTAATCCACATGACTTCAAAGTTTTCAATGAAATTGGGGCCTTAGTGTGAGGTTTTTTTTTTAAATAATGCATAATGAAGAGTTGAAAAATACCATATATGCTAGTAAATGTGAAAGTCCAACATAAAGTGAGCAAGGAATCTTCAAAGTAAAATTTGAAAATATGCATGCAATGTTTTATCTTGAACTATAATTTGTATTAGGTATTAGGTTGAGTAATAATTACTGTTCAAGTCACTTAGTGGCATATGTATGTGTAACGTGGCTTACTGAGTCATTCATACAGGTTTAGTTTCCAACGGCCCTCAGAAATTTTTATCCTCTTCTTTTCTTCCTCCTCTTGAACTTCTAGACACTCTCTTGGTCTTGATTAGTGCCTTGAACTTTTGACTACTGTCCTTGTTCTGCCTTCTTAAATCAGAATGCAGAATATACAGTGCTTAGGAATATATGAACAATGTTGCAAAAATAGTATTTGTTAAATGCATATCATTTGCTAACTTCTATGCTGGTCATTCTGTGTGTGTTTGTGTGTTAGTTACTCAGTCGACTCTTTGCGACCCTGTGGGCTACAGCCCACCAGGCTCCTCTGTCCATGGAATTCTCCAGGCAAGAATACTGGAGTGGGTTCCCATTCCCTTCTCCAGGGGATCTTCCTGACCCAGGGATTGAACCCTAGTCTCCTGCATTACAGGCAGATTCTTTACCTTCTGACCCACCACGGAAGCCCATGGGCCATGTGTTCTTTAATATTGATAGCAAATCATTTCATAGAAGAGCATGTTAAAACTCAAATAGTTAAAGCTCCTTTCCCAAAGGGACATAACTGTAGATTATTAGTGATGTATCTGGGATTTGTTCTTAGATACATGTGACTCCAAAGCTTCCAACATGAACTAAGAAATGGAATATACTTATCAACGTTTTCATCTGATAAACTACCTACCCCATGTCTGTTAAAAGGCCTTACATGACTTTCTCAAAAAAGTGCTGATCTTCCTTTAGCAGTTTTCTTTATCTTACCACTTTGAATGTCTAAGCCGTTTCTTTTACTAAGTTTCATTTCATCTTTTCATTTTCACTGGAGTTTCTTTCATTAAGATTCTTTGGGCTTTCATTTCTGTCAGTCAAAGATAGCATCTTAGAGATGAACTTGAAGAAGCTGAACAAGGACTTAAGTCAACAGGTTGTCAGTAGACTTCTTCATCTATATTGCAGTATATATCTTCAGACTTTCTCAGAGACTTTTCCAAAAGAAAGTACCTGGAATCCAGGTATGTCTGGATGTCCTGGAGGCCAGATCCAGGTTCAGTGATTTGTGTGATGTACTCATAGGACTCAGTATATAGTAACCCTCACAGCTTTGATTTATTTTATTTTTATTTATTTTTAACACCAAAAACATTTTGTATTGGGGTATAGGTGATTAACAATGTTGTGATAGTTTCAGGTGAACAGTGAAGGGACTCAGTCATAAGTATACACTGGGGGAGAATGGAGGGGAGAGATTGATTTTTTGTAATGAAAGTATACAAAGCAAAGTCAGGAATGAGAAAAAGCACATAAGGCAAACTTGGGAGAAATCAGGCAAGTGCTATTAACACCTTTCGTTAAAATCATTAAAATGTTTCAAAAATATAGAATAAAGAATCATGTAATATCTATGTATCCACTACTCATATTTAACAAATGTTAGCAAATTATCATTTTTTTTCAACTGTAGCTATATTTGAGGGTTACTTTGTTTTCCTTACTAGCTGTTAGTTCAGTTCCTATTTTCCCAGAGTGGGATCATCACGTAGCTCTTTACCCGCTGAGCTACCAGGAAAGCACTTACATTACTACCAACATCTAATTAATCACAGGGTTCTACAGGAATCTCCTTTTTTCATACCTCTCCAATCATTCACTTATTTCCAACCACATTTACACTGACCTAGGACCTTCTCAGTTATCATTTGCACTACTCTCTCTTTGTAACTTGCTTTCCTTATATCAGTCTCTTCAACGTGTCCTTATCCAACAATTCATTCTCCATGTACTGCCAGAGAGATCTTTTCAGATTTTAACCTTGTTCATGTCATTCCCCTCCTTACATTTTTTGATGTCTTTCTATTCATGGCTTCCTGTTGAATAGCTTTCCAAATATTCCATATAAAGAGTAAACTCCACAGCAAGATATTTAAAGCCATTAGGATTCTGACCATGCTTCCAATTTACCACTTTCTTTGACCACTTTTGCTAATCACTTCGCTCTCCAGCCATATGAATGTGACAAGGTTTCTCAGAATTTCTCATGTTTTCTCTTAAGAGTTTTTTTTTAACTTGGTAAAATGTAACTTACAGCTTTTGATGATCAAATATATAAAAATTCTAAACCAATTACCACCTCCTAGCACTTCATCTGACTGAGTCATATGATGATCCCTTGTCTTAAAGAAGTTGACTCATTCATCTCTTCTTCTCCAAAGGCTTTCTTAATCTCCATTTCCTCTTTGCCCCAGGTAAGGAGGTTAGTTCTCCATCTTAACTGACTGCATTATATTATCATTTGTTTACTTGTTTGTCTGTCTCACTTTTTTTGATATCAAATAATTGTTCATATTTTTATCCTCAATGACAGCCACATACTTGCTTATAGTGGATACACAGTAAATATTTGTTGATGATGGAATAAATTGAGTTCTCTTGTAGAGATTTGGATTTTAAAAATCTATCAAATTCATCCCTGATCATGTAAGTTTGGCTTATAAATCTTCTCTTAAGTTGAGCTTTTGAGACCCTTCTCCCTCTGTTAGTTGGCTATGAATTTTCTTTCCTTTGAGATATTCTTCTTTTATAACTCATGGTATTGTGCTTTGTATAATTTGTGAGCATGTATATCTTTGTCCTACCTTTCCAGCTACAACTTTTATTAATACCTTCTGAGGGTGGATCCTAAATCCTCATCCTCATTGAATACCTAGAACTAATCTATTTTCTCTGTGACAGGAAATTAACATATGAATAATTAATATATGCTTGAATTTATTTGGCTGACATATCCTAGTGAGACCCCAGTGAGATACCCAAGACCACATACCAGTCATATTTTAGAGCTAATGAAAAAAAAAAAAGAAACAACTTTCGTTGCTTAAACTATTCTATTAAAATAATAAATTCTCAATATAAAGCAATAGACTGTATTTCAATTAAACAGTAATGTAAAGTCAGAATGATGTAGTGAAATGATCTATCTATAGCTCCTAGAAAAATGTCAGAAACAAAATATTCAATAATAAATAATTTACTATTTTATGACATTTAAGAAATCAACATCAGAGTTCCTAGAATATTCTCCAATACTGTTCATAGTTTCTTGATGGCTATACAAATGATATTTAAGCAAAAACAATGCCCAGTTGTGCATGTGACTGAAGGTGGAAATTCGATGCTGTAAAGAACAATATTGCATAGGAACCTAGGTCCATGAATCAAGGTAAATTGGAAGTGATCAAACGGGAGATGGCAAGAGTGAACATCAACATTTTAGGAATCAGCAAACCAAAATGAACTGGATTGGCGGAACTTAATTCAGATGACCACTATATCTACTATTAAGGGAACAATCCCTTAGAAGAAATGGAGTAGCCCTCATGGTCAACAAGAGTCTGAAATGCAATATTTGGATACAATTGAGAAAACTACAGAATGACCTTTGCTTGTTTCCAAGGCAAACCATTCAAAATGGTAATCCAAGTCTATGCCCCAACCACTAATGCCAAAGAAGCTGAAGGTAAATGCTTCTAGGAAGACCTTCTAGAGCTAACGCCCCCCCAAATATCCTTTTCCTCACAGACGACTTCAATGCAAAAGTAGGAAGTCAAGAGATACCTGGAGTAATGGACAAATTTGGCCTCAGAGTACAAAATGAAGCAGGGCAAAGGCTAACAGAGTTTTGCCAAGAGAACACACTGGTCATAGCAAACACCTTCTTAGAGATGACTCTACACAGGACATCAACAGATGGTCAACACCATAATCAGATTGATTATATTCTTTACAGTCAAAGATGGAGAAGCTTGTATCTATACAGTCAGAAAAAACAAGACTGAGAGCTTACTGTGGCTCAGATCATGAACTCCTTATTGACAAATTCAAACTTAAATTGAAGAAAGTAGGGAAAACTAATAGGCCATTCAAGTATGACCTAAATCAAATCCCTTCCACTTATACAGTGGAAGTGACAAATAGATTCAAAGGATTAGATTTGATAGAGTGCCTGAAGAACTATGGATGGTGGTTCATGACATTGTGCAGGAGGCAGTGATCAAGACCAATCCAAGAAAAAGAAATGCAAGAAGGCAAAATGGTTGTCTGAAATGCCTTATAAATAGTGGATAAAAGAAGAGAAATGAAAGGCAAAGGAGAAGAAAGATATACCCATCTGAATGCAGAGTTCCAAAGAATAGCAAAGAGAGATAAGAAAGCCATCCTCAGTGATAATGCAAAGAAATAGAGGAAAACAATAGAAAGGAAAAGACTAGAGATCTCGAAAGAAAATTAGAGATACCAAGGGAACATTTCATGCAAAGATGGGCACAATAAAGGACAGAAATGGTGTGGACCTAACAGAAGCAGAAGATATCAAGAAAAGGTGGCAAGAATACACAGAAGAAATATAAAATAAGATCTTCATGACCCAGATAACCATGATGATGTGATCACTCACCTAGAATCAAACATCCTGGAATGCGAAGTCAAGTAGGCCTTACAAAGCACCACTATGAATGAAGCTAGTGGAGGTGATGGAATTCCAGTTGAGCTAGTTCAGATCCTGAAAGATGATGTTGCTGCAACGAATATGCCATCAAATTTGGAAAACTCAGTGGCCACGGGACTGGAAAAGGTCAGTTTTTTTTCCAATCCCAAAGAAAGGCAATGCCAAAGAATATTCAAACACCTGCACATTTGCACTCAACTCACATGCTAGCAAAGTAATACTCTAAATTCTCCAAGCAAGGCCTCAACAGTACTTGAACTGAGAACTTCCAGATGTTTAAGCTAGATTTAGAAAAGGCACAGGAACCAGAGATCAAATTGCAAACACCTGTTGGATCATTGAAAAAGCAAGAGGGTTCCAGAAAAAAAAATCTACTCCTGCTTTGTTGACTATGCCAAAGCTTTAGACTCTGTGGATCACAGAAAATTGTGCAAAATTCTTCAAGAGATGGAATAACACACCACCTTACCTGTCTCCTGGGAAATCTATATTCAGGTCAAGAAGCAACAGTTAAAACTGGACATGGACCAACCAACTTGTTCCAAATTGGGAAAGGAAGTACGTCAAGGCTGTGTATTGTCACCCTGCTTATTTAAATTATATGCATAGCACATCATACAAAATGCTGGGCTGGATGAAGCACAAGCTGAAATCAAGATTGCCAGGAGCAATATCAACAACCTCAGATATGCAGATGATATCACTCTTATGGCAGAAAGCAAAGAACTAAGAGCTTCTTGATGAAGGTAAAAGAGGAGAGTGAAAAAGTTGGCTTAAAACTCAACATTCAAAAAACTAACATCATGGCTTCTGGTCCCATCACTTCATGGCAAATAGATGGGGAAAACAATGGAAACAGTGACAGACCTTACTTTCTTGGGCTCGAAAATCACTGCAGATAGTGACTGCAACCTTGACATTAAAAGATGCTTGCTCCTTGGAAGAAAAGCTATGACCAACCTAGACAGCATATTACAAACAGAGACATTAATTTGCTGACAAAGGTCTGTCTAGTCAAAGCTATGGTTTTTCCAGTAGTCATGTATGGATGTGATAGTTGGACTATAAGGAAAGCTGAGTGTCAAAGAATTGATGCTTTTTAATTGTGGTGTTGGAGAAGATGCTTGAGTGTCCCTTGAACAGCAAGGAGATCAAACCCAGTCAATCTTAAAGGAAATCTGTCTTGAATATACATTGGAAGGACTGATGCTGAAGCTGAAACTCCAAAACTTTGGCCATGTGATGGGAAGAACTGATTCATTTGAAAAACCCTGATCCTGGGAAAGACTGAAGGCAGGAGAAGGGGACAACAGAGGAGAGATGGTTGGATGACATCACCGACTCAGTGGACATGAGTTTGAGCAAGCTCTGGATGTTAATGATTAACAGGGAAGCCTGGCATTCTGCAGTCCATGTGGTTGCAAAGAGTCAGACATGACTGGGTGACTGAACTGATCTGATACTAATGACATGGGTAAATATCCGGCAGTCTTCACTGAAACATTGTTTTAAATTTAAAATTTTCTCAGATATTGTATGCCATCAAGAGTTGTTTGAGTCACAGTTATTACAGGCAGTCTGAAAAGTAAGAGTTTTGAGAGATGTTCATGTCAGTTTATAGAGAAAAAGCTAATTTTTGGATAAATTTTAAACAATTTTCCTTGGAAGAACAGATATATGCATTAGGCACAATCAGAAGTCATCATGGAACACAATGTATTGTGCTCTTTCCAATACTATAATCATGATTATTATTACATTTAACAGACTTTTATTGAATACCTACCATGGGTGAAGTACTATGCTGAGTATTTGAAAGCACAATTGGTGAAGATGCTAATTTATAACCCAATATTTATAAAATTTTGTACTAGAAAAATTTTACCTTTACTCTTCTCTCTTTAAATAGTGGTTGCTAGGGACTTAGCAGGAGGGGCAAATGAGGAGATGTTGGTTAAAGGATACAAATTTCCAGTCCTGTGAAGTAAATAAGTGCTGGAAATCTAACATATAGCAATGTGACTATAGCTAACAATACAGTATTATTTACTTGAAATGTATTAAGAAGGTAGATCTTAAAATGGTCTCATTGCAAAAGAACAGAATAACTTAATTATAGTGATTATTTCAAAATGTATATATATCAAAATATCAAATGGTATATTTCAAATATATATATATATATATATGATCTTTACTTTTCACTTCTACTACTTTACTGAAGCTGGAAATGTATACATTTCTGAAATTATACATAATGAAAATTTAAAATGGAGTTTCCCTGGTGGCTCAGACAATAAAGAATCTGCCTGCAATTCAGGAGACCCAGGTTCAATCCCTGGGTTGGGAAGATCCCCAAGAGAAGGGAATGGCTGCCCACTCCAGTATTGCCTGGAAGGTTCCATGGACAGAGGAGCTTGGTGGGCTACAGCCCATGGTATCAGAAAAAGTCGAACACAACTGAGTTTCACCATGTAACTTAAATATATACAATTTTATTTTTCATTTCTATTTACTAAAAAGTAATGATAAATAAAAAAATAATGCCAGAATTACTTTGGCAGATAGTACAAATTCATATAAATTCAAGAATTACATAAAAAACTGCTACATATTGTCTAACATGGACATATACACAGGTATCTTTTCTGCACTGCCTTTCTAAGTGAGCAGTATGAGGATAATATAATAATTGGTGCTTCTGTTGAGTGCATATTCTTTGGTGAGTGATTTGAATATACCATCTTGTTACCTATGAGGCACAGAGAAGTCACGCACAGAGATAGCTAGAGATTTCAACCTAGACTGAATGACTTAAGAATTTGGGCCACTTCATAATATTGATATAATGATATATTTTGCAAAATCAAGGGTAAAATGCTTATTTCTTAAAAATTCAGTAATCTTTGCTACCTGCAGTTGTATCATTTTCTAAAGAAAATTTTATTTATTTGAAAATTTGTGATACAGTTAAAATGCAGCCTGATCAGGACTTTTTTTTTTGGCATACAGTTCCAACTGAATATTTATGCATTATTTCACAAAGTAGTTGAGCTATTCTGTTACACATCGTTTTAAACTATCATAGTAAATTCATAATTAATAATATATTTATAACCTCACAATTGCATTAAATCTTCTCCTATAATGAGGTTAGAATACTAAGCAAGTGTAACATTCATCACATTCGGAGGTAGTCAGCTGACAAACAGCTAGAATAAAAATCTGAAAAATAGGTCTGTTGTAGGCTGCTACAGCCAATATAGTCTATAGCAATTTCAAAATGGATATTAATAAAAATACTCTGTTATGTCTGAAGGGGCAAAAATAACAGATAAGAAGCATCATTATCATTTACCCAAAAGATTGATTAAAATTCTAATTCATATTTTTTTAGACTTACTAAAGATATTCAAGATCAGTAAGTAAAGAGCAAACAAGAAAAAACAACAACAAACAAATGTGCATTAAGGAGAGAACCTTCTTTTCTACCACCCACATGCCTTCTAAAGCAGGCAGGTGAAAGAAGTCCACTTGAAATGTTAAGTAAATGGTAACACTTTGATACTGTCAAGTTGATTCTAGATGAATGCTGCCTATCATTCTGAAAGGAGCATCAAGCTAGATTCCATGTCACCATTATATAAAATTATTACTGTGTAAGTTTATATGTCTTTAATTCATATGAGCATGTCCTTTTATAGTTTCAAAGTGGGTTCATGCTTCATATTCATTTAATTCTCACATTATTAATCTCAAAAATATACAAACAACTCCTGCAGCTCCATTATAGAAAAATAAACAACCCAATTAAAAAGTGGGCCAAAGAACTTAACAGACACTTCTCCAAAAAAGATATAAAAATGGCTAACAAACACATGAAAAGATGCTCAACATCACTCATTATCAGAGAAATGCAAATCAAAAC
>ML660777.1:3160183-3171403 GCA_007570785.1 Antilocapra americana | reverse complement strand
GTTCTGGAGGGGGAGCATGTGTGAACCCATGGCGGTTTCATGTCATTGTATGTCAAAACCAACATAATAAAGTAAAGAAAATTTTTTAAAAAAAATAGAAGTCATCAAAGAATGTAAAAACTGAAAGATACAATAGAGGTCATGTAATATTATCTTCACAGATAAGGAAATCTAGATCCAAACTCCTTTCAGAATATGAAAACCAGAATGGTGAGGGATCCCAAGCCAGTGTGAAATGGTTGAATCTCGTGCCCAAGAAATCCTTGCTCAACTAGATTAAATGGAATAATGTAATGCAGGAAACTAATCTGTTTAAATTGGAACCAAGAGATGGTAGAAAAGCAATTTGCATGGAATTCAGACACGAAATGATATTAAGGAAGGCTAAATTTACATGTTATTTGCATATAGTAAAATAAAGCTTTATGCTTTAATCCATCACAAGATAAACTAGTTGGGTAAATTACACCTAGGTGGAGGAATTTTTTCTTAAATAGCATGTGATTTCAAGAACTTAAAACAGAAAAATAGAACAAAGAAGCATTTACTAAAATTGCTTTCCTAATAACAGATTCAAGAATGCTACACTTTTTTTTCTTTGCTTTGCTTTTTCAGAAAGACATGCTGGACATACAAAATATTTTGAAAGTAAGGTGCAGTGCAAAACTCAGTATGTTTTTATCTGGTTCAGTGCCTTTAAATCCTTCATTAAAACTGCCTGTTCATCTCAGGCAGAAAAAGCTTCTACATTATGTCAATATTTTAAGGACAATATTGGGAAAAAACGTTGCTTTTCAATAATTTTTCTCCTTAATTAAGTTTTGTGAAAAAGAATTCCAGAACAGAAGGAGAAAAAAAAATATTTCTGGAAGATGTGCTGTCCTGTGGACATAGAGCAGATTTCTGATGACCTCAGAAAACTTGTGTTTCTCAAAACTGCCTCTTGCTTACTCCTTTGTGTTGCCTGAGCCCCTTGGTTACAGTCTTGATCCAGGAGAAACTGAACTAAGCAGTGGAGAGTGTCTGACTTTTGTTGGGGGGGGCTCCAAAATCACTGCAGATAATGACTGCAGCCATGAAATTAGAAGACACTCCTTGGAAGGAAAGTTGTGACCAACCTAGACAGCATATTAAAAAGCAGAGACATTACTTTGCCAACAAAGGTCTGTCTAGTCAAGGATATGGTTTTTCCAGTAGTCATGTATGGATATGAGAGTTGGACTATAAAGAAAGCTGAGTGCTGAAGAATTGATAATTTTGAACTCTGGTGTTGGAGAAGACTCTTGAGAGTCTCTTGGACTTCAAGGAGATCCAACCAGTCCATCCTAAAGGAGATCAGTCCTGGGTGTTCATTGGAAGGACTGATGTTGAAGCTAAAACTCCAATACTTTGGCCACCTGATGTGAAGAGCTGACTCCTTGGAAAAGACCCTGATGCTGGGAAAGATTGAGGGCAGGAGGAGAAGGAGACGACAGAGGATGAGATGGCTGGATGGCATCATCGACTTGATAGCCATAGGTTTGGGTGGACTCTGGAAGTTGGTGATGGACAGGGAGGACTGGTGTGCTGCAGTTCATGGGGTTGCAAAGAGTCAGACACAACTGAGTGATTGAACTGAACCGAACCACATGGAAGTTAAAACTACAAATTTGCTTTTGTGAGCACCATTTGGGGAAGAGCATACTTACAGGTTCTTTGAATTGCTGGGATTTTAATATTATATTCATGAAGAATATTGTTTTTAAAAAAATAAAGCTCTACTAACATCCAGTTGATAAGTTCTCCTGGCCTAAAGCCTAAAACCATACTGTGACTAATGAGCTGGGAGTGACTTCTGGCTTTCTAGAGAGCCTTGCAGGGAAGCTGATGGAGGAGGGCAGAGGAGGAGACTAGTGGGGAAGAGATAAAAGGGCCACTAAAGGGAATCCTGAAGAGAAGGAGAACTAAGATTTCAGAAAGGCTTCTGATAGGTGGGTGGTCCTTTGCACATTTCTCTCATTCAAACCAAATGTCTGAGTCTTTAGAGGTTTGCCTGCATAGTATTTAAGGTTTGTAAGCATAGTATTACATTTTCCTAAATGTAGACTATTTGTCAGCTTAAATATTGCTTGCCTTGTTTGTAGAAAGGAATGAAGAGCAGCTGCCAAAGTGAGAAACTAAATTTTCTCTGTGTGAGACTACAGCCTGTTAAATGGCCATTTTCAAATGAATTTCATAATTCACATTTATTGCTGCTTTATGATTTATAAGCTAGAAAAATGTCTTCAATGGACAGATAAGACCTTATTTCTAAAATGCAATAGTCCTTTGTGGTTGATAATTGGCAGCATTTGTCAGGGTGTATATTTCTGCCTGTGGCTATTTTGTTGTTGTTCAGTCACACAGCTGTGTCCGACTCTTTGTGACTCAATTTACTGCAGCACGCTAGGCTTCCCTGTCCTTCACTATCTTCCAGAGTTTCCTCAAACTCATGTCGATTGAATTGATGATGCCATCCAACTATCACATCCTCTGTCACCCGCTTATCCTAATCTGAATTCTTCCCAGCATCAGTCTTTTCCAATGAGTGGCTAAATTTATCAAGTGGTCAAAGTATTGGCATTTTCGTTTCGGCATCAGTCCTTCCACTGAATATTCAGGGTTGATTTCCTTTAAGACTGACTGATTTGATCTTCTTGCTGTCCAAGGGACTCTCAAGAGTCTAACGCCATAGTTTAAAAACATCAATTCTTTAGTACTTAGTTTCTTTATGGTCCAAATCTTTAAAAAGGCAGTTCCTTTCCAGTTTGCCCAGTGATCATCCATACTTATATTCTATCAGTATTTGCTGCATTCCAAGGCTATATCCAGATATATGATGGATTTCCAGCTGAGCTATTTCAAGTCCTAAAAGATAATGTTGTTAAAGTGTTGCACTCAATATGCCAGCAAATTTGGGAAACTTAGCAGTGGCCACAGGACTGAAAAAGGTCAGTTTTCATTCCAATCCCAAAGAAAGTCAAGCCAAAGAATGTTCAAACTACCACACAATTGTACTCATCTCACACACTAGCAAAGCAGTACTCAAAATTCTCCAAGCCAGGCTCAACAGTACATGAACCATGGACTTCCAGATGTTCAAGCTGGATTTAGAAAAGGCAGAGGAACCAGATATCAAATTGCCAACATCCATTGGATAATCGGAAAAGCAAAAGAGTTCCAGAAGAACATCTACTTCTGCTTTATTGACTACACCAAAGCCTTTGACTGTGTGGATTACAACAAACTGGAAAATTCTTCAACAGGTGGGAATACCAGACCACCTGACCTGCCTCCTGAGGAATCTGTATGCAGGTCAAAAAACAACAGCTAGAACTGGACATGGAACAACAGACTGGTTCCAAATTGGAAAAGGAGCACATCAAGGCTGTATATTGTCACTCTGCTTATATAACTTATATGCAGAGTACATCATGCAAAATGCCAGGCTGGAAGAAGCACAAGCTGGAATCAAGACTGCCAGAAGAAATATCAATAACCTCAGATATGCAGATGACAACTTCCTTATGACAGAAAGTGAAGAGGAGCTGAGGAGCCTCTTGATGAAAGTGAAAGAGGAGAGTGAAAAAGCTGGCTTAAAACTGAACATTCAGAAAACTAAGATCATGGCATCCAGTCCAATCACTTCATGGCAAATAGATGGGGAAATCATGGAAAGAGTGGCAGACTTTACTTTCCTGGGCTGCAAAATCGCTGCAAAATCACTTCAAGTGGGGACTGCAGCCATGACATTAAAAGGTACCTGCTCCTTGGAAGAAAAGCTGTGACCAACCTAGACAGCATATTAAAAAGCAGAGACGTTACTTTGCCAACAAAGGTCCATCTAGTCAAAGCTATGGTTTTTCCAGTGGTCATGTATGAGTGTGAGAGTTAGGCCATAAGGAAAGCTGAGTGCCAAAGAATTAATGCTTTTGAACTGTGGTGTTGGAGAAGACTCTTGAGTGTCCCTTGGACTGCAAGGAGATTAAAGCATTCAGTCCTAAAGAAAATCAGTCCTGAGTTGGAGGGACTGAAACTTATTTGAAGCTCCAATACTTTGGCCACCTGATGCAAAAAATTGATTCATTGAAAAAGACCCTGATACTGGGAAAGATTGAATGTAGAAGGAGAAGGGGATGACAAAGGATAAGATGGTTGGATGGTATCACTGACTCGATGGACATGAGTTTGAGCAGGCTCCGGGGTGATGGACAGGGAAGCCTGGCATTTTGCAGTCCATGGGGTCGCAAAGAGTTGGACATGACTGAGCTGAACTGAAGGCTATGTCTAGATATACAGTAAAATTAGCTCTGCTTTCTCTTATGGATATCTATGAATACCTTCCCTATAAATATGATTGATGCATGATGCAAATATATGACTATTTTCTATACTTTGAGATTTTCTAAGAAATCTATATTCCTAAAATATCATTGGAGTGTATATGGCATCTCTTTTTGAGCTTATTAATTTTAAAATATCAATTATCCTTAGTAAATTAATACAATAATTTCCTAATACTTTAGCTAGGATTGATTTTATTACATGGGTTTCAAGTCAGCAAACATTTATCAGCAACATTTTATGTTTGAAATATAAAAATACTTACTTTGTGGGATACAAACAAATAAAGAGATATCCCTTCACCTGGATACTTGTTAAATCACCAAACTGTGAGTTGATTAAAGATAATGTGTCTTTTATAGTGCTTAGAATGGTAGAATAAATGAATGATACTTATTCAATATATTACTGAATGATTCCAGTAGCTCCCTCATGCCCACAAATACTTGTGGTCCTTAGTGTATATTATGAACCATACGTAACATAGATAGCCAATGGAAATTTGCTGTAAGGCTCAGGGAACTGAAACCAGGGCTCTGTAACAACCTAGAGGAGTACGATGGAGTAGGAGGTAGGATGGAGGCTCAAGAAGGAGGGAACACATGTATACCTATGGCTGAGTCATGTTGACGTATGGAGGAAACCGGCATAATATTGTAAAGCAATAAATAAAAGGAAGAACAATTTTAAAAATTTAAAAAAGTGTTTTTGGTAAAGAGAAGAGGATTGATAGATGCTTCATAAAGGATGTTTCATATGTCTTGATTGTTGGTAGAATTTAGGCAGCTTATGGGAAAAGGACGTGGAAATTTTATTAGCATAAACAGTAAAGACTGAGACCCAGAGATTAAAAATTAAAGAGTAGATCCCATTTGGGGGATTGATGAGTTCCTTTAATGAAGCATGGGGTGGGGAGTAGAAACAGAGATACAAGACTTGTGACCATGAATGGCATCCTATGGAAAGCCTTGCAAAGGAGCTTAGATGTTATTATGAAGATTGACAAATAAGGAGCTACTTGAACATGTAATGGAATGATATCATTGAGTACCTGGTATGAATAGAAAATGTAACATGATTTGGAGACAAAACGCAGGTCTTGCCTACTGCACAAATTGATAAAGTTGGCTTATAGCTCAATGAATCTAAGAACGTTGCATAAATTGTTTAAACACTACATAAACTGTTTGAAAGCTGTCTACATAAGAATTTATTTCTGTGCCAAATTTACATTTTTGCCAAAATTGGGTGTCCTCCTTTTCTTGGCCTTCTGGCCCTTTTAATGTTGTTGTTGTTTAGTCTCTAAGTCATGTCCAACTCTTTTGGATCCCATGGACTGTAGCCCAACAGGCAAAAATATTGGAGTGGGTTTCCGTTTCCTTCTCCAGGCAATCTTCCCAATGAGCAGGGATCAAACCCACGTCTCCTGTGTCTCCTGCATTGTAGACAATCTTTAGACATTTGGTAACTATATTCAGATGGTCCTGTGAATACTATACGTTTTTCTTGGTGTAGGACTTATATGGTGAAAACCTTCAGCTGATGGCCTGTGTGTGCCCTGGGAGAAGAATGTAGACCCAGGGGAGGAGAAGAGCTCCATAGTCTATTAATGTAACAAAATATGTGACTTGAAGGAGATGTTCTTCAAACATGAAGCAAGAACACAGAAAATGAATCTGGGATTTTGTCTTAAATGACGTTATTGCTAATGCTGTGCCCCGTGTCTTCTAAAATTTCAATGTCTAAAATCTTCTAAAATCCCTGTGTCTTCTAAGTGTTTATAAGTCTATTCAAATTTTCAAAAAACAGAAATACCTACCTTTACAAATTCTAAGTGGTACCCAGGGCTTATGATGCACCATTTTCATAGATTTTTAATGATAGTCACATGATCTCTTTTAATTTCCCCATATCAAGACTTAGAAAGGGCTCCTTTCATCAATCAGAGGGTATATGCAAAATGCCCCTTTCAAAAGAGATTGCTCATTGGTAGAAAGGATTGGATTCAATGTTTTGGAACTTGCCCTTTCTTTTTTTTCCCAGATGGGTGCTTGTTAGAGGGTTATTAGAAGTAGCTAAATGAAAAAGCAATTATGAGCACTCTATGGACAAATCTGCCTTCATTTCTATTTGAATGCTGAAGCATTCACAGTATTTGTTGTGTGTTCCTGGTAATGGAATTCAACCCTTTATCTTTTGTTAAAATATATTTCAATAATATATGACTATGCAGATATACAGAAAAGCTTGTATTACAGAATCAGTCTCTCTGTAATTGTTCTGTTATGATAAATATGAAGTCTCTCTCTTCATGTAACTACAATAAGGATGTGACCTTTGAATTGTTCAAGGTATGCATGTATGTGAATTTTATTGATATTTCAGTCACTCAAATAAAGAGGAATCAAACACAGGAATGTTACCAACATATCTTCTGAATAAGTAAAACTTAAGGAAAAACTAATAGCAAATAACCCATGTTACTTAGTTTTTTTTTATTTTACCTGAATGTTTTAAATTAGATTAACATTAAAATATTTTTTAAAATTGCATACCTGTAATATGTATTGTCCAGATGTGTGACAGATTGTCCATTTTCAATAAAAATCAATCTCTATAGACTATTTTTTAAAAGTATTGAAAAGAGTATATCTTCTGTAACCATAAGAAATAGAGTAACTTGTGGAGGTGAAATTTAATTTCATTTTATGTGTAGGATATCTCATTTAGCTACAAAATCTGTGAGTAGGACAAATTCTTGTCAACTGTTGCTAATTCACTTTTATTCTTACAGTATTTTAAAAATGCTTTTTGCAAAAGAGGAAACAATTATTTTAAAAGTAAATATAAAAATTGTCAATGCTATTATGAAGCTTATTTTCATGCTTCAGAATGTTGAATATACAGTAGTAATTAGTCTTTATCTCATTTCTATGATATCAGCTTAAAATACTAAAAAGACGCCTGCTTTATGAATGAAGAAACAGAGGACTGTTTGGCTTAGCTCATGAGAAGACTCTCTGCTTTAATAGTTACCTGATAGCGACATGCATTAGGACCAGGACCTTAGTGCCTAATTATCCTAAGAAATCGTCATGAAACATTTCATTGAATCATTTATGTTAAAGGACTGCTGTGAGCACTGTGGAACGTGCAAAGAACTAAATGAAGTGGATATAATATTTCAGAAAGCTAAACTGAAGGAGAAAAAGAATACAAGTACTAATAGTATAGAGACTCAGAAGCGGGAGATGTCACTATGAGTTCTTGTACAGGCTTCAGTTAGAACTTTTAAAGTAGTTGCAATTTGAAATGGAGGAAGGAAGACGTAAGGGCGCTGGTGTGAGTGAATGACAGCTGGTGGAAGCCAAACACGTTCGCGGGACATCTTGTACATGCAGGGACTCCAGATGAAGATCATTCTCCAAAGCCCAGATAATTCCTCTGCTCAAAAGCTCCATTGTTTCGTGGACAAAATTCATTTTTTTCTGCACTGAATTTTTTCTTTTCATTTTGTTTGCTCTTCTTGTCATGCTGTTCATGCTGTTTATGATTACTGAAGTTTAACTTTCAAGACTCACTTCAGGTTCCACTAAAATTCTATAGCTATTTAGCTATATTAATGTTTATTATTATATAAATACTGTAATTAATTATTTCATACAATTTATTAAAGCTTATATTGTGGTTTTGTATACATTAGTAGACTTTTACTTCTAATAAAGATGTGGCACATACATATACAGTGAATATTATTTAGTCACAATAATGAAGGAAATCCTGCCGAAAACATGGATGAATTTAAAGGACAATATGCTAAATGAAATTGGCAAGACAGAGAAAGACAAATGCCATATGATTTCACTTATGTGTGCAATGTTAAAAAAAAAAAGTTAAACTCATAGAGAGTAGAATGGTGATTATCAGAAGTTGAGGGTGGGCAGGGAAGGAAAGATGCTGGTCAAAGTGTACAAGCTTTGTTATAAGACGGTAAGCTCTTGGGATAATTATAGCATCATGCCTATAATGAATAAAATCATGTTGTGTACTTGGAATTTGCTAAAAGAGCAGACCTTACGCCTCTCACTACCCACACACAAAAGGTGACTGACTATGTGAGGTGATGGATGTGTTAATTAATCTAATTGTGGTAATCATTTCACAAAGTATACATGTGTCAAATTATTGTATACTTTAACATACAATTTTATTTGTCAATTATAAGATCAATGAAGCTAAACAAGTTAAAAACAAAATAAATGCAATGTGTGATTCTAGATTAGGCCTGGGCTTAAAACAAAATGTTTAAAATGATGTAGTTGGGGAAATTTAAATTGCATTTCAGATTTATTATTTGATAAGGTATAAATATTAAATTTTCTGATCATTGTATTTTGGTTACAAAGGAGAATGCTCCTATTTTCAGAGATACATGATATTTATGGATAAAGTGTCATGATATCTGCAATTAACTCAATTAGTTCAGGGGAAAAACAGATAAAGCAAGAGAATCAGAATGCTGACAACTGGTGATTCTAGATGAAGAGCATTGGTATTGGAGGTTCATTGTGCTATTTTTGCAACTCTTCTGTAAAAGTTTGAAATATTTTTCAAAATAAAAGTTGGGAGAAAATACCTTCAGTTTATCTTTTTATACTGGATATAGAAATCTACATGATTTTTTTCTTATTATTTATCTTTTACCTTGTGTTATTTTCTAATGATATTGACATGGTCATTCTTATTATTGTTCACCAGTATATAATCGGCCTTTTCCCCTCTGGCTGTTGAAAGAATTTCTCCCTTGTTTTTGTTTACATCAATTTGGTGTGACTACATATGGTTTTCTTTATATTCAGATAGATATAGTTTTCTTTGTATTCACTCTTTGTATTGTGTTGAGCTTCTTGGAAGTATGAATGAATATTTTTCATGAAATTTGAGAATTTTCATTATTACTTATTCAGGTATGTTTTCCATTCCCATCTCTCTCATTTCCTTCTTGGATTTCAGTTACTTGTATATTAGATATTTTGGTATTGTCTCACATTTCTCTGAAGCTATTTCTTTTACTTGTTTTGGTCTTCCTTCTCTCTGAGCTTTATAGTTCAGTTTCTATTTCTTTGTCTTCAAGTTCACTTTTTCCTCCCTGTTGCCATCATGTCTAATCTGTTAAATTCATCCAATGAGCATTTAAAGTTCTAGTATTTTATTTTTAGTCTTAGAATTTACATTTGTTTCTTTTTTAATAGTTTCCATTTCTCTTCTGAAATTCCTCTTGTGCTTCCTCATTATGTTCATCTTTTCTTTTAAATGCTTTTAAGGTCTTTGTCTATAAACTCCAATATCAGTGTCATTTAAAGGTCTATATCTATTGGCTCTTTTCTTCTGCTTATGAGTCAAAGTTTCCTGTTTCTGCACACACCTAGTATTTTCTGTTCTTTATTAATGTAAGCAGGTCATTATTAAACATTACCTTTTTTATTCAAATGTTGTTGAATGGAACAACAAAATTGTTGAAGGTCTGGAGTTTGAGTTGCTCTATCAGCTAGGTAATTTACAGTTTTATCCTTTTAAGGCTTGCTTTCAGGCTTAACATCTTGGATTATGAAATTACTTGTTTTGTACAGTATAGCATCTCTGTGCATTGTAACATCCCTGTTTTCTACCCGCTGGCTTCCAGTCACTCTCCCCTACCAAACATAACAAATACTGAGGTCTCAAACATTGCCAAAAGTTCCCTGATAAAGGGTCAAAAATTATGCTAGCTAAGAAGCACTGATCTAGAGTAGCCATTTATATGGGATCAAAATAGCTCTTCTTCTATGTGTTCTCAAAAGAATGCTCAGGATATTTAATGAGGTATCTCTACTCTGGTTAGTCAGAACTCTACGACTTTGCAGTACTCTGTGGTCTCAGTTCAGCTCATACCTCCCCAGTAGCCGTATTTTGTCAGCCTCATGGAATCTTGCCTAGTGCATTTTCTGTTTGGTATTCAGGAGGATTCCTTTGCAGATCTGTGGAGCTCCGTCTCAATGCGGCTCCCTCATCTGTGTTACTCTGCCTTGCAGATTCCATCAGCACCTGCTATCCTGAACTCTAAATTTTCTTTCTTCCACTCACCAAGACATCACCAGCAGAACTCTCTGGGTTCTACTGCTCAGTGCAGTGATTTGCATAACAGTTATGGACAGAAAACTGACATTATTGTGGAGATTGTCTTATGTGGCTCTGTGTCTCAATGACTGTATCCCTGAGCTATCTTCTCTCCTATGTTTGAAAGCAGTTGCTATGTATATTTGTCCAGTTTTATTATTGTTTACAGGGAGAACTTAACACAGGATGACTATTAATCTTTCATAATTTATTCTCATAGCTGTCACTCTCTTTGGAACCTGAATATTTCTAGTTTGCTAACATGGTCTCAAGGGCTTTTCTATTTGTTTGTTGTCAGGTTGACAAAGCATCATACCATGTCACTGACTGTGTTTCTTTGCCAGCCTTATTAGATTAATAGCTGTATCCCTTGATATACTCAGGGAATCATGGACCCTGGATTATATGATTTTTCTTTCTTGAACACATGAACATTTTCTATGTAATGGACTGTATCGCTTTACCTTAATCTAACACACTACTTCCTTTACATTTTTATACAATTATTTTTTACTACCAACATCACTCATCTTTTTTTTGCCTTTGGGAATTTACTTTACACTAAAAAAGCTACTTTATTGACTACAGTTATTTTATTAACTAACATTTCTAGATAACACTCAATATTTTTTTTAAAAAATACAGCAACACTCTGGATAATAGGCTCCAGTTCCGTCCACCTGAGTAGAACTGATTCAAATG
>ML660777.1:3142404-3160173 GCA_007570785.1 Antilocapra americana | reverse complement strand
GGAACTGGAGCCTATTATCCAGAGTGAAGTAAGCCAGAAGGAAAAACAACAATACAGTATACTAAAGCATATATATGGAATTTAGAAAGATGGCAACGAGAACCCTGCATGCAAGACAGCAAAAGGAACGCAGACATATAGAACAGACTTGTGGACTCTGTGGATGAGGGCAAGGGTGGGATGATATGGGAGAATGGCATTGAAACATATTAATTATCATATGTGAAATCAATTGCCAGCCCAGGATTGATGCTCGGGGCTGGTGCACCGAGATTTCCCAGGGGGAGGGAATCGGGAAGGAGGAGTAAGGGGGGTTCTGGAGGGGGAGCATATGTAAACCCATGGTGGTTTCATGTCATTGTATGGCAAAACCAACACAATAAAGTAAAGAAAATTAAAAAAAAGAATACAGCAACAAGAAACTTTGAAAGAATTAATTTCTGATGAGTATTGTTTTCCTACCTTACTTTTGCTTATGATTTTTTGAATCTATCTTTTGTGATTGTTAATTTCATCATAAGCCTAATACTCAGCCTCTTTTATGACTAGGGTAATATAAGTGAACTAAGCTATTTCATCATAAAGCAAATTCTCAGCCACTTTTTTATGACTAGTGTAATAGTGAGTGAAGTAATAAAAGACTCAGGAAGCAAAGTTCCAGCCACAGTCTAGCTCATGACTAGTTATATTACATTTAGCAATTTACTTAATACATTTGGTCTCAGCCTCCAGATCCTTAATGGGCCAAATGCTCTCTAATGTCCCTTCCAACTTTAAATTCCATCTTGGATCTTAAAGGCACTTGGAATATCTCTCTTTTCCCAAGCTAGCTAAGTCAGGCTCCAAAAGAAATTATAGTTATTGAAAATGCCCTTTTACTACAGTCAACAAAGGACAAAATGTTATAAGAATTAAAGCAATTAGAAAATGTTTAAAGTGCTCTTATTTCATTTCAGTTCAGTTTAGTCACTCAGTTGTGTTTGACTCTTTGTGACCCCATGAACTGCTGCACACCAGGCTTCCCTGTTTATCACCAACTCCTGGAGCTTGCTCAAACTCATGTCCCTTGAGTCGGTGATGCCATCCAACCATCTCACCCTCTGTCGTCCCCTTCTCCTCCCACCTTCAATCTTGCCCAGCAGCAGGGTCTTTTCCAAGGAGTCAGTTCTTTGCATCAGGTGGCCAAAGTATTGGAGCTTCATTTTCAGCATCAGTCCTTTCAATGAATATTTAGGACTGATTTCCTTTAGGACTGGCATCTTTTAGTCCAAGGGAGTCTCAAGAGTCTTTTCCAACACCACAGTTCAAAAGAGTCAGTTCTTCACCGCTCAGTTTTCTTTATGGTCCAACGCTCACGTCTATACATGACTACCAGAAAAATCATAGTTTGACTAAATAGACCTTTGTTGGCAAAGTACTGTCTCCGCTTTTTAATATGCTGTCCATGTTTATCATAGCTTTAGTGATATAATTTTGTATTATAATTCAGGGGGCAGAATATGGTCTTATCTATTTTTTATGTTTCTGTGTATCTTATACATGATAGATCTTGACTCTTTCACATTTTTATATGTCTGCAAAAGGAAAATGAAGGCTGAATCATTTCACATGCCAAAAGAAATGTGGCTTCAAAATGTGACCTTTTCTGTGATTCTCATGGTACCATCTGTCATTTCATCTGGATTGTGAGTTGATCCCACCCTGGACCTACACTTATTCTTCAACTGTGAAAATCTGGCCTTTGTTAATGTGTGCATCTGCCAACCTTGGGTTGAGTAGAGCTCTGTACTGTGAATAAGAAACTGCCAGGATGCAGATGTCTGCACCAAAAGAGCTGATGTTTCAGTGGAGAGGATTGACAAGATAGCCAATAATTATAAATCCAGTGCACAAGATACTAGAGAATCAAGGCCAGAAGAGATTTGAAGTTTCTTGCACTGTTGGGCTTCTTCTCTTGTGCTTCTGCCATCACCACAAGGAGAGCTTTGACAAATAGCACACCTGCCTTATCCCCAGACCATGTTCACGATGAATACATAAGGAGCAGACTTGAGCAACAAGGCCAGCAGAGTTGGGCCTAAATCAGTGAAATCCATCCCACCTGCAGATATAGGAATGAGAGAAAAAGATTGCAGTTTTAAGCCACTGATTTTTAGGGTGGTTCATTTTAATTTACAATTTATACGTACCAGAATGTAAAATTTAGCCAGGTACAAGTCCCAAAGTGCTTTAGAACTGCTGAGTTGAGAAATTTAAACATATAAGTGATTCTTGGTTTTATGCCATTAGGTATATAGAAGTTATTTAGGAAAACATCACACTTGATTTTTAGCCAAAAGGCCAAGAAGCGATGCAGAAAAAATCAAATGGACCTTGTGATAAAAAGGCACAAGAAGGTGGAATTTACAGCAATTTTATGCAAGAAAAGGAGCAAATTCTCTCATTTGTCATATTTGCCTTGTAATTTAAAGTTAGTTTAGCATGTTATTAAAGAGCTTTGAGTTGGCCTGTGATTTTCATCTCCTGTATTAAATCATGCATCCTTAGAAAAATACTGGGATAAAATTATAATAATGCATATTTATTGGACACAAGTGATGACAGGCAGAATTCCAAAAGTTCATCATTTATTTAAGACACTGTAAAGATATGAGATAGAGATATCAATCAGAATTAATAGATTAAAAAATTTGAGATTCCAATCCCTTAAATAATTTGTCCAAGTTTATAAAGCTTCAAACCAGGGTCTCCTGCATTGCAGGCAGAGTCTTTACCATCTGAGCCACAGGGAAGGTCTTATAAAGGTAGATAGGGACATAGATGAAACTCCACTCGAGCAACATGGTTGCAGGATCAACACGCTTAACACAATGCAACCTTGGAGTATTTCTGGCCTATGACTCATATATTACTCACATCATATATTACTCACATGTGATACAGATGCATCTGGCTTCTCAGTACTGTTTCCTTCAAAAATTCCAAATAGCTCAAAATTGATTTTAAGTACTGCAGTTTTGGCAATTTAAGGTTTGCTAAGTGCAGGTGTTCTGAGTGGGTTTGCTCACACTGAGGCTCACGCTGAGTCTCTGTGTTCTGCTTGTTTGAGCAGCAGAATATGAGGACAGGGAAGGCAGCAGATCAATGATCAGCATGTTGGAAATGGGAATTTGGGGGCTCAGGGCCTCAAAGTGAGGTGGGTGGGGATGGCTTGAGAAATCTAATTGTCACATATATAACCTCCTCCTCATACTTGATGAGGAAATGTTGATTTAAAAATAATAAAATTATTATGGTAATAATGTGAACACAGAATTTTTGTAAAAAAGGTGGCAATGACATGTTTTTATTTTAAAAAGGGGAAAAATGGCTTCTCCAAAGCCATTATTTTCTTTAGTGGATACACACATACATGCTAAATCACTTCAGTTTTGTCTGATTCTTTGTGACCCTATCGCCTGTAGCACACCAGGCTCCTCTATCCAGGGATTCTCCAGGCAAGAATACTGGAGTGGGTGGCAGATGTAGATTAAAAATGTATGTAGATACTGGAAATTTTAGCTTCAGCTCATCTGCTTTTTGGGTCTTCCCAGGTGGCTCAGTGGTAAAGAATCCACCTCCCAATATAGGAGATGCAGGAGACAGATTTGATCCTTGGGTTGGAAAGATCCCCTGGGGGAGGAAATGGCAACCCACTCCAGTATTCTTGCCTGGAGAGTTCCATGGACAGAGGAGCCTGTTGGGCTACAGTCCAAGGGGTCGTGAAGAATCAGAGATGACTGAGCACGCATGCATACACACACAAGTCATGGTCCTGAGATAATTCACAATGCTTCTTTCAAATCATTTTCTTTTCCACTTTCCATACAGTTATAAAATTTTATAGAGGAGATTTTCAAGTCATTTAGACAAATGTCTATTCATTTCTTGAATTTTATCTGATGGAAAATTTTTGTATTGCTGGGAAATAATCTATGTTTCATGCATTTGCTTCACTATCTCAAACTTAACACTTCTTAACTTCTCTTTTCTTGACTTTCCACATCACTGTTGATATCACTGCCATCTACCTGTTGCTCAAGTCAGAAATAGAGTCATTCTTCTTTCCAAATATCTCATGGATTCCTTTCTTAACATGCCTATATGTCTGTTTCCCTACCACAAACTGAGTCCCTGGCACCATGATGATGATACATACTGATCCAGTAGCCTCTCACTAATTTATCTAGTTCTGTCCCTTCAGCTTTTTAATCTGTATCCCTGCAAGTCAGAGTGGTTTTTTTTTCCCTTCAGTGTAAATCAAATCCTTTACTCTCTTATGTAAAACCCTCTGTCCTTCAATGGCTTCATCCTGCATTTAGAAATAACTATCAACTTGAGCCCTGCATCCTCTGCTACTCTCATCTCTTTGTACAGTGCTTATCTTTGATTGCATTATATATTATTCCCGTTACCACTTTAAGTCATATAAAAATTGATTGATATCATCCTGTGTATTTATGTTATGCTTGATCTTTTGTTAGAATTTGAGGGCAGGGCTCGTATTATTTTAGTCAATGGCTCATAGCACAATAACATAATACCTGGAAAATATACTATGTGTATTTAATATTTTAAATATATGCTGAACAAAATCTATATTTAGAGAATTGTAACCTATACAAAGTTATCCTTTTATAACTTTAGGATGTATACACTAAGTTATATTCCTTCATATAGTTATAGATTATTGTATCCCATTTTAATCTATCTTTGCTCTCACAACCAAATCAATATTGCATTGATCAATGTCTTTTGTGAAAGTTTTGAATTTAAGTTGTTTTAGATGCTAAAAGTTGTTTTAGATGCACATTCTAATTATTTTAAAAAGTCATTATCATCTAAATTTCCAAATTTCCAACAGTTGCCTACTCTGAGAAAAATCAATATATACAAAAGTACAAAATGGAAAAAGAGCTTAATGAATATGCCTTTTAAAAAATTTGCCAGTTGACACTTTACTTTAAAAGAGCTTTACATTTAAATATCATGCTACTTCAAGATAGCATCTCTACTTGCTTATGTTTTAGAAACTTAATTTAAGGATAACTTTTTAGGATTTTATATATAAAATAAATCAAAGTACTCCAGTTTTATTACTACAGTAAATTCAAGTTCTTAAGTGAATCACTGAAATATTTGTAATAATGAATACTTTGACTTTGCCAATGTGTCAGCTTTCAATTTGTCAATGTGTCAGTTTTCAATGAGGTGACTGAGGGGACCTCATGTTTAGATATAAAGAAGGAACAGAAAGATTGGAAAGCTCAGTTGTTAACAAGTCTTTGCTGGAAGGGTTTTAAAAATTGGATTTTAACAACCAAACTCAACTGACATTGATGGCCTCTGCTAGTTACAAAAAACATAATGAATGAAAAAATGTCCTGGCAGAATGTACTGTTCCTAGAAAAAAAGCCCAAACTGACAGCCTCTTGTATAGATTTATGAGAAATAGTAAATAACCTCAAATGAAAATAATGTTAAGTGGCAAGCATATTATCCCTCTAGGGGAAAATGTAATGAAAATCCGATGTTTCAGTGCTGTATTAACATTAAGTGAAATGGTGAAGTGAACAATTATTCTTTATATTTGATTAATGTGGACAAGCGGTCCAATAATTTAACCCAGAAGAAAAAGAATACAGCATCAGAAAATTTTAGGAAAAATTTTGCTCAAATAATCTAGATTATCATTTCAGTTTAGTATGAAGCCACTGGCTGTTAGCCAAGAGAGACATTCTTTTTAATGAAAAGAGCAGTTTTCTGCAATAATAAACTTTTAAAATTTCTTCCCAAAATTTTGGCTGGGGCTCTATGTAACTAGTCCAGTACAGTCCCCCTGGGCTTATTCTACTCTTTATTACTTCATTTAACCATTTTGGCATTAAATTATTTTATCACTTTTTAAGAGGATCTTAAAGTACACATACAAAATTACATACTTCAATTAGCTTGACTCATGGTGTAGTAGGCTTTTCTACTCTTTATCACTTCATTTAACCATATGGCATTGCATTATTTTAATGTATTTGAGAGGGTCTTAAGGTACACATACAAAACCATGTTGCTTCAATTAGCTCAGCTTATAAATCAAACTATTTACAACTATTTGTGTAGGCTTTGACATTTTGACTTCTCTATCTATTTTCTGTACTACCACCTACAATAGATTTTATTATGTTGTTCTTGTTCTTAGATATTTATTCAGTCTCCCACTGCATCTGGCATGAAATGTGAGCATTCTAGCCTAGCATGCCACCCTTCTGATTATGTTGTCCCAGCCGTGTTTACAGTATAATTTTGGCCTCTCAGCTTTATAATCTTCCCTAGAACCTTACCCAGGCATGTTTTTCCTTTACCTAGCTTATTTATCTATACTATCCATTCCTTCTGACTTGTATGCCCCCCAAAGTTGTCTGACTAGACGATTCATATTCTTGCTCCAAGACCCACCTTGATAGTAACCCCCTCTCACTTGCTTTCTGTGATAGGCAGAATAATAAACATTAATAAAATAAAGATTCTGTCCTATCCCTGGAACCTATGAGTATATGACTTAACGTGTCTAAAGGAACTTTACAGATGTTGTTAAGTTGAAAATCTTGAGATAGATTATTCTGGCTTATCTGGGTGATTTAACTGAGTTTCTAGAAGTAACTTAGAAATAAATTTATTTCTAGCACAGCTCTTTCTGTCTGTGAAAGAGCTTCATGTCTAATGGGACAAATTTCCTTGACATACACAAGAAATCCACAAGATTTTTGAGTCTGTCCTGATAGCTCAGACAGTAAAGCATCTGATGCAAGTGCAGGGACCAGGTTCAGTCCCTGGGTTGAGAAGATCCCTGGAGAAGGGAATGGCAACACACTCCAGTATGCTTGCCTGGAGAATACCACGGATAGAGGAGCCTCACGGATTGCAGTCCATGGGTTCACAAAAAGTCGTACAGGACTGAGTAATTAACACTTTCACTTTCAACGGACATGAAATACTGATATCTTTGACTAAAAGAGACTAAAAGAAAACTATCAAGCTCACAAAATTTAACGGGTAGGAAATAGGCAGATCAATTTTTCCAGGTGCAAACAAGTGCTGTACTTCATACAAAAGGAAGGATATCTCTGAGGGCAAAGAGCCTTAAGACAAGAAGGCAGAACCTTGAACCACAAAGGATTACTCTCAGGCCTTGAAACCTGTGTGGTTTACCAGCTAGATTTTGAATTTCCTTTTCCTTCTATTTTATTTCTCTCTCTACTTTTTTTTTAAATGGGAATGCTTATGACTGGTACTCTATGTATGTCCCACCGTTATATTTTGGGAGCAATAACTCGTTTTCTAACTTCATAGGTTTACAGATGCAGAGGAATTTTGCCCCAGAATGGATCAGTTCTTATTCACACCTGATTTAGATTACTTAAATGACCAGAACTGGGAATTTTGAGCTGATGAGATTTATATGAGATTTTGGACTTAAGTTGATGCTGTTAATGGGCTGAGACTTTTAGAGATGCTAGAATGGAGTGGATGGTTTTACATGTGGGTTGATGTGAAGTTTTATTAATATGTACCAGAGGGAAGACTGTGTTAGACAGAATAATGGCCCCCTAATAACACCTACATCTAAATCTCCCTAACCTGTGAATACATTGTCACATGGAAAAGGGTAATTAATATTTCACATGGAATTAAAGTTGCTAATCAGATGAATTTAAGATCAGATTTTTTCCTTAAATCACTCTTTCTCTAAAATTAAAATTATATCATTTCTTTGTTTAAACTTATTTGGTGTGCTGTTGCATAACTTTTTATTTTCAATTAAAAAATTATTTTAGGTGAATCTGTGTGATTTAGTATAATTTAAATTATTTCTTTGGAATTCAGTTTAATATAGTATTTTTATTATAATCAGTGGGTTAAGTCAATATTCCTTTAATTGAAATGACAAATATATTTAGTCCAATTTCTTCCATGTTATTATGTTGTCATTTTATACTTTTAAAATCCTCTCACTGGGTGTTTTCTTTGCTTTGATTTTTTTTGGTGTGGGTGTATGTATGTGGGTGTGCGTGTGCAGTTCTTCTGATATTTAGGAAAGTTTCCATCATTTTAGGAGTTGATTTTGTGTTTTATTTCTAAAGTTTAATAATTTTTTCAAGTATGACCTATATATAAAAGAGCATATGAGATGTGCACAGCTCAGTAAATTTTTACAAAATGGGAACACTCATTTAATTATTGCCAGGTTGAGGAAATTGAATGTCCCTAGCACCTACAAAGTCCCCTTATACCTTCTCCAATTTGCTAGCACACTTCTAAATATAACTATGATTCTGACTTTTAAGACCATAGATCAGTTTTGATTATTTGGAACTGTATATAATCTGAATTATATAGAAGTTGCTCTTTTGTGTTCTGTTGTTCAGTGTTATGTTTATGAGATTCATCTGTGTTATTGCACATAGAATAGTTGGCTTATTCCCATTGCTCTGTGGGATTCACGTGTACAGCTATAATAGCATTTATCTCCTTTACTTTTGATGGACATTTAGGATGATTATAGTTCTTGACTCTTAGAGACACTTTACTGAGAACATTCTTGCTCCTTTTTATGATGCACATACATATACACTTCAATTGAGTGTGTAACTGTGAGTAAATTCTTTTGCATAGTTTACAAATATATTCAGGTATAAGGTTTTATGTGTAATTTTCTGATAGCTTGTATCAATAAAAGTAATTTTTCTCAATTCTATTTTCTGTTTATGTGTGCATTTTAAATCTTGAACAAATATTAAGCTTTATGCAATAAATTTTTTCAACATCTAGTTAGATGATAATATGAATTTTCTCCTTATATCTGTTATTATGCTGTATTACACTGATTACTTTTCAAACTTAAGTCATCTCTAATAAATCAGATAACCAAGATGCAATGAAAAAAATTCTTAGAAACATACAAGCTACCGGAATTGACTCAAAAAGAAATATAAGATCTGAATAAACCTATAGTAAGTAAAAAATAAAATCAATAGTCAAACCTTCCCAACAAAGAAAAGTCTGGGACAGCATGGCTTAACTTATGAATTCTACCAATCCTTTAAATAAGAATTAACACCAAATCCTTCTCAAAACTCTTCTGCAATTGAATGAGTTCCTAACATTCTGTGAGGCCAGAATTAACATGATGTGAATTTAATTGTAGTTACTGATATGCTTCCCCTTCATGAATCACAGCCTTGCTATGACAAAGAGGCTTGTGTAACTCAATGGAGCTATGAACCATGCCATGCAGGGCCAGCCAGCGTGGATAGATCATCATGAAGAGTTCTGAAAAAATGTGGTCCGCTGGAGAAGGAAATGACAACCCACTCCAGTATTTTCACCCGGAGAACCCTAGGGACAGTATGAAAAGGCAAAAAGATATGATGCTGGAAGAGAGCCCCCCAGGTCAGAAGGTGTCCAATATGTTGCTAGGGAGGAGGGGAGGGTAATTACTAATAGCTCCAGTAAGAATGAAGTGGCTCGGCCAAAGCAGAAATGACACTCAACTGTGGTTGTATCCAGTGTTAAACGTAAAGTCTGACACTGTATTCATTGGTAGGACTGTTGCTGAATTTGAAGTTCCAATACTTTGGCCACCTGATGCCAAGAGCTGACTCAATGGAAAAGACTCTGATTCTGGGAAAGAGTGAAGGCAAAAGGAGAAGGGCATGGTAGAGAATGAGACAGTTACATAGCATCACCAACTCAATGGACATGAATTTGAGCAAACTCTGGGAGATGATGGAGGGCAGAGGATCCTGGCATGCTCTGTACATGATGTACTCTGTACATGGGGTCACAGAGAGTAGGATGCGACTGAACAACAACACTGATGTATTTGGAATTAGTGCCATCACTTTGTTTTATGCTTGCTATTTGTCCTACCTTTCCAATGTTCTCCCTTGATCCCACTTTTGATTGCTTAGGAGTTGATTTTTTTGAAAGAGTGTTGAACCCTGTTTCTAGGCTTCCCAGGTGGCACTAGTGGTAAAAAAAAAAAAAAAAAAAGTCTGCCTGCCAATTCAAGAGATGTAAGAGACACACTTTCCATCCCTGGGTTGAGAAGATCCCCTGGAGGAGGTCATGGGCAACCCACTCCAGTATTCTTGCCTGGAGAATCCCATGAACAGAGAAGCCTTGGTGGGCTATGGTCCACAGGGCCACAAAGAGTCGGACACAAGTGAAACATCTTAGCCTGCATGCAATCTTGTTTCTACCATTTTCCTCAGAATAGGATCTTTGACTCTTTTGCTTTCAACCATTTTATGTCATCATGTTTTTAGAATTTCTAATAGCATAAAGATAGGTTTTTAAATGTAGTTTTAGAATAACTGCCTTTTAAAAGGAAAATTTAATGTGTATTTAATGTAAATTTAGTATTCTTTGGGGGGTGTGTGTGTGTATGTGTGTGTAATGAGCTGATCTCAGTAGGTTTATTTTTTTAATGAGGATTCACAGTTCCCTAGATTTTGAAAGGATCTTTAAATATTGACTTCCCATGGCATTCCATTTGGAGTCTAGGGGTTTTAAATGATCTTAGTTTTTATCGTTTCTGTGCATATGGCTCCTGTACCATACAGGCTGTGTAAATTTAGACATCACACATGTGCACTGTGACTGTTCCCTGTGTGTTTTCAGTCATAGGCCCTGGACTGATCTGAACCTCCTCAGTCTGGTGTGCAAAACTTTCAGTCCCTCTGTGGGATTTTGCAGCCCATCAAAGCTAAGCTCCCAGCTTCATGCTAGGGTGTCAGCTTCAAACCCTGACTTGCATGGTTTAGGAAACAATTGTTCACATCACCAAATGGATATTGGAAACCACTTTCAGTTCTCTCATTTACAGAGGCCAGATCCTTAGAGACTGCTCACTACTGCATGCGTGTCATTCAGCTTTGATTCTTCTCATCATTTCCAGTGCCTGAGAATTACTTTTTGCTTTTTGTTTTCCTTTTATTTTGTATTTCTAGATAATTGCAATAAGTTGAATATCCATATCAAATTAGTTGACCACATTGTATGGAGTTTTAGCAATTTAATTTTTTAAAATCTACCTTAATGATAAAAAAAATGTGTCATAGTTTGAAAAAACTAGGGTAAATTAACAAGTCATATAGCTATTGATTCAAATTTGGAAAGAACATTCTTTCTTTCACATTGTAGAATCTAGAAACTTGAGATTAGGATAATTTGCACTGATTTGTTAAAAGAATTCATTACTGAAGTTACTAAACCATTGGACTTGCTTCTGAAAAGCCACAAATTGGTGTACTCTGACCTTTTGTTCAGGTAAGAAAAATAAATCATTTTTTAAAAAAAGACCTGCAAGAGATCCTGATCGCATGGTTGTCAGCTCAGACTCCATGAAAGCAGCACTGGAAAACTAGCCCTCTGTATGTGTATTGCTCACTTTCCCAACAATATGGACTTGCCATTTTCATTTTTCAGTCCTTCTTTCTCCCTTCCTCCCTCTCTTCTTTTGTTCTTTCTTTCCATCCACAAATATTTACTGAGGACACAAAGTTACATTACCTGTAGCACTGAAAATTATTCTTGTTGCCTGAGGTGTCTGATCTAGGAATTCCATTCTAGTCGTCCCATGACCCTGCAAGTCAAGAAACTGCCTATCCAAAAACAGTTGCTGAGAGAAACGCAAGATCTTCATAACTCATTCATTCTTTACTTCCGCTTTATAAACCTCTCACTCATTACTATTTATTACACCTATTTCTCTGCTTCCATGTGTACTCATGTGCCCTTTCCCATGTGATATCACATCAAATGTGATTAGAGTATCTATTACCTTCCATCAGGGAGTATTTCTTTTTTCTTTCCTCCACAGAAATGTGCATAGCTCTTGTTTCAGCCCATAGTTTCTAAGCAGACAACTTTGCACAACCCCAGGATGGCTTTAGAAACAGAGGCCTCTATAAATAAATGTAATGAAAATTTTAGTGATGTGAGGAAACTGTCGGGTAAGCTGACTCTTAACTCCAGTGAAGTAAGAAACCAGTGTTCCAGATTCCATTTAAATCTTGCAGAACTGAAGTTACAAATGGCTCTGCTCTGATCTAGTCCCCTGGAATCCTGTTGCCAATAGCTTGCTGTAACACAAGGCGATTTCGGAGCCATACTGAGATTCCACAGAACCTGATTCTAAGATTTTTCTGGAGGCACTTGGGATAGCTCTGTGGTTCGAACAGTGATGTATGTTTAGACTCACAGTTCCATAAAAAAGACAGTGTGCTAGGTGAGGTACAAATAGCAGCTACAACTTGCTCTGAATCCCTGATTTCTCCAGTTTTGCTCTCAGGAGTCACTCATCAGTCTAGGTAATCACAATGAGGCCACCTTCATATCAACTTTATTTCCTAATAAGGACTTATGAAAACTGAAAATATATAAAACTTTATGATATCTTAGTAGCAAATATATGTTGCTAAATCATGTCTGACTCTTTGAGACCCCATGGACTGTAGCACACCAGGCTTCCCTCTCCCGGAATTTGCGCAGGTTCATGTCCACTGAGTCAGTGATGCTAGCCAACTGTCTCATCCTCTGCTTCCCTCTTCTCCTACATAGCAAGTATATAGTAGACAGACGAAGAACAAAACATATCTATTCATGTCTCTTCTGATCTGATAAATGGAAAGATTTTGAGCTTACATTTTCTGTGGCAAGTGGGTGATGTTCAGCCACAGCTGCTTGCTCCTACCTCAGGACCTTTGTGCCAACTACCTAAAGCCATCTTCTTTCTGATCTTCACACAGCTCAGATCTCAGCATAAGGGTTATCTCTTCAGAGGTATTTCCTTGGCCACCCAATGCTTTCTCTGGCTACCCAAAATAAAATGGTAGCCTCTTCATTCATATCATATGATTCTTCAAAAATTTGCTGCCTAAACTGCATCACCACATGATAAATTTTTGTTATTCTTTGTCATTTGAGTATCTTTTTTCTCCCTGTTTCCACACACGAATTTATATGCTTAGTAACATTTATAAATATTATAAATTCTAATGAATTTATAATATAAATTCAGATATTACAAATTCTGTCTTGTTGATTACAGGATATTTCTTATTTCTAGAAATATTCTTGCTGTAGTTCTTGGAGGAGGTGAAGTCATTTAGAAATAGTCTCAGGAGTGGGAATGGTTGTGAGGGGTTTTTTTGGACCTTGCTTCTAAGCTTTGGTAAGTGAGACCAGAATAACATTTAGTCTACAGCAAATTTTGTTAACTACTGAGGCAGGTACTTTGTTAGTACTTTGGGTGACTCCATGTGAACCATGATGTGTTCCATTCTAGCTACTGAGAATAGTTACTGTTCCCAACTCTGTGTGACCTCCAGCTCTATTCCCTCAAATTATTTTGGTTATTTCTTTGGCCTTAGGTAATTTCATCACCTGCATAGGCTTCCTAATATCCAACAGTATGCTTTTGGGAAAAGTATTGCAGAGTGTTCTATCCCAGCAACTCTCCCTTCTCAGTACTTTGCTCTGCGAACTCTGGCCACCTTGGTTCCCCTGACTCCCAGCTCTTTTCACTCAACTCAACTCTGACTCCACTGGACTGTGCATGAGTCCGTTCCTTCCCCCTCCCCACCTCCCTCTGTGATTTGGACACCTCAGGGCAGTAAGACCAAACAATTATAGGGCTCATCTCATTTGGTGTTCACTTTCCAGAGACCACTGTCCTTCATAATCCAATGTAAAATGTCTTGAGAGCCATTGTTTTATACATTTGGTCTAATGTTTTGGTTTTTTCAGACAGAAGAGTAGATTTGCTACTTGTTGCTCCAGTGTGGCCAGAAGTAGGAGCCCCACATATGAATTAAAATTTAAATTGAATTTGAAGAATAAGAACATTTCTGGTTTTATTAATTAATGTGCTGTCAGGATCTGATAGTGCTTGACACTAAGAAGGATAGCAAATATTTATTAAATGAAATAATGCAACTGATTTGAATCAGCTAATATTAAAAGACCTGAATTTATTTTTCAGTGAATCAAAATGTACTCTGAATTATTGTACATGGAATGTAAAATTGAAAGTACTCTGTAAATATATACTATCTTTGTTTTAATTTTCTTGTACTCTTAGAACGATTTACTAGATTATAGACATAACTCAACTTATTACTGTATCATTAAGAACTTGAAGCTGAGGCAACAAAAGCATTCACAGATACACATCTGATTATAGTGTAAAAGCTGCAAATATGCTGCTCAAATTCAAATAATGCAAATATAAACTGTAAATCTGTTTTAAAATTCATAGTATTTATTAAAAGTAGTTTGGTCTGTCCTGGGGATGTTTTGTAGTTTGTGAAGCTTCTTAGCATGTGATTATCTATTCTTGAGAAAGAAAAAGTAAAGTGATTCAAATATATAAACCATGAAATAATAACTTTCATAAACAATAACTTTTTATTTAAAAATAATAGCATTTAATTTCAATTATGGATATAATCATTTAAATAGCCTTTAGCTCATCTAACAGGTCAGAAGTTCACAACTAATCCTGAATTTCAGAGAATATGTCACACATATTGTAGTTAGTGGCATGCTGGCAGATTAACAACTGACTTCCCTGTTGGCTCAGATGGTTAAGAATCTGCCTGCAGTACAGGAAATGCAGGTTTGATCCTGGGCTGGGAAGATCCAGGATCTTCCAGGATTCTTGCCTGGAGAATTCCATGAACAGAGGAGCCTGATAGGCAAAGAGTCGGACATAACTAAGTGACTAACCCTTCCACTTTCTTCTCTTTAAAAAAAAATGAAACAAAGTAGAACAATAAAGTCTTGATTTGTGGTGTTGCCCATTTTTATGGGTTAAATGGTGCCTTCTTAAAAGATTTGTTGAAAAGGTTGAATGCTAATCCCTAATACCTCAGAATGTGTCCTTATTTAGGAATAGAGTTGTTGCAAGCGTATAGTGATGGTGAATTTATACTGGAGTAGGGTAGCCTTTAGTACAATAAGACTGATGACTTTATAAGTGAAGAAGAGACACAGAAGCACAGACACATGTAGGGGAACAGCAGAGGCAGGGATTGGAATGCTGCAGTTGCAAGCTAAGGCATGCCATGGGTTGATGGTGATCACCAGAAACTCAGCAGAAACAAGACAGGATTCTACCTAGAGTTTCAGAGGAAGCATGGCTACAGGAGACCATGATATCAGACTCCTAGCTTCCAGAACTCTGAGAGGATATATTTCTATTGTTTTAAGCCACTTAGTTTATTTACGGTACTTTCTTATGGAATCTGATATATACATGAAGTAATTGCTTTCATTATGGCCATTTTCAACCTACTGACATGAAGTCATTTAATGCAAATCTAGGAAAAGATGTTGACAGCGGATTCCTGCCAGCTGGTATGAGTAACCTCTAGCATATCCCTGCTCATAGCATTTTCTATGGATTCTTGAATATAAATTAGTTCACAGAGTTTTTTATCCATCAATCCATTTAGCAAATTTATAATGAGCACTACTATGAACCAAGAACTAGTTTAAATTCTGGGATTATATTGATATAAGTGAACAAAAAAGATCAAAAACCTCTCTGCCTATGTGGAGCTTCCATTTTACTGGAAGGATATAGAAAATATACTTATATGATATGTCAGATAGTGATATTTTAAGAAGAAAAGGGGAATAGAAAAGAGGAATAGAGAGAAAGATCCTAACTTTAAATAGGAAAAGACCTCTATGAGAATGTGATATATGAGCAGACTTGAAGAAAGTGAAAGAGCAAGCTATGCAAATATTCAAGTTATGAGAATTCCAGATTCCAACCAGAAAAAAAAGCTGATGCAGAGAGCCTAAGGCCAGGGTGTATCTCTGGCTCATTGAAGAACAGCAAGGTGGCCAGGGTAGCTAGAGTAGAATAAAAGGTTAGACTTGTGGAAATGAGAAAGTTTAAGTGGGCTCAGAATAAGCAGGGTTTTTCAAGGTATTCTTTAAAAGGTTTGGGGTGAGATGTATAGAATAGACTCGTGGACTTTGTGGATGAGTGTAAGTGTGGGATGATATGGGAGAAGGGCATTGAAGCATGTTAATTTTCATATGTCTAGTCAATCGCCAGCCCAGGACTGATGCTAGGGGCTGGTGCAGCGAGATTTCCCGGGGGCGGGGAGGGAAGAGGGAGGGGGGTTCCGGAGGGGAAGCATATGTAAACCCATGGTGATATCATGACAATGTATGGCAAAAACAATTAAAAAAAAATAATAAATAAAAAAAATTAAAAAAAAAAAAAAGGTTTGGGGTGAGATGAAAAGGCACTGGTGTGCTGTAAGCAGAGGAGTGCCGGAATCTGGTTTATGCTCTGATCAGAATCAGTCTGCCTCCTTTACTGCATTCTTTTTCTAAATCTCTTGCCTCCTTTTAGCTAGTTCTTGACAATTATCTGGGAAACTGAAGCCTCTCACTCAAACAGCATAGGAGCCTGAAAAAGAAAGATTCAGCAACGATAACACTGCCAGGGATTTAAAACAGAGAGCAAAGACTTGTCATTTCATTCTGTAGAATCTTACAAGCTTCCCAACAAAATGAAAAGACTCTACCGATAGTCATGGCTTCATTTACCATAAGCATTGAGATGGAGTTTCTGAGGTGTCCTTTTTTGGAACTGTTGTAATAGCAAAGTCTTTATCTTAACAGTTTCCAAAGCATAAAGGATAAAGAGATCTTCTAGAACAGTGCCTCTCAAACTCTCTTCCTTTTTTTTAAGCCCCAATCGAGTATGTATTATACTTAGCAAAAAAGATAAATTGCTAAGAAATTAAATACAGCATAAAGGCATGAAAATACAAGCCCAAAGTTATATTCTTAGATTCAACAGGCATAAAATCTCATGTCAGTAAATATAATAAAATAAAAGAGAAAAGAAAGAATTACAAAAAAATTGTTATTCATTGAAAGTGTGTGCCTAGATGAGTAGTAGAGAAAATTGCTATTATACTTGTAACTTTTAATATTCTGTGATTACAAATAAACAAGAAGTTGTAAGCGAAGTGAAGACTCCATATGTTAAATGCTTATGTGCACACTTTGAACAGAACCTATGCTTATCAATATTTTAAAATTTTTGATGGTAAATGAGTTTATTGAATTATCTAATCTCAGTTGGATAAACAAAGATGCTTCCATAGGATTATGCATGTATAAACTGCTTCTTTGCTTCTTTGTTTTGTTTTCATAAAATTCCTTGTAGAATAACCACCCTCACAAAAGTCTATTGATGAAACTGAAAGAAGAGATTTTATAGCAATTTCAGCAAGGTTTGGATATTTATTTTAAATTTTGGAATCAAGAGAAATGAGTGATGATGTATTTTCAAAGATCATTCTTTTTTTTAATTTTTTTTATTTTATTTATTTTTTTATTTATTTATTTTTTAATTGTTTTTGCCATACATTGTCATGAAATGGCTAACAAACACATGAAAAGATGCTCAACATCACTCATTATCAGAGAAATGCAAATCAAAACTACAATGAGGTACCACTTTACACCAGTCAGAATGGCTGCCATCCAAAAGTCTACAAGCAATAAATGCTGGAGAGGATGTGGAGAAAAGGGAACCCTCTTACACTGTTGGTGGGAATGCAAACTAGTACAACCACTATGGAAAACAGTGTGGAGGTTCCTTAAAAAGCTGCAAATAGACCTGCCATATGACCC
>ML660777.1:3079322-3141436 GCA_007570785.1 Antilocapra americana | reverse complement strand
TCAGATGGACGAAACTGGAGCCCATTATCCAGAGTGAAGTAAGCCAGAAGCAAAAACAACAATACAGTATATTAACGCATATATATGGAATTTAGAAAGACGGTAACGAGAACCCAACATACGAGACAGCAAAAGGAACGCAGATGTATAGAATAGACTCGTGGACTTTGTGGATGAGGGTAAGGGTGGGATGATATGGGAGAAGGGCATTGAAGCATGTTAATTTTCATATGTCTAATCAATCGCCAGCCCAGGACTGATGCTCAGGGCTGGTGCAGCGAGATTTCCCGGGGGGGGGGGGGGGGGGGGGGGGGGGGGGGGGGGGGTGCCGGAGGGGAAGCAAAGATCATTCTTAATCTTTTATTGGTAGCCAGTTTCCATAATTGATTCCATAATTTTTTGGTTCAATTTAAATTATCTTTTGTTGAAATATGTGAATTCTGGATACATTAATTTCTTACATGAAGATTTTTAAATGAATGATAACTTTAGTATTATTCCATCTGCTATGGACTGAATTGAATATCTGAAAATTCATCTCTTGGAGCCCTAACCTCTGATGTGACTGTATTTGGAGGTAGGGCCATTAGGGATTTAAGTAAAGTTGATAAGGTCATAAGAGTGGAGCCTGGATCCAATAGAATTAGTGTCCTTGTTAGGAAAAGCATGAGAGAACTTGTTCCTTCTCATTGTGTCTCTGTTTTTGCCAAGGAAAGTCCATGTGATTATATAGTCAGCAAGCCAGGAAGAGGGCTCTCAGCAAAACAAAATCTGTTGGAACCTTGATCTTGGACTTCTATTCTCCAGAACTGTGAGAAAATTAATTTCTGCTGTTTAAGCCATCAGTCCCCAGCTATGATATTTTGTTAAGTAGTCTGAGGAGAATAAAGCAATCAGATTCATAGTGTTTGCTGACAACACTTCACAGATGATAATGTCAAGATCATTTTTAACTCACTGACCATTATTTTAAAGTTACAACTGTGATGCAATGCAGGAGACTGAAGTTCAATCCCTGGGTCAGAAAAATCCTCTGGAGAAGGAAATGGAAACCCACTCCAGTATTCTTGCCTGGAGAATTCCATGGACAGAGGAGCCTCGCAGGCTACAGTCCTTGGGGTTGCAAAGAGTCAGACATGGCTGAGCGGCTAACTTATAGCAATCTACAAAAAACCTGTTCTTTACAGTTTCTAACTTTTAATTTTGCTCTTTAATCTTAGCTTTCCTTTGGAAAAATAATTGAATTGTTGCTTTTTATAGAAATATAAAGGTTATTAAGTATATCCAAAGTATCAGTCAATACAGCAAGTCAGACTTTCCTATTAATATATTTAAATGTCAGAACAAACCTTATTTCTTATCCTGAAGAAATAGAATGCTTATTTTGAAGTTTAGACACTCCTGACACAACTTCTTTCTTCAATACCAAAAATAGCTTTATGGGCAGATTCCATATTATCATAACTGGCTGTATGGGGGAAAAAATAAAAAAAGAATCTCCAATTTGTAATATTTACTGGTTTACTTAAAGTATATATCACCATTGTTGATAATTTTAGTCTATGAAGATAGTTTTCAGAAGAAAAAGGCTAACAGTTCTGAGAAGCCAATATAAGGTCTTACATAACTCAAAATTTATGCTATGTCACTAGTGTTGTTTACTTTAGCTGACTTTTTTTTTAAAAAAAAATCAAGACTTTCTCAATGAGGGAAGCATTGCACTGATTTACATTCTGTCACAAGGGACATAACTTAGGTAAATACTTCTAAATGTTTTCCTGATGCTCACAGTTGCAGCATCAGAACACACCTTTATATAAAGCATAAACTGTCAACCACATTTGCAGATAAAACAATTCTTCATAGTTTTATAAAATTTAGAGCTACTTGTACTTCTCAGCCATAAAGCTGAAAGAGAATTTAAATCAGAGCAGAGATTTCTTCCTTCTAATTTTTGTCATTTTCAAATCACACATATACTAAAAGAAATGCCACAAAAAATCAATATTTTCACATTCATCAACTTACAGTGAAAGAATGCTTTGCCAGTTTTATTTATTCAAGGAGTTAGTTTTCTACATCAGTAAGTAGTTTGGAAAATCATCAAGCTATGATGGTATCAGAAAGTAGACCTTGAATTACCTTCTTTACCAGAGTCATTGAATATTTCTAAGCAAATGCAGTCATTCACTAATGTCTTATCAATTATATACATATTTAATTTTTAGCAACTGCAAATGCCATTTCATGTAAAACCCATGAAACACTAATATTTATACATGGAATATTGAACATATGCTTATATTAGATTTTGAATTCAATGCCTGTTTTCAAATGATTCTTATGGTTTTAAATTTTAATCTTTTATGTTTTGTGTATACAACAGTATACATGGATGAGACATTGCAAGATCCCCAATGTAATACGTGAAACTGCAAATAATACTGATTCATATATATGCTATAATTTTTCTATACATGCATACCTATGATAAAGTTTAATTTGTGGATTATGCACATCAAGAGGTTAATCAGTCAGTATCAGTTCAGTCGCTCAGTCATGTCTGACTCCTTGCGACCCCATGAACTGCAGCACACCAGGCCTCCCTGTCCATCACCAACTCCCGGAGTCCACCCAAACCCATATCCATCGAGTCGGTGATGCCATCCGGCCATCTCATCCTTTGTCTTCCCCTTCTCCTCCTGCCCCCAATCCTTCCCAGCATCAGGGTCTTTTCCAAGGAGTCAACTCTTTGCATGAGGTGGCCCAAGTATTGGAGTTTCAGCTTCAATATCAGTCCTTCCAATGAATATTCAGGACTTATCTTCTTTAGGATGGACTTGTTGGATCTCCTTGCAGTCCAAGGGACTCTCAACAGTCTTCTCCAACAACACAGTTCAAAAGCATCAATTCTCCAGTGCTCAGCCTTTTTCACTGTCCAAATCTCACATCCATACATGACTACTGGAAAAACCATAGCCTTGACTAGACGAATCTTTGTTGACAAAGTAATGTCTCTGCTTTTCAATATGCTATCCAGGTTGGCCATAACTTTCTTTCCAAGGAGTAGGCATCTTTTGATTTCATGGCTGCAATCACCATCTGCAGTGATTTTGGAGCCCCCCAAAATAATAATAAAATAGAATAATTAAAACAATATACTGTAATAAAAGTTATGTGAATGTAGTGTCTCTTTCAAAATATCTTATTGTACAAATTTAATGCCTTTTCCATCTTCACTAAAAACTTATCATGCACTGTGGTTGTCCCTTTTGTAGTTTGAGGTACAGTAGCTAAATTAGCACAAGTTTCTTTTTCCTTCTTCACAATTTCATGGAAAGAAGATATGTTCTTACTTTAGATCTTAGCGACTTCACCATACAATTTTTTTCTTTCTTTATTAAGTTGAGAACTTTCACCTTTTCACTTAAAGGAAGCATTTTATGCCTTCTCTTTGGTATATCTCAATTGCCAATACCACCGCTCTTAGACTTTGAGGCAGTTATTACTAATAAGTAAACTAAGGGTCACTTGAACACAAGTAATTTCTCAGTAGTCAATCTGATAACTGAGACAAGATGGCTACTAAGTGACTTAACAGGTAGGATATCCTGGAAAAAGGGTAATTCAGACTTGGGACTCAGTGGAGCAGGACTTCCAGAGATTTCTTCATTCTACTCAGGTGTTTAGTCATGTCTCTTTGCGACCCCATGGACTGTAGCCCACCAGGCTCCTCTGTCCATGGGATTTCCCAGGCAAGAATACTGGAGTAGGTTACCACTTCCTCCTCCAGAGGATCGTCTGGACCCAGGGATTGAAACTGCATCTCTTTCATCTCCTACACTTGGCAGGAGGATTCTTTACCACTAGCCTGAGAAGTCATGATACTCAGAACTGCATGCAATTTAAAACTTATAAATTATTTATTTTTTTAATTTTTCATTTAATATTTTCAAACCATGTTTAACTGTGGAAAACTGAAACAGAGGAAAGCAAAACTGTAGAAAAGGGTGCTGGGGGGTGAGGTGGGGTGGGGGAGTGGGTACTACAAACAATTATTTTGATGATTTCACAAATTCATTAGCTGAAATAGTCTCACAAATAATACATTATGGTTCCAGCATTTCATCAATTATGGATAAATTCAACATATAAGCCAACATATTTTCAAGTAAATTTCATTGGAACGTTTTTTCCTTGTTTCTATGAAAGTGAAATTTTCCATATTGTCTGCATTCAAATACCATTTCCACACTCAGCAAATTGTGTCTTTTTATGTAAGAAAATATTCTGGTGACGCTTGTGAGACCACATACAACTGGAATTAAAGTAAATAATTAAAATTTTATTTCTCTGATATAGAAAGTAATATTATATGATAAGTTATAAAACAGTCATTTAAAATTTAATGTGATTGTAAAAGCAAACTGATAAAAATAAATATTCTGAGATTTTACCTAATTTGGGGTTACATTTGGCAAAGTAACTTCAAAAGGTCACACATTGTAACTGAGTTCTACTGCATATGGCTTGTGCATAGGTTTGAGTCACAGGCAATTCATCATATGAATTGGAATATGAAGTGGTTAAACCCTATTCAAAGACATGAGTCCACCCATCAGGTTCTTAGATCTTGCAACAATGTCTAACTGCTGTAGGTTTTTCTAAATACTTACTCTTAGTATCTCCTCATCAACTGGTAACAAATAGTTCATGAACTGGCATCAATATTTGGATCACACTGTGAGCAGCACTTTTGTAGGAAAGTCTTTCCCATACATTGATACTGTTCAGTACATTGGTTACATCATGAAATTGATGATAAAGAACTGCTATATCTAGTAAGACTTCATCATGACCTATATATTGTGAAAAGTATTTTATATGGATTATCTAGTTTAATTCTCACACAGCTCTTAATGGGGTGATATCATTTTCATCCCCATTTTATATGTGGAGTAACAGAAGCTTAGAAAGTTTACCTAACCAGTCTCTATTCTCACATTATGTCTTCATATTAGTTGAATGAGAGACAAACTGTGATGCTACCTCGGTAGTAGAATTTTAAGGAAGAAAAAAAGAATTATTTGTCCACAGGTAGTTCCCTACAGGCCCACCCTTCTTTCACACTGGCTTGAAATTGTCATTAATACATCAGAAATGGCCTTCAGAGGGCTTGAGAAACTGCCTCCATATTTGCAAGGCTGTGTGCAATGTTTATCAGTAGATATCTTTGCCCTACATTTTTGCTAGGAGAGGAAGATAATCGCAAGTCTCCAGGTGGCAGATAATTCCAGGCTCAGGATGACAGAGGTGGGTTAGGGTCTTGGAGTGAAGAGTAGGTGAGAAAATAAGGATATCTGATCTGACCTTGATCAGCTTCAGCTGCTAGAGAATTAATTCCTTTCATTATTCCTCTTTTGTCTTTTGATATCTTCCATTTTTCTCCTCCACCTCCTTTTCCTACTGAAACAACATAACTTTTGAAATAAATCTTCTGTTTGAATTCTAATTCCATCTGTACAGAATAGTAAAATGTGACATTATCCCCTCATTCTCTTTTGCTTTTCATCAGGCTGAGTGACCTCTAAATGCCTTTCCTAGATAATTAAATAAAGGTACCTACATTTTTGTCAGTTCTTTATTCATGGCAATAACTAATTTTAAAACTAAATATAAACTAATTGTGACCCCTACCCCAGTTCTTGGTTCATCAACACTGTCAACTAAGTCTTCATCAGTTCAGTTCAGTTCAGTCACTCAGTCGTGTCTGACTCTTTGCGACCCCATGGACTGCAGCATGCCAGGCTTCCCTGTCCATCACCAACTCCCAGAATTTACTCAAATTCATGTCCATTGAGTCAGTGATGCCATCCAACCATCTCATCCTCTGTCATTCCCTTCTCCTCCTGCCTTCAATCTTTCCCATCATCAAGGTATTTTCAAATGAGTCAGTTCTTCACATCAGGTGGCCAAAGTATTGGAGGTTCAGCTTCAGCATCATTCCTTCCAATGAATATTCAAGACTGATTTCCTTTAGGATCACTGGATGGATCGCCTTGCAGTCCAAGGGAGTCTCATGAATCTTCTCCAACACCACAGTTCAAAAGCATCAATTCTTCGGTGCTCAGCTTTCTTTATAGTCCAACTCTCTCTCACATCCATACATGACTACTGGAAAAACCAAAGCTTTGACTAGATGGACCTTTGTCGGCAAAATAATGTGTCTGCTTTTTAATGCAATGTAATTAGGCTGTGTGTGCATGTGTGTACATTTCTATGTTTGTTTCTACAGTTTTTGTCTGGGAATTCTAGAACCAAAGAATCTTCACAAGTACCAACACTCTAGTACTTTCTAGAACAATCTTTCTAAAACAGATGTAATTGTGCCACATTCCTGCTGAAACTCTGAGTAGTTTCTCATCATCCTAAATGAAATCCAAAACGCTTAACAAAGATGTTAAGGTTCTTCTAGGTATCATCCTTGCTTGTCCTATCTTTCCTTACCTTGTAGTCTCTAAACTGAAAGCCTCACTGTTGTTTGACAGCTTTGTTACTTCTTTAGCTGGCCCCTCTTCCAGTCTTCCCTTTTACCTGTGCAACTTCAACTCATCCTTTAGGTCTCATCCTAGATGCTATTTCCCCTTGGGTAAAACCTCCCTTGGCAAGACCCCTTTGCTCCTTCTCTGTGCTTCTGTAGCCGATCTTCTTGTTCTTTCAGTCGTTGCAACTCTATGGCTATTGTGTACTTAGTAGCCAGACTACCCACCCCTATAATTACCTTGATGGCAAGGGCCTTGCCTCTACTTTTCAACAATGTTACCTGCAGCAGTCAGCAAAATACTGAACTCATGCAAGACTCTCAGTGAATGAATGTTGAATGAATAAAGCCAGTATGTTATTATTGAAAATGCTGTCATTACCTCCAAAATATTTCTCATAATTGACATCACTTGACTTAAATTACATTACCCTACATTTCTTCAACCTTTGTAAATATAGTTAAGCATTGTAATTTATGGAATGTTGTGCTCGTCTACATGTGTTTTTGAAAATATTATTTTTATTATGCTTTTCTTCTTTCCCTGGTTATATGATAATCTTTGGATTATTTTTAAAGAATTATAGTTTTATTATCGAGTACACACAATCACTTGAATTTATTACACAAAACAAGTTGCTTTACTCTCAAGACTGTAATTATTTTAATTGAATGTAAATAGGAGTTTCTAAAATATTTTTGTATAGCTTTTAAAATGAATACTATTGCATTTTTTACTATCAGTTTGCTCATTAAATTATTTTAACTTATATAATGCAAAAGTAACAATTCTACAGCTCCTATCAAGTTGGAATAGGTAGAATCAAATTATAATATTCTCTTATTAATAAAAGAATTTATCGAGTAGAAGTTATCTTATTATAAGTTTAGATTGTGAAATCTCACAGGAATAGAACAATGCTTTTGTGAGAAGAGAAGAACAACCTGGTGAAAAGATTGCTGTTTAAAAATGTTGAGGGGGGTGGGAAACAAGGAGTCTTGTATATTTGTGAGGAATATTTAAGACATGTAGCTTCCCATTAAACGTTCACCCTGTTCATTCACAGTTCCATTTTCAGACCCCAGATAGAAAATGAAGTCAAAATTGGGAAACAGAGCAGCAGAAGCTACTGGAGACTGTGAATGTGCCTCATAAAAGTTCAGCACTTCCCGAGGATGATCAGCACCCAGCACAGCAGGATTCACTCCAGACGCCTGAGGTTGAGCAGATGCCCACAGGACATCTGTGGCCAAGCACTGTCTGTAGCGTCACCACCACCACCCTACCACCACCACCTACCACCACCATCACGACCACCACCACCACTACCATCACCACCACCACAACCATCCTCCCACCGCCATCATCACCACTACTACCATCACCACCACCACCCTACCGCCATAACCCTACCACCACCCTACCGCCACCACCACCATCACCACTACCACTGGCCTACTCCCCCCCACCCCCACTACCATCTTACTAGCATCAACAAGGAAAGAAAAATCTATAATAGGCATCAGGAGAGCTGCTGGCTTGCTGCTTTCAAGTGTGCTTCACAGAGAATTCACCAAAATAATATCCCCATCAAAAATCCCATTACTACACCTAAACAATGAAAAATTGTCAAAAGTCTCTGTCTGTGAATATATTTAACAAGTGGTATACAGAGAAAATGTTTAAAATATGTACAAACAAGGAGTTGCTTTAAGGATATTCTTCTGTGACTTTTTATTTGTTAGTATTCCCTTACATCTCACCTGTGATGGATTTAAGACCTTGTACAAAACTTTAGCAATGAACACTTCAAGGATATTCACCAACTAATCTTAGTTTGAATATTTTCTCTATCATGTTTTGGTTGTCCTTGATTTTATGACCTCTTGGATCTAATGCCAACTCTAATTTCTAGAAGGGGGTCATATACAGGGAGTGGGGAAAGGGCTTTGTCCAATGGCAAAGGGGATGTAGGGATTTCCCCACTAAAGTTCCCCCAACTTCAGGTCGCCTGTATTCATATGCAAAGGTTTCCTCTATGAAGTCCTTCTCTGTATTGGTGTACAAAAGGTCAGGAGGTCACACTTTCTCTGCTTCCAGCACTGACACATGCTACTTGCTTTTACAAACTTAAGGATTTTTTTAAAGAATGCAAATAACATTAGAGAAGGCTCATTTCATTTCATACTTTTAAAAATTGTGAGTTTCTTGTTTGGATTATAAGCACACGTAAAAGTCAAACATAATACTAAAACTTAGGAGAAACAGACTTCATTCCTAAGCTTAACATCAAAAAAAGTAATTATTTCCTTCAAGTAATAAGTCATCTTGATTTTAAATACAGATTCATAGGCAGAATTTCTTGAAAGCCTAAACTGGTTTTAGTTTTACCCTCCTTTTCAGTATGATATGAACAATAGCTCTCATCTTCAAACTGCTATAGGTGTGGTGATGATATAAATGTGAATAAATTTAAATAATTAAACTAGTTCAAACCTTTCTAAGGATATGGAAAGATAAAAGAGTGGGCCTTTTTTTCTCTTTTAATCTATTTGATTGGCAATCAATCATTTCCCAAGGATTTGCTCCTCCAAATATTCAGGTTATTTACCACCAGGGGCAGAGCTAAATGACCTCATTAAATAATAGTTTTACAATACCTTGAGGACCTCCTGTAGTCCTCAGGCTAACAATTCTTAGCATGGAATTTTGCCCACATCCTCATCTCTTGCTAATGTCTCTCTATGCTCCAATGAATGGACCCTAAATTCTTCAAATGAGTCTTGGTCTTCCCTGTATGCTGGATAATCTTTCAGGAATTTTCTTTATTGAACCTTCTTCCTATCTGGACCTGACTAATGCCTACTCATCCTTTAGGTCTCAGCTCAGACATCACTTTCTTAGGAAAGCCATCCCTAATCATCTCTTCACACACATACACACACACTTCATCTCACTCACATACACACCAGACTCATTGGGCCCTGAAGCCCCTCCTTCTCCAATTACTGGTCACTTCTCCTTCTTTACCTCCATAGTATTTGCAAGTCTTGTTTAACTTCTGTTTTCCCCAAGTCTAACACTAGGGAGGAAGAGAATAGCATTTCTCATTCTCAACTGAATCCTGAGCAGAGCAGAGCATCTGGTACATAGAGGGTGCTAAGTAAATGTGGAAGGAAAGAAAGGAGGGAAGGAGGGAGGAAGGGAGAAAGGGGAGAAAGAGAAAAGAAAGATCCACACAAAATACTGCAATGTGTATTTTAGTGGATTTATGAGATGCATATAGACATTCTTTGGTCTAGCTAGACTATACCTTACTTCAAAATTCCTTTAGTTCTGAATTGTATTAAGTCAACTATACCTTCTACAACCCTTGATCTGTTGAAAATGCAGCTCCTATGTGGTTTACTGGTAAGATTCTGGAATGAAATTATACCAATTAGCTCAGCTAAGTGGAGGACACCTCAGGTAATAAGGAGAGGAGTGAACTACAGTCTGTCGTATGTGTTTGACCCAAAACTTTCTCTGGCAGAGACTAAATATTTGTGTTCCAGAAATTGCAGAGCACCACTCAGTGGGTAGAGGAATATATCCACTCCTTGATCAAGACACTCTTAATGTTCCTCAAATTAACTAGACTTTCGACACATTTCTTCCTGACTTTGAGCCACTTAAGGTCCCTTTTCTCAGCGCTTTTACTTTCAAAATCATGGCAGTGTCAATTCTTTCTCTGTCCCTTTGAAATGTAAAATTTCTCCCAACCTCTGGCTAGATTTACAACAGAGAAATTTTTTTCTCAGTAACCTAGGATCCATCCCTTTGAAATGTGATCATTAAGAGTGATGTTGTTGTTCCATTGTACAGTTGTGTCCGACTCTTTACAGTCCCAGGGACTGCAGCATACTAGGCTTCCCTGTCCTTCACCATCTCCCAGAGTTTGCTCAACTCATGATACAATCCAACCATCTCATTCTCTGTCATCTCCTTCTCCTTTTGCCTTTGATCTTTCCCAGCATCAGGGTCTTTCCTGGTGAGTCTGCTCTTCACATCAGGTGGCCAAAGTATTGGAGCTTCAGCTTCAGCATCAGTCCTTCCAATGAATATTCAGGGTTGATATCCTGTAGGATTGACTGGTTTGATCTCCTTGCAATCCAAGGGACTCTCAAGAGTCTTCTCCAACATTGCAGTTCAAAAGTATCAATTCTTGGGCATTCAGCCTTCTTTATAGTCCAACTCTCACATCCATTCATGACTATTGGAAAAACCATAGTTTTGACTAGATGAAACTTTGTCGGCAAAATAATGTCTCTGCTTCTTAATATACTGTCAGGTTTGTCATAACTTTGCTCCCAAGTAGCAAGCATCCTTTAATTTCATGGCTGCAGTCACCATCCACAGTGATTTTGGAGCCCAAGAGAATAAAATCTGTCACTGTTTCCAGTTTCCCCATCTATTTGCCTTGAAATGGTGGGACTGGATGCCATGATCTTCATTTTTTTGAATGTTGATTTATAAGCCAACTTTTTCACTCTCCACTTTGACTTTCATCAAGAGGCTCCTGAGCTCCTCTTCGCTTTCTGCCATAAGAGTTGTATCATCTGCATATCTGAGGTTATTGATATTTCTCCCAGCAATCTTGATTCCAGCTTGTGCTTCCTCCAGCCTGCCATTTCACATGCTGTATTCTGCATAGAAGTTAAGCAGGGTGACTATATACAGCCTTGATGAACTCCTTTCCCAATATGGAACCAGATTATTGTTCTATGTCCAGTTCTAACTAGTGCTTCTTGACCTGCATACAGGAGACAGGTCAGGTGGTCTTGTATTCCCATCTCTTTGAGAATTTTCCACAGTTCATTGTGATCTACATAGTTAAAGGCTTTATCATAGTCAATGATGCAGAAGTAGATGTTTTTCTGGAATTCTCTTGCTTTCTTGATAATCCAACGGATGCTGGCAATTCGACCTCTGGTCCCTCTGCCCTTTCTAAATCCATCTTGTATATCTGGAAGTTTTCAGTTCACATACTGTTGAAGGCTAGCTTGAAGAATTTTGAACATTACCTTGCTAGCATGTGAAATGAGTGCAATTGTACAATAGTTTGAACATTCTTTGGCATTGCCCTTCTTTGGGATTGAAATGAAAAATGACCTTTTCCAGTTATTAAGAGTGCTATTAAGAGTGATAGCAGACCCCTATCTCAGTTCCTGTGGAAAGATGGAAGCCTAATTTAGATAAGTGACAGTTATCAAATGCAAATGGTTTAATCACATTGGCCAAGCTCCACTCTGAGTCTTCCAACACTTCCTCTCTAACTCGTGTGTGTGTGTGTGTGTGTGTGTGTGTGTGTGTGTGTGTGTGTGTGCACGCGTGTGCTCAGACTCTTTGTGACCCCATGGACTGTAACCAACCAGGCTCATCTGTTCATGGAGTTTTCCAAGCAAGAATACTGTAGTGCATTGCCATTTCCTTCTCCAGGGGATCATCCCAACCCAGGGTTTGAACCCATGTCTCTTGTGTCTCCTGTATTGAAAGCAGATCAGGGAAGTCTCATTCTCACCCTTAAAAATCCTTCCAGGTTGTGTTTCAGTAGAATTGAGATCAGTAGTTTTGGGCTATTGAGATAGTCTTTTATAAACTGTTCTTTGCCTGTTTAAGTCTATCTAATGTATTTTTTTTCCTTTCACCTGTTCTTGGGAAGGGATCACAGCTATTCACATGAGGTTTCATCTGGCTCATATGTACACTTGAATTAAAGTGGAGGAACATCAATCATGGGAGATGTGAATGTTCTAACAAGTGAACAAACTTTAAAGATTTGAACCTACGGATGAAGTGTCAGTGAACTTTTATTTTACGGAGTTAGATTGTTTTAATGCTGCTAATTTGAAATAGCATTAGGAAAAAAAGCATCTGGTCACTTCTAAGGGATGCAAATTTGAACAATATCCAGGAACAAAATCTATGGTTGTCATGTTTCTGAGCTAAATCAATTTTCTACTGCATATAATGTAATTCATAGAATGGTCTTGATTGCAACCTTGAAACCTTAGCTCTTTTTGAGAAGACCTGAGTATCTGGGTTTTATTTTCTTCTGGTTTGAAGATCAACCAAGGAGCTCTGTGGTCTAGTTGTAAACAGCAATGGGCTTGGAAGTCAGACTGCCTGGACCCATATCCAGGATTCACCAGGACTTCAGCTATTTGCTGAACATCTGACTCAGTAAAAGTGAGTAGCACAGAATCTGATGACTAGTACATGCTCAATGGTTAGTACTTGTGATTGTTACTGTCATCATCTTCATCATCACTTTCAATATTGTGAAAAACAAATAAGAATGATGAGTCTACAATTTCCCACTTTCCACACACAAAAAAGTGATCAATGGATAACTATATTGGCTTAAACAGACTTTCAGTCTTGCTGAACTGCTTCTTTCATGTATAACTCAGAGCTTTATTTGTGAGACTTTTGTCTTTCTCTCTCCCCACCCCAATCCCCACATTTTTTAGTGATGGATGGGCAGACAGAGATGAAGTCATTGAAGGTTATGAGGTGGAAGCCAACGGGGGAATCACGATAAAGCTGCAGTCTCCAGAGGTCAGGTCATTTGATGATTATTTCCTGAAACTGAGGCTGGACACTAATACAAGGAATCCCTGGTTCCCTGAGTTCTGGCAACATCGGTTCCAGTGCCGCCTACCAGGACACATTCTGGAAAATCCCAACTTTAAAAGAATCTGCACAGGTAACTCGTCTTCACAAAATCACAGCTCAAATTTTGGTCATTTCCTCCAGTTTGTTCAATGAATGTAGAAGGTGCCAAGGCTGGAAATACAAAGACTAAATATCCAATTTAATTTATAAAATGGCTAGAATGAGGAGGAAGTGTATGTTCCCCCAAGGATTCATGTTTTTGTATTCTGTAAACATGGAGGCTGCTTTGGTCTCTGGTGGAACAAGTTATAAGAAATAACAAACAAAGGAAAAGCAAACTGAGAATTCCAGTATTTAGTATTCAGGCCAGAGGAAAGAGATTTACTGTAGGCATGCTTAGGAGACGTTAACCACTGACAGATCAGTTTGATCTCTTTTTTCTTCTTTATGACTTTGTTTTGATATGAAAGCCAAAAGAAGATAAGATGCCACCCAGGGTTACATCATCAACATCAGTGTTTATGTACACAGGTGACCAAAAAACTCAGTACTTTCCTCTGTTTTACAGATGAAAATCTTGATAATTGTCTAAGAATATGGCTAATTACACAAATTATTTCTAGAATGAATAACATTCATATTTTGATATTAGAAAATCATTTAGTGATGGTTCTCAGTGGGTCTGATACCCCCTTGCCCCCATACACGGACCACTAGAGGATGCCCAAGAAGGGCAGCGCATTGTTAAGATCTCTCAGAGCTTGATGAACTCCATAGCATGTCTCCCTTCTCCCTGCCACCAGGAAACCAGAGAACTAAAGACTATCTATGACCAGATTTCGATTGTAGCACAGTGATGGGACATGGGCTGAAAGACTTTATTTAGAAATGTCTAGAACCTCACTCTGTATGAAGTCTCTAGGTTCATCCACGTCTCTACAAGTGACCCTGTTTCATTGGGACAAACAAATATCATATATTAACACATATATGTGAGATCTAGAAAGATGATACAGATGAACGTATTTACAGGGCAAGAATAGAAACGCAGATGTAGAATATGGGCATGTGGACATGGTTTGTGGGGGAAACGGGGTGGGATAAATTGGGAGATTGAAATTAACATATATATCCTACCATGAGTAAGCTAGCTAGCTAGTGGGAAAGCTGCTGTATAGTTCAGTGCTCTGTGGTGAGTTAGATGAGTGGGATGGGAGGGGTGGGAGGGAGGTCCAAGAGAGAAGATTATGTATGCAGATAGTTGATTCACTTCCTTGTACAATAGAAACTAACACAATGTTTTGAAGCAAATGTACCCCAATTAAAAAAAAATCAGTGCACCAGCTGCAGTGGTTAAGACTCTGGGCTTTCAGTACATCTAGTGCAGGGAGCACAGGTAGAGTCCCTGGTCTGTGAACTAGGATCCCACATGTCATGTGGTGCAGCCAAAAAGACCAAGAGTGATCTATGCAAACACCTGGGAAGGACATTCCAAGCAGAAGGAACAGCAAATAAATAGAGCCATATGAATGCCTGGTTTAGTGGGAGAACAGTATGGAATTCAGGCTGCCAGAGCCAGTGAGTTCCTAGAATAACAGGAGGTAAGTAAGAGAGGCACATGGGGAAACAGTCCCCATCGGAAGCCACTGGGAAGTCTGAGCACAGCAGAGACGGGATCAGTCTTACTTTTTCTGAACAGAATTACTTGCTGCAGTTTTTCAGTTTTGACAAAAGGGAAGCAGAGCAGTGAGGAGGTTGCTCTAATAATGCCGGTGAGAGTGTGGTGGATTGGGCCATGGTTGTGGCAAGCAAGATGGAGGGGGGGGTACTGATTCTGAGCTTCTTGAGAATGAGAGCTAAGGGCGTTTGCTGACAGAATTGTGAAGAATGACTGGTCTGAGCAGCCAAAAAGATAGCGTCACAGTTGACTGAGATGAGGAAGAATCCAGGAAAAGTAGGTTTTAAGGATCAGGAGATAAATTTCAGATGAGTTAAGTTTGAGAGCCTATTAGTAATACAATTATATATGTCACTGTGATATTTTGTTTCATTAGTAAAGTTCAGAATATTACTTTTTAAATATGTGTGGATGTCTTTATTTAGGGATTCCCAGGGAAATAGCTTGTGACCTAAGCTTTTGAAACAAAAGTTAGAATTCTGCAGCTGTGTACAATAATACTTCGGGTTTTCATTTGTCACATTACATGCAAATATCAAGGTTAATATCTAAACTTGGTTAACATTCATAGCAGGAAAAAATGGTACATTTATGAACTGTTCTTATATTATGCTTGACTTGCAAAGCCTTTTTTACGAGCTTCTTATGTGTTTGCAAAAGTTAATAAATATGCTTTTATTTGGATTTCATTCTGGAGTCAAGTTCAGCATATATTTCCCTATGTTCTTAGTTGTAAGGATGACAAAGGGCTTACTTAACTTTTCTACTTGGAAATGATTCATAAAAGTTTTCATCTTTTCTTCTGCAAAAATCTCAGACTTTTATCTTTAGTAGTGTTTATCTATATTTTGTATGCACACAGTCATGTAAACTAACTCTTCAGTTTTAATCTCCATATGAAATTGACTTCAATTTTATTGCAGAGTAACATCAAATTTCACTTCACGTAACATTCTTATCTACTTGATATTCTTAAAGAGCAAATGAATTGCATAGTCTTCTAATGAATATGCAGGCACACTTATGAAAATTATTGTAAAGAAGTAGAAGTAACCTTTCCATACTATTCATAGCTACACTTTCTGTCATTTATTTTTACCACTTCTAATTGGGTCATTTTGATGTTTTGGAAAGTTTTGATATTGAAGTTAGTTTCCATAGAAACCTTTATTAGGTTCATTTCAGATATCACTATTTAAATGAGGAGTTTACATGCGCTGGGTTGTCAGTTTGAATATTAAGGGTCCTGAACTGAGGCTGAATAATTTGGGAATCACTGTAGCTAATTAAAAAGTACTTCATGCAAGGGCTACATCACTGCTTAATTAGTTGAGTGTATCAAGGGATCGGAGATATGTTGGAAAAGCACTAAATGAAACATTGAAGTCTAATTTCTAAAAACTTAATCATTGCAAGGACAGTGGAAAAAGTAGGTACAAAGCAAATAAACATCACTGTCTTCCAGTAAGTGTCTTAGTTGCCTGCAGCATTTGTGTGATGTTGGCAGTGGCAGTGCTTTATCATTCCTGATAAGAAGTGCTAAAATGACTCCACGGGAGCTGAGAGAACACTTGGACGTTAAACCATTGGGTCCGACACTGGTTCAGTCAGGCATCTGCCACGTGACTTGGAGGACCTCGCTTAACCTCTGAGTCTAAATTTCTACAACTGGAACACGGTAATAGTTTCTACTTCACACGGGTGTGAAAATTGAATGGAATAATGTAAGTGAGATACTTTGCAACTTGTAAATCATTACATAAATGTAAAGAGTTATCATTACTGTCATGTCTTACCATATGACAAATAAGATATGGCATGGCTCATTTCATTAATATATAGTTTTTTTTTCTTGGTTTTGCCATACAATGACATGATATCGCCATGGGTGTACATATGCTCCCCCTCCAGAACCCCCCTCCCTCCTCCCTCCCGACTCCCTCCCCCCGGGAAATCTCGGTGCACCAGCCCCGAGCAACAATCCTGCGCTGGCGATTGATATCACATATGATACTTAGCATGTTTCAATGCCATTCTCCCAAATCATCCCACCCCTGCCCTCATCCACAGAGTCCGCGAGTCTATTCTATACATCTGCGTTCCTTTTGCTGTCTCGCATGCTGGGTTCTTGTTACCATCTTTCTAAATTCCATATATATGCGTTAGTATACTGTACTGTTGTTTTTCCTTCTGGCTTACTTCACTCTGGATAATAGGTTCCAGTTCCGTCCACCTGAGTAGAACTGCTTCAAATGATTTTTTTTTTAATGCTGAGTAATATTCCATTGTGTATATGTACCACAGCTTTCTTATCCATTCGTCAGTTGATGGGCATCTAGGTTGCTTCCATGTCCTGGCGATTGTAAACAATGCAGCGATGAACATTGGGGTGCACGTGGCTCTTTCAATTCTGGTTTCCTCGGTGTGTATGCCCAGCAGTGGGATTGCTGGGTCAAATGGCAGGTCTATTTGCAGTTTTTTAAGGAATGTCCACACTGTTCATTTGTGGGAAAACCTGAATGAAATTCTGGGCCAATCCTATAGTGCCAATATATATATAGGATTGGCCCAGAAATTCATTCAGGATTTCCCACAAATGAACTTCTGGGCCAATCCAATATTTTCTTTTGTTTATTTTGTTCTATGTAGGCTTTTATGCTTTTTTTCTGATTACCAAAGCAGCACATACTACTATGCTTAGTATAGGCAAATTGACAATATACAAAAGCATAATAAACATGAAAAGCATTAAAAATTTACTTTTATATAGCCATTGTTAATTACTGTTAAATATGTGATGTATTTCTACTAAATGCACTGTTAAATTTTTTGTTATAGATTGCTTTTTAAAATGAAGGCAAACTTTAAAAAACATTACGAAGTTCTCTTTGTCATTAAATTCTTTCATTCTTAATGGTTATATAATATTCTGCAAACAAATGAGCTATAACTTATTTAAAATCATTTCTTTTTCATATCTTCACAATTGAAACTAAAACTACAACGATGCAATAAAAGTTCTTCCTTCTAATTTTTCCTTTTTGCATATCAGATAATTTTCTAGGATACATTTCCAGAAGTTGAATTACTCAATCAAAAGACATGAACATTTATAAGGCTTTCTAAAATAAGGAATTCCAAAAGGCAACTCCTACCAGCACATTTTGTTTTGCATAATTATACTCATAGTGTGTGTATAATTCTGTATCTTTATTTACTTAGGATCATGCTTTATTTTTTTGATGTTGTTGTGTGGCCTTTATAACCACCATTTTAATAGCTCCATAATATTCTATTCAATGATTATACTATAATTACTTAGCCATTCTCACATAGTTAAGTGTTTAGGTCACTTCCAATTTTCCTTCTTAAAAAAATCAGCTCATAAAAGAATATGGTACAGAAAGTTTTCATGATTGTTGTTGTTACTGTTTTTGGATTGTTCCCTCACTGTAGATTTCTGAATATATAATTATTGATCTAATAACATGATAGTTTGGAGGTTCCTTGAAAACAAATATTATCATTGTCTTGAAATATGGCAATATTAAGATTTACTGTGGCTAGCAGTATATTAACTGTATGAATATATTGGGTTCACTATGTTGCCATCAGCCTTTTTTATAATCTAGTGTATTTATAGCCAAAATTTTACTTTCTCTTCTTATTCTTTGTACCAGTCAAGAACAGATGGTCACAATGCTTTTTAAAGCTGGTATATCCTTGTACTTGGTTATTATCCAAGACATAATGAAAGACATCTGTAATGCCTACCAACAACTGACGACTAGTCAGTTAATGAGAGTCTGATATAACTCAATTTCAAGGCTTCTGAACCTGTGTATTCTTGCCCAAGAATTTGGAGACTGCCATTCACAATTTATAGATTGGTTATTAATTTTTATAAACTATTTGCCTCATCAGCTTTTACACTTTATGGACTTTCTATTTTGAGTTAACTTATTATGTAAGTTTGTATGAAATTGGTTCATTACTGTTTGATTCAGATTAAGATGATCTATGAACTGAGATAAGTTCCAATCTCTTTCAGTCCAGTAGGACAAGTAATAACTTCTCTTTGCCTTTTGTGAGTTTGGCCCAAATATCAATACTCACTCCTAGAGAATATCATCAGTCTTTATCCATGACCTTGTGAATCTGGATTGACCTCACAGCTTATTAGTTCCAAATCTAGGTCTCAAGAGCCTTGACCTACTCCCATTCTCCTGCTTGGAGTCCTCCCGAAGCCCTGTGTACAAGCCCGAGTTAGCTTTCTAGAAGATGAGAGAGAACATGGAGCAGAAATAGGATAACCTCTCTATTGAGGTCATCCTAAATAAGCCAATTCCCAGCCAAGCCATTAGCTTACTGTCTACACATGAAAAGCCCCCAGCTGAGAAGAGTCATGTACAACCCAGAGCAGCAGAACACCCCAAGTGACCCCCAGACTCATAAGCTAAATAAATATTGTTGTTTTAAGCCACTGAGTCTAGGGGTAGTTTGCTATGCAGCATTATTGTAGCCATAGATAACTGATAAAGGGTCTCCATTGCCTTATATTCCATGAACTTCACATGGAGCAATAGTTGGGTTAATTAAGCTGAGGAGCAGAATTCCTCAAACCAATGCTACAGTTCTCAGTCTTACCCTACTGTAAAAAGAATAGTACAATATTGTATCTCACAGAATGAAGCTAAACATTTTTATAGATAAAGCAATGAAGATTTCAAAGCCCCCTGATCCAAGGCAGTAAACTTATTCTCTACTTAGGAATTCAGTTGTACAGAGAGAGCTGACAAATGGGGCACAGTTACAGCTAAGCCAAGTAAACACCCTCAAAACAAAACAGTCATAGATTCTTGGACCATGCAGGTAGAAGTTGCCTTATGGAAATATGTTTCAAAAGTCTTAGACGTTCTTTGTCCTTTCTAATTGCTATAACAAATTACCGTAGACTGGGTGGCTTAAGACAGCAAGCATTTTTTTCCTCATAGTTCTAGAGGCTAGAAAATGGGAAATCTGGGTGCCAAGATGATCAGGTTCTGGTGAAGGCTCTTTTCTTGGTTTCCTTGAAAAATAGAACAGGAAGCAAGGCCTTTTCTCACAAGGGCACTAATCATATCTCAAGGACATCACACCCAAGATCTAATTATCTCCCCAGATCCCTCTCTCCAAATATTAATGCCATCACATTGGAAATCAGGGTTTAAACCTAAGAATTTTGAGGAGAAATAGACATTCAGTCCATAGCACATATATTTATATCTTTTGGTTGGAAGAATGAAAATAAAATGATCTTGTTTTGCATCTGGATATTAGAATGACTCAGGTATATCTCATTCATTATTGCACACAGATGAACTTCTGAAAATAATCTTGTACTATAAGCTAGTCTTTGTCTGCTATTTCCTTTCTTTTTAAAATTTTAGTTGATGTTGTTCAGTTGCTAAGTCATGTCCAACTCTTTGTAATCTCATGGATGCAACACACCAGGCTTCCCTGTTGTGCACTATCTCCCAGAGTTTGCTCAAACTCACATCCATTGAGTCAGTGATGCCATCCAAACATCTCATTTTCTACTGCCCTCTTCTTACCCTGCCCTCAATCTTTTCCAGCATTGAAGTCTTTTCCAATGAGTCAGCTCTTTGCATCTGGTGGCCAAGGATAGAGCTTCAGCTAGCTTTAGCATCAGTCCTTCCAGTGAATATTCACAGTTGATTTGCTTTAGGATTGACTGGCTTGGTATCCTTGCTGTCCAAGGGACTCTCAAGAGTTTTCTCCAACACCAAATTTGAGAAGCAACAATTCTTTGGTGCCCAACCTTCTTTATTGGTCAACTCTCACATCTGTACATGACTATGGAAAAACTATAGCTTTGACTGTACAGACCTTTGTTGGCAAAGTGATGTCTCTGTTTTGTAATATGCTATTAAAGTTTGCATTAGCTTTTCTTCCAAGGAGCAAGCATCTTTTAATTTTGTGGCTTAATCACCATCTTCAGTGATTTTGGAACCCAAGAAAATAAAATCTGTCACTGTTTCCACTCTTTCCCTATCTATTTGCCATGAAGTGATGGGTCTGGATGCCATGATCTTCATTTATGAATGTTGAATCTTAAGCCAGCTTTTTCACTCTCCTCTTTCACTTTCATCAAGAGGCTCTTTAATTCCTCTTCACTTTCTGCCATTAGAGTGTTATTATCTGTGGTTGTTGATATAACATTCAGTTCAGTAGCTCAGTCATGTCTGAACCTTTGTGACCCCATGGACTGCAGCACACCAGGCTTCTCTGTCCATCATCAACTCCTGGAGCTTACTCAAACTCATGTCCATTAAGTCAGTGATGCCATCCAACCATCTCATCCTCTGTCGTCCCCTTCTCCTCCTTCCTTCAATCTTTCCCAGCATCAGGGTCTTTTCCAATGAGTCAGTTCTACACATCAGATGGCCAAAGGATTGGCGTTTCAGCTTCAGCATCAGTTCTTCCAATGAATATTCAGGACTGATCTCCTTTAGGATGGACTGGTTGGATTGCCTTTCTGTCCTAGGGATTCTCAAGAGTCTTCTCAAACATCACAGTTCAAAAGCATCAGTTCTTCAGTGCTCAGCTTTCTTTATAGTCCAACTGTCTCATCCATACATGACTGCTGGAAAAACCATAGCTTTGACTAGATGGACTTTGTTGGAAAAGTAATCTCTCTGCTTTTTACTATGCTGTCTAGGATAGTCATAGTTTTCTTCCAAGGTGAAAGCATCTTTTAATTTCTTGGCTAATGTCGCCACCTGCAGTGATTTAGAGCCCCCCAAAATAAAATCTCTCACTGTTTCCATTGTTTCCCCATCTATTTGTCTTGAAGTAGTGGGATCAGATGCCATAATCTTAGTATCCTGAATGTTGAGTTTTAAGCCAACTTTTTCACTCTCCTCTTTCACTTTCATCAAGAGGTTCTTCAGTTCTTCTTCACTTTTGGCCATAATGGTGGTGTCATCTGCATATCTGAGGTTATTGATAGTTCTCCCAGCAATCTTGATTCCAGTTTGTGCTTCATCCAGCCCAGCATTTTGCATGATATACTCTGCATATACGCAGGGTGACAATATACAGCCTTGACATACTCCTTCTCTGATTTGGAACCAGTCTGTTGTTCCATGTTCAGTTCTAACTGTTACTTCTTGACCTCCATACAGATTTCTCAGGAGGCAGGTTAGCTGGTCTGGTATTCCCATCTCTTGAAGAATTTTCCACAGTTTGTTGTGATCCATAAAGTCAAAGGCTTTGGCATAGTCAAGAAAGCAGAAGTAGATGTTTTACTGGAATTCTCTTGCTTTTTTGATGATCCAATGAATGTTGACAATTTGATCTCTGGTTCCTCTGCCTTTTCTACATTCAGCTTGAGTATCTGGAAGTTCATGGTTCATGTACTGTTGAAGCTTGGCTTGGAGAATTTTGAGCATTACTTTGCTAACATGTGAGATGAGTGCAATTTGTGTGGTAGTCTGAACCACACAGTTCTTTGGCATTGCCTTCCTTTGGGATTGTAATAAAAACTGACCTTTTCCAGTTCTGTGGCCACTGCTGAGTTTTCCAAATTTAGTGGCATATTGAGTGCAGCACTTTCACAGCATCATCTTTTAGGATTTGAAATAGCTCAACTGGAATTCCATTACCTCCACTAGCATTGTTCATAACGATGCTTCCTGAGGCTCACCTGACTTTGCATACCAGAATGACTGGTTCTAAGTGAATGATCACACCATCGTGGTTATCTGGGTCATGAAGGTCTTTTTTGTACAGTTCTTCTGTGTATTCTTGCCACCTCTTCTTAATATCTTCTGCTTCTGTCAGGCCCATACTATTTCTGTCCTTTATTGTGCCTATCATTGCATGAAATGTTCCCTTGGTATCTCTAATTTTCTGAAGAGGATCTCTAGTCTTTCCTATTCTATTTTTTTCCTCCATTTCTTTGCACTGATCAGTGAGGAAGGCTTTCTTATTTCTCCTCACTGTTCTTTGGAACTCTGCATTCAAATGGATATGTCATTCCTTTTCTCCTTTGCCTTTCACTTCTCTTCTAATCTCAGGTATTTGTAAGGCCTTGTCAGACAAACATTTTGCCTCCTTGCATTTCTTTTGCTTGGGGATGGTCTTGATCCCTGTCTCTTGTACAATGTCACGAACCTGCATCCATAATTCTTCAGTCACTTTGTCTATCAGAGTGCCCTTGAATCCATTTGTTGCTTCCACTGTATAATCATAAGGGCTTTGATTTAGGTCATACCTGAATGGTCTAGTGGTTTTCCCCACTTTCTTCTTTTTAAGTCTGAATTTGTCAATAAGGAGTTCATGATCTGAGACACAGTCAGCTCCCAGTCTTGTTTTTGCTGACTGTAGAACTTCTCTATCTTTGGCTGCAAAGAATATAGTCAATCTGATTTCAGTGTTGACCTTCTGGCGATGTCCATGTGTAGAGTATTCTCCTATGTTGCTGGAGGAGGGTGTTTTCTGTGACCAATGCATTCTCTTGGCAAAATTGTCTTAGCCTTTGCCCTACTTCATTCTGTACTCCAAGGCCAAATATGCCTGTTACTCCAGGCATCTCTTGACTTCCTATTTTTGCAATTCAGTCTCCTATAATGAAAAGGACATCTCTTTTGGGTGTTAGTTCTAGAAGGTCTTGTTGTCTTCCTAGAACCGTTCAACTTCAACTTCTTAAGCATTAGTGGTTGAGGCATAGACTTGGATTACTGTGATATTGAATGGTTTGCCTTGGAAATGAACAGATCATTCTGTTGTTTTTGAGATTGCATCCATGTACCGCATTTCAGACTCTTTTGTTGACTATTATGACTACTCCGTTTCTTCTAAGGGATTCTTGCCTACAGTAGTAGATATAATGGTCATCTGAGTTAAATTCACCCATTCCAGTCCATTCTAGTTCACTGATTCCTAGGATGTCAATGTTCACTCTTGCCATCTCCTGTTTGACCACTTCCAATTTGCCTTGATTCATGGACCTAACATTCCAGGTTCCTATGCAATATTGCTCTTTACAGCATCAGACTTTACATTCATCACCAGTCACATCTACAACTGGGTGTTATTTTTGCTTTGGCTCTGTCTCTTCATTCTTTCTGGAGTTATTTCTCCACTGATCTCCAGTAGCATATTGGTTACCTCTGACCAGGGATGTTCATCTTTCCATATCCTATCTCTTTGCCTTTTCATACTGTTCCTAGGGTTCTCATGGCAAGAATACTGAAGTGGCTTGCCATTCTCTTCTCCTGAGGACCACATTTTGTCAGAACTCTCCACAATGACTCATCTGTCTTAGATGGCCCTACAGGGCATGGTTCATAGTTTCATTGAGTTAGACAAGGCTGTGGTCCATGTGATCAGATTGGTTATTTTTCTGTGATTGTGGTTTTAATTCTATCTGCCCTCTGATGGAGAAGGATAAGAAGCTTATGGAATCTCTGACATAAACCAAAGCAGGATCCTACATGACCCACCTCCCAGAATATCGGAAATAAAAGCATGAATAAACAAATGGGACCTAATTAAAATTAAAAGCTTCTGCACAACAAAGGAAACTATAAGCAAGGTGGAAAGACAGCCTTCAGAATGGGAGAAAATAATAGCCAATGAAGAAACGGACAAACAATTAATCTCAAAAATATACAAGCAACTCCTGTAGCTCCATTCTAGAAAAATAAACGACCCAATCAAAAAGTGGGCCAAAGAACTTAACAGACATTTCTCCAAAGAAGACATAAAAATGGCTAACAAACACATGAAAAGATGTTCAACATCACTCATTATCAGAGAAATGCAAATCAAAACCACAATGAGGTACCACTTTACACCAGTCAGAAGGGCTGCCATCCAAAAATCTACGAGCAATAAATGCTGGAGAAGATGTGGAGAAAAGGGAACTCTCTTACACTGTTGGTGGGAATGCAAACTAGTATAGCCACTATGGAAAACAGTGTGGAGGTTCCTTAAAAAACTGCAAATAGACCTGCCTTATGACCCAGCAATCCACTGCTGGGCACATACACCGAGGAAACCAGAATTGAAAGAGCCACGTGTACCCCAATGTTCATCGCTGCATTGTTTACAATAGCCAGGACATGGAAGCAACCTAGATGCCCATCAACTGACGAATGAATAAGAAAGCTGTGGTACATATACACAATGAAATATTACTCAGCATTAAAAAAAAAATTCATTTGAAGCAGTTCTACTCAGGTGGACGGAACTGGAGCCTATTATCCAGAGTGAAGTAAGCCAGAAGGAAAAACAACAATACAGTATACTAACGCATATATATGGAATTTAGAAAGATGGTAACGAGAACCCAGCATGCGAGACAGCAAAAGGAACGCAGATGTATAGAACAGACTCGTGGACTTTGTGGATGAGGGCAAGGGTGGGATGATATGGGAGAATGGCATTGAAACATGTTAATTATCATATATGTAATCAATCGCCAGCCCAGGATTGATGCTCGGGGCTGGTGCATCGAGATTTCCCGGGGGGAGGGAGGAGGGAGGGAGGAGGGAGGGGAGTTCTGGAGGGGGAGCATATGTAAACCCATGGTGATAACATGTCATTATATGGCAAAACTAATAAAAAAAATTAAAAAAAAAAAAAGAAGCTTATGGAAGCTTTCTGATGGTAGAGACTGATTGAGGGGGAAACTGGGTCTTATTCTGATGCATGGGGCCTTACTTGGTAATTTTCTGTTGATGAGTGAGGATGTGTTCCCTCCCTGTTGTTTGACCTGAGACCATACTACGGTGGGGATAATGAAGGTAATGGAGACCTCCTTTAAAAGGAATTTTATAACATTACAGTGTTATATCTGAGGTTGTTGATATTTGTCGTTATATCTGAGGTTGTCGATATTTGTCCTGGTAATCTTGATTCCAGCTTGTGCTTCATCCAGCCCAGCATTTCACATGATGCACTCTTCATATAAGTTAAATAAGCAGAGTGACAATATACAGACTTGACATACTCCTTTCCCAATTTTGAACCAGTTTCATCTCGGTTCTTAGTGTTTTTTATTGACCTGCCTGTAGTTTTCTCAGAAGGCAGGTAAGGTGGTCTGGTATTCCCATACTTAAGAATTTCCACTGTTTGTTGTAATCCACACAGTCAAAGGATTTAGCATAATCAATGAAACAGAAGTAGATGTTTCTCTGGTATTCCCTCCCCTTTTCTATGATCCAATGGATGGTAGCAATTTGATCTCTGATTCCTCTGCCTTCTAAATCAAGCCTGTATATCTCAAAGTTCTTGGTTTGCATACTGTTGAAGCCTAGCTAGAAGAATTTCGACCATTACCTTGCTAGCATGTGAAATGAGAGCAATTGTGTGGTGGTCTGAACATTCTTTGGCATTGCTTTTCTTTTAGATTGGAATAAAAACTGACCTTTTAAAGTCTGGTGGCAATTGCTGAGTTTTCAAAATTTATACAAGTTTTAGAGTTTATGTTCCATTTACACTTATCAAAAAATGTTGACTCTATTTCCCAGGTTATACAATACATCCTTCAGCTTATCTTATCCCTAAGAGTTTGCACCTCTTACTTCCGCTCCCTTATATTGCCCCTCCCTGACTCCACTGGTAACCACTTCTTTGTTGTCTATATATGTGGCTCTGAATCTTTTTCGTTGTATTCATTTTTTCTTTTTTTTAGATTCCACATGTTAGTGATATGATACAATATTTGTCTTTTTCTCTGGCTTATATTTCGCTTAGTATAATGCCCTCCAAGTCTATCTACCTTGCTACAAATGGCAAAATTTCATTCTTTTTTCTGGTTAAGTTGTATTCCATTGTAAATATATATCACACAGTCTATCCATTCATCTACTGATCAACACTTACATTGCTTCTATATCTTTGCTGTTGCAAATAGTGCTGTTATAAACATTGGGATACATGCATCCTTTTGATTTAGTGTTTTCACTTTCCTCAGATATATTCCAGTTGTAATTGTTGGATTATATGGTACTTTTCATTTTTAGTTTTTTGAGGAAACTCCATAATGTTTTGCACAGTGGTTGCAACAATTTTCATCCCTTCAACAGTGTACAAAGATTCCCTTTTCTCCACATCCTTACCAATATTTATAATTTGTGATCTTTTTGGTTTATTAAAATCATTAAGAAAGCTTCTTTAAAAATATGCTACTGTACAAGTGTGTGTCCCATACAATACCAGTTAAGTCAGAACTTCTGAGGTAGAATCAAATAGTTATAATAAGCACAGGGAAAAACCTATATTTAAAATTTGTGAGTAATTTCATTTTCTCTCTGTGTTTTGTTTCCAATTTTCAAAATTTGGAACCATATATCACTGTCCAAATTGAGAGCTTGCCAAAGTTTTGGCCCTGGCTGTGGCAGCTGTGGTAGCTGATGAGAATTAGTAATTTCTAATGCTGAATCAGTCTCATATGTTTGCTTTATTTATTTGTTGGCATGCTTGTTTGAAACACTGGCATTCTAAAACCAGTAAGTCATGGCTAAATATTATGTTTCTCTATGTCCAGACTGAACAATTACTGCATTTATTAATTGTATATAACTGCATAACAAATTACCATGAAATTGGTGCCTTAAAACAACACAACTTTATTATCATACAGTTCTGTAGGCTAGAGCAAGGACAAGGGTCTTGGGCTAAAATCAGTATCAGCAGAGCTGCATTCCTTTATGAAGGCATTAGCTAAGAATCTGTTTTCTTGCTTTCTTTTTTAACTTCTAGAGGTCATCCACATTTCTTGGTGTGTGTGTGTCTGTTTGAATACTTACTCATATCTGATTCTTTGCAACCCCATTGACTGGAGCTCGCCAGGCTCCTCTCTCCATGGAATTTTCCAGGCAAGAATATTGGAGTAGGTTGCCATTTCCTTCTCCAGGGAATCTTCCCAACTGAACCCCAAGATTGAACCCAGGACTCCTACATCTCCTGCATTGGTGGGTGGATTCTTCAGCAGCTGAGCTATCATTATTCTAAATCAGCAATGTTACATCTTTCTGGCCCTTTTTCCATAGTCACATCTCTGATCACAGCCTGGGAATGTTCTTCACTTTTGACTTGTGGTTATATTATCCCCACCAAATAATCAAGTATTGTCTTCTCATCTCAAGGAACAATTAATCATATATGCAAAGTCCTTTTTTCCATGTAACCTAATTTATCCACAGGTTCCAGGCTTTAGGGTGTGGGTGCCTTTGTTGGCTTATTACTCTGCCTAGCATTGTAGACTTAAGACAGGGCAAGGTATTAACTTCTCTAAGTCTTTTCTACAGCCTGCTTATTTAGCTCATTCTCTTGCCTCAGCCCTATCTCTCATTTTGGTAAAGACTCCAGGCAGTTGAGAACATGCGCCTCTGGCGAACCAAAATGGTGTTTGAATGCATGGCAAACCTTCTTTCACTCTTTCCTAATCCTCACTTTTTGGTTTCCCATTGGTGGAGTTGTTCTTAGATACCAACAAATTAGAGAACATCATAAACACCAGGCTCTTACCACAGAGAACAAAGAACTAATTTCTTGGATAATTCAACTTCCTCTAGAGCCACACTTGGAGAAATGTCCTTGCAAATGCTCTTTGTCTCTTATACCTTTTATACCTTAGTTCACTCTGTGCAAATAATTTTCTATCTTTCTCCCACAAATATACACCAAGATATCAGATATCCTCCAGGAGCCTGGCTATCTGTGAGAGTTAGAGCCTGGTGAATCATAGTTTGCGCTTCTTTCAATAGTTTTTCATTCATCTCCATATTAATTACTGAGTGAATGTGAGTTGGTTTAAAGAAAACATACAGATCATTTCATTCTGCAAACTCCTAGAGAGACATACACAGTGAGATCCTGAGCTTAACGAGTGTCAGCCACACTCACCTCTGTTCTTCCTGATTTCTTGCCCTTATACCCGGAAGACTGTACTGTTTCAATCTTGAAGTCCCAAGTTTCAAATCCCAAATTATATCAGGGCTTGTTTGCTGAGTAATATAAAATTATATTTGTTTTTTTCAGTCATCTTCTAAAGCTGTAGCCAATAGCAACACAGACTCTGCCAAAGACTCAATTTAATCAAGCTTATTTGGGCTTATTGCCCTTGTGCCAGTATATTGTGTTTTTCTGCATTCCCTATTAAATTTAGATTTCCAGTTTAGATGATGATTAATTTTTATATCTGACCATAAGTATGGCTCTTAGTAAGTGTGAGAAGATCTCGAGTTTCTTTCTTGGGCAAAGTGAACTTCCCTTCAAGAATTTTTTGGGGTGTCTCCTTTTATCACTCACATTTTAAAAGTTCCCTCTGGTATAAATAATTGAAATATACAATATGAAGTGGAAATATAAAATACAAAATGGAAACAGGAATATGAATCAGTTAGGATAGACTACACAGTAACAAATGCCCCTCAAAATTCCAGTAGCTTCAAAGTACAGACTTAGTTCTGTCTCATGTCTCATTTCCACTGCAGGTTTTTTATGCCTTTTCCCCAGGTCATCTTTACTTCAAACTAAGCTGACAGTGAAGATTTGGTCTGGAATACTACCCATTAATATAGTTGAAGAACAGAGTATGGCCAATCCTATGCTGGCCTTTAAGAGTTTCTACCTGGAATTGACATCTACTACTTTTAATAATGCTTCATTGATGAAAGAAAGCTACATTAGCCTGGCCTGACATCAGGGAGTGGAGAAGTATCATACTTTCCCAGTAAAAGGCAGCAAATGTTTTGTGAACAACAGGTCTACCATACCCTGCTTTTCAAGTTGGAATTATTTAGGTAAATCTATTTCTTCCTGAAAAATGCATTCATTTACTCTCCAATAGAGAAGACACAAGAGACTCATCCAATGATCAGCCTCAAAGTTGGGATCATATAATATTCTCTGCTGCTGCTGCTGCTAACTCGCTTCCATCCTGTCCGACTCTGTGCCACCGCATAGACAGCAGCCCACCAGGCTCCATCGTCCCTGGGATTCTCCAGGCAAGAACACTGGAGTGGGTTGCCATTTCCTTCTCCAGTGCATGAAAGTGAAAAGTGAAAGTGAAGTCTCTCAGTTTTGTCCGACTCTTTGCAACCCAATGGACTGCAGCAATGGGATTTTGTAGGCAAGAGTACTGGAGTGGGGTGCCATTGCCTTCACCGATAATATTCTCTAAGTCAGGCTAAACATGGTTCTTCTTCTTTCATGGTCCTATGTGCGTGAGAGACAAGCCCTCTGCACCCACTGCATAATAGGCGAGCAATGAAAGAATTATAAAAGCAATCAGTTTGAAAGAGACAAAGTCTTAGAAGATACACAGCAGTGATGGGTCTATATAAATTTTTAAATTCTGCTGGGAAGATATCCCAAGCTTCCGTTGCTGGCTTGAGAAACATTCTCTGCATGGGCTCTGATACGCTCCCTGGGAGAAGCTCCCAGTCTCATATTCTTCATGGACTTTGCATCCAACCCCTGTAAGGTTCCTCCTTTCCCATAATCCTTTTTGGTCTCTTTTGATGAAGCATTGGACATTGTCTTCTTTGGAGGCCAAGTAACTTTTTCAGTCTGCTTCCTGGCCTTAAATGGTTATGGCCAAAGGACCATTTAAATCTTCAATGGTGACAATTTCTTTTAGTCTAGGCTTGTAACCTTTTTGGTTTCCTTAATAAAACTTTTTCCAAGAATGTAACGTTCTTTCTAACAAAGTTTCCATCATAACATGTGTCAATAGCTTTGCCTACAGTTCTTTTTTAGAGTCCTCACCTTCCAGACTTAATTTGAGAAACCTTGAGCCTAACTGACTTCTATTGAAAAACCAGTCTTTATCTGTTCTTTTAGCAGTTGTGTACATCTGAAAACTTTGTGGATGCCAAATTAATTCCATTGGAGATTTTATTATAATAACAAGAGTTTTGATTTGGTCTTCGTCATGAAGCTGAATTTTCATTTGTCTTTTGTACTATAAAGATCTTCTCAGTTTTGTCTTGAAGATTGGAAATGAAAATTGATTTAATTTTCATCTCTGTACATTTAATTTTCCTACCTCCTCACTGAAATATGCAAGCTCATTTGGTAAAATATCATCCATTCCAAGTTATTATAGCTTGACAATGTTACTGGATGCTATGTCACTGTAAATAATTATTTATATCCTTTCAGATCATAGTCATAGTTTCCTTGCCATTTACAACCTGTTTCTATAAACCTCATATTTTATGATTCATAGTCATTTTTGTTGCTGTTGTATCACGCTCCTAGATTAGGTATAAATTTTGGTCACAATAGGCTAAGATACAAAGGAAATGCCAAAGAATGCTCAAACTACCACACAATTGCACTCATTTCACAAGCTAGTAAAGTAATGCTCAAAATTCTCCAAGCCAGGCTTCAGCAATACATGAACTGTGAAATTTCAGATGTTCAAACTGGTTTTAGAAAAGGCAGAGGAACCAGAGATCAAATTGCCAACATCTGCTGGATTATCTAAAAAGCAAGAGAGTTCCAGAAAAACATCTACTTCTGCTTTATTGACTATGCCAAAGCCTTTGACTGTGTGCATCACAACAAACTGTGGAAAATTCTGAAAGAGATGTGAATACCAGACCATCTGACCTGTCCCTTGAGAAACCTATATGCAGGTCAGGAAGCAACAGTTAGAACTGGACATGGAACAACAGACTTGTTCCAAATAGGAAAAGGAGTACATCAAGGTTGTATATTGTCACCCTGCTTATTTAACTTATATGCAGAGTACATCATGAGGAATGCTGGGCTGGAAGAAGCACAAGCTGGAATCAAGATTGCTGGGAGAAATATCAACAACCTCAGATATACAGATGACACCACTATTATGGCAGAAAGTGAAGAGGAACTAAAGAGCCTCTTGATGAAAGTGAATGAGGAGATGAAAAAGTTGGATTAAGGCTCAACATTAAGAAAACTAAGATCATGGCATCTGGTCCCATCACTTCATGGGAAATAGATGGGGAAACAGTGAAAAAAGTGACAGACTATTTTTTTGGGCTCCAAAATCATGGTAGATTGTGATTGCAGCCATAAAAATCATAAGACGCCTACTCCTTGGAAGGAAAGTTATGGCCAACCTGGATAGCATATTGAAAAGCAGAGACATTACTTTGCCAACAAAGGTTCGTCTAGTCAAGGCTATGGTTATTCCGGTAGTCACATATGGATGTGAGAGTTGGAATATGCAGAAAGCTGAGCACCAAAGAATTGATGCTTTTGAACTGTGGTGTTGGAGGAGACTCTTGAGAGTCCCTTGGACTGCAAGGAGATCCAATAAGTCCACCTGAAGGAGATAAGTCCTGGGTGTTCATTGGAAGGACTGATGTTGAAGCTGAAGCTACAATACTTGGGCCACCTCATGCAAAGAGTTGACTCCTTGGAAAAGACCCTGATGCTGGGAAGGATTGGGGGCAGGAGGAGGAGGGGAAGACAGAGGATGAGATGGCTGAATGGCATCACCGACTCGATGGACATGGGTTTGGGTGGACTCCGGGAGTTGGTGTTGGACAGGGAGGCCTGACGTGCTGCAGTTCACAGAGTCGCAACGAGTCGGACACGACTGAGCAACTGAACTGTTACTGATACTGTTATAGTAAATGACCCCTAACTTAATGGCTTATAACAGGAAGAGTAACTATTTCATAATATTTAATAATAACTATTAAGCCAATATTAAACTGCAGCCATCTATTCATGAGAGTAGATCCCATATATCTAAAGTATATTGTTAAAAATGTTTAGAATTTTAAACTCCAAATTTTAATTGACAGAATCACTGTGTCAAAGTCAAAATATTGAAGTATTTTTGCTGAAGAGGGAGAAAAATTCCCTTCCTCTTCACCAGGGACTAAATTAATTGTAGGTCATTTTTATTAAGACAATGAATGAAAGAGTCAGAACACCAAAATAGTGATACATCAGTCAGAAGGGCTTGTCAGCAAATCCCTTTCTTTCCTAATTAAGGTAAGATTAAGTAATAATTAGGTATTACTGTACAGAGTTTTCTTGTTTCCACTAGAGAAGCCTTTATTTAAAGGCTCTGGAACTGGAGTTTATTCTCATCTTTTGTTGTTGTTTAGTTGCTTCAGTCATGTCTGACTCTTTATGAGACCATGTTGGAACCTGCCAGGTTCCTCTGTCCATGGGATTTCCCAGGCAAGAATGCTGGAGCAGGTTGCCCTTTCCTTCTCCAGGAGATCTTCCCTACCCAGGGATTGAACTTGCATGTCCTGCATTGGCAGGCAGATTCTTTATCACTGAGCTACCAAGGAAACGAGGTCAATATTACCTCTTAGCAACATAGATGTTTCTAGGAAAATAACAAGTATGGACAAATTCTTACAACATGCTACAAAGGTCTTTGAATGTCTCAGAGTTATGTTTCCCCCTTTTCCAAAGCAATTTATTTACATCAACTCCTAGGCATTAAATGGCCTCAGCCTGGCTGCATCATTCTCTTGTTGTTCACTTAGTCACGCCTGACTCTTTGTGACCTTGTGTAGTGCATCATGCCAGGCTTCCCTGTCCTTCACTGTCTCTGGGAGTTTGCTCAAACTCATGTCCATTAAGTTCCTGATGCCTTCCAACCATCTCATCCTCTGTCACCTCCTTCTCCTCCTGCCTTCATTCTTTCCCAGCATCAGGATATTTCCCAATGAGTCAGTTCTTTGCATCAAGTGGCCAAAGTGTTGGAGCTTCATCTTCAGCATCAGTCCTTCATTCTCTCTTAAGTAACAGTTTTCCAAGTCTCTGTATTCACGGGGTAAGAAGATATTGTAATGTAGCAAATGGCTAGGAATTCTCACCTGCAACCTTCTTCACAATGTTATCCAAAGGTCCCTGGCACACTGTGATTAGGCATTATACTTTTTCAAATTTCTAAAATAAAATGTGAAAATTAGTATCATTTTAATTTTTATCTTTCTTATTATCACTGAGGCTGAATATTTTCTCAGACTTTATAATTTTAAAAAATATATCTCCTGGGACTCCTCTCTTGTGCCCTTTATTAGAAGGCCCTTTCTTGAAATTAAAATTGTTCTTATTTTTAAATTCTTATTATAAAACTTGAACTTTTTCATTTTACAATCTTTCCGCAATAAAGGAAATCTAGCATGTCATTAATGACTTATTCAATTTGCAGGTAAGTTTAAGTCATAAGACAGCAAGTTCTAGGCTCTAAAGTGATGTGAACAAGTTAAAGGTGTGGTTATACAGCTTTTAGAATGAACTTTGTTGAAAAAATACAAACAAAAGTCAAATAGTATTTTTGAAGATACACCTATATATCATCATTTTAAAAATAGGTGATATGAATAAATAATAATAAACACATAAACAAAAAATATACAAACTTCCAGTTATAAAATAGGTCATGTGAATGCAATGTACAGTGTGGTGCCTATAATTAATAATACTCTACTGTATATTTGAAAATTTCTAAGAGAGTAGATGTTACAGGTGCACAACATGAAAAATAATAAGCATAATAAATAATGAATGAATCAGGACACAGAATGTAGGAAGTGTGTAGAAGTCTTCCAGTTATTCAGCACAGCCCCTAGAGACTAAAGACATTGTGAAAGACTGTACTTAAGGCTATTTAACTAATAGTTTTTGCATACCTGTCTGTATGTGCTTTATGTATTAATACCTGTCTATTTCCCAATAATTATTTAAGGCAATCTATGAAAGTTTCAAATATGACTTTTAGTGAAATGAATAGAAAATTAATATTCTGGAAAGTTAGCTATTTAGCTATAGTATAATATTAAGGTGGCATATATGTCACAATTTTTTTTGATAAACTTTTTTGTAGAAAAAAGTTTTGTATTTACAGAAAAATTATGATGATAGTGCAGAGAGTCTATATACCCCATGATCAGTTTCCCTCGATACTAACATGCTATATTGGTGCATTATATTTGTTATAATTAATGAGCCAATATTGACACATTTTATTAACTAAAGTTCATATTTTATCCAAATTTTCTTAATTTTTATCCGATGTTTTTTTTTTTCTGTTCCAAGGTGTCATTCAATGACTATCACATTACATTTAGCCATGCTGTCTCCTTAGGCTCCACTTGGTTATGGCAGTTACAATATGATTTCATACAATATGGAAATTTTGTAGATTAAAGGCAGGGTAAAAGAAGGAGAAAAAAAGAGAAAAAAGTCAAAGTTGCTTTAAAAGACAAAATACATGTCATGAAATTATGTTCTGTGGCTAGAGATGGGTAGCAACTCTAGCTTTGAATCAGTGTCCAAAAGACACAAACACACAAATTGCTTACCCTGCTTCATAGAAATGAAGCTCTTCCTGGTATTGAGTCCTGAGGTAACTTTGTCTTGGAGCCATGACCGAGAGACTGCTTTGTAGTGTTCTAAACAAGTCCCTTAGTATCATTTCTATGGAGAATAAAAATTGGCTTATGAGGGCTAATCCCTGTAACATCTTTAAGGTAGGCCAAGGTCATAATGGCTGCATGCATTTCAAGTGTGAAGAGGGGAGGCGTGGGGTCAATGAAGTGAGCTATGCAAGCTCATTGGAGAATTAAGCATTTCCCTTAAACAGCTGCTCCCTTAGGGCTCTTCCCAAGGCTTCCAGGGACAACCAGATAACTCAGTGATGTCATATTGGTGGTTTCAGGTTGGACCCTCTTGACCCCTTCTCACCCCACCTTTCACAAACTTCTCTGATGAAAGACAAACAAAAGACATTAAACATGGGTACTCTGTAGGGGCATCTGGCAAGGAAGACTAAAAGTTGTTGAGGCTGGTAGAACCATGAAGGGTGAATTTTGACAGGCAGGTATTCTAGGTACCCCAGTTTGTGGGATGGCCATCTGCTTCGTCTCTCCCTGCTTCACACTGTGTGTGCTCATCTTGGCCAGGGGCGTTTGCTCAGGAAAATGAATCATATTTTCTTTGGCCACATCATGTCTATGTGCAAAGTTGTCAGAAGTTTGAAAGTACCATCTCTATGGAATTTATAATATGCCAGAAACCAGGTGAGATTTTCTGTAATTGCAATTATTTATGCTGTTCTTTAGTTTAAAATTTCTCTGTGGACAATATTGCTAATTGAAGCACTGATGTGACTACAACAAAAGTGTGACCTACTATCTTCAAGCTCTTAATTTAGAAAGGCAGTAATGATGACCTTATATGCAAGACAGCAAAAGAGACACAGATGTAAAGAACAGACTTTTGGACTCTGTGGGAGAAGGCGAGAGTGGGATGATTTGAGAGAATAGCATTGAAACATGTATATTATCATATGTGAAGTAGATTGCCAGTCCAGGCTTGATTTATGAGACAGGGTGCTCAGGGCTGGTGCACTAGGATGACCCCGATGGATGGGATGGGGAGGGAGGTGGGAGGGGGGTTCAGAATGGGGGACACATGTACACCTATGGCTGATTCATGTGAATGGATGGCAAAAACCACTACAATATTATAAAGTAATTAGCCTCCAATTAAAATAAATTAATTTTTAAAAAATTTTAAAAATGCATCACACACATACACACATACCCATGAAGTCCTGCTCTAGCCTAGATGTGGGTTAGTAGATCACTATTTGATTCCTGGCTTTATTCCTTGATATGTGTGGCTTTGGAAAAAAATTTTAAAAATATTTTGAGGCCTCAGTTCCCTCATCTGTGACATGGGAAGTATATACCAATGTTAAAGTGCAAATATTAAAATTAAGTGAAATAAATTATGTGATGCTCTTACACAATTATTTAAATTGTAATATTGCCTTGATGATATTAACTTTTTATGTATCTACATAAATATAATACATTTAAAACCATTTTCCTTACCTAAACATGACATGTGATATTTATCTTATATATCACACTTTTTAAATTTTTCTATTCTTTGCATGTTTAGACAAATGTGTAATGACCTATAGCCACCATTGTATCATTCAGAGTATTTTCATTATCCTCAAAATCGACTTCTCTCCTCTAGTCATTCCTCCTTCTCCCCATCCCCACCCCCAACTCCTGGCACTGGTTTAACTACTGATATTTGTACTATCTCCATTGGAATTCATGTACTTTCAAAAAGGTTTTACTAGGAAGATAATGTTAAAACAGGGTTTCCCGGTAGCTTAGACAGTAAAGAATCTGCCTGCAATACAGGAGTCCCAGGTTCGATCCCTGGGTCTGGAAGATCCTTTGGAGAAGGGAATGGCAACCTACTCCTGTATTCTTGCCTGGAGAATTCCAGGGACAGAGGAGCCTGGCAAGCTACCATCCATGGGGTTACAAAGAGTCAGACACAACTGAGCAACTAATGCTACACTACTACTACTAATGTTAAAGTAACAACAGAAATCTATGGGAAATCTGTTTTTCTACATTTCTATTACCTTATCAAATTTATTTTCACTTATCCTTTTATATTATAAACTTTATTTGATACATAACCAATTTCTACACATTATAGTGATATTGTTGATCCAATATTTAAATTTCCTATTTTATCCTAAATTTAAAAAAATGTTTTTCTTTTTCTTATCCTTGTTTTCTTTTCTTGAAAGTGTTCATTTCTCAGTCGTGTCTGACTCTTTGCAACTCAATGGACTGTAGCCTGCCAGGTTCTTCTGTTTATGGAATTCTCCAGGCAAGAATCCTGGAGTGGATAGCCATTCCCTTCTCCAGAATATCTTCCCAACCCACATCTCCTGCACTGCAGGCAGATTCTTTACTGTCTGAGCCATCAGAGAAACCCATATCTAAACACTGCATTGTCAGCTTGATGTTATCCCTACTCTACAAATTACTTTTATTTTACAATGCTGCTTTTTAAAAGTCCTTAATTTTTATACAAAAACAAAAAGGGCATAATACATATACTCTGTAATAAGGGCAACATCCAGCAACTATTCAATTAACTCTGAGTTACATGTCAGTAAACCTACCAGTAAATAAATGCTTATTCTATACTATTATGTCCCAAATGCTGTGTGAGCATGTAATGGGGTGCACAAGATTAGTAAAAGGATACCTGTGTTCACAGAAATTTATTGTCTGACTGAGGTGATAGGACATTTTCACATGATTCGATTGACTAACATGACCTAAGATTTTATATCACAGCATGATAGGCTAAAATAATGAAGTACTAAATTATGAGATATGGAAACTGATACGAGGTATAGAAACTGACAGGACAGAAAAGCCCATGCTATAAAAAATGTGCTGTGACCTTTAGATTCCTGCAGGAAGAGATGGTGTGGATGGCCCTGAAACCACACCTCTCAGCAGAGAAACTGATGGGGGGGTGCCACCATGGCAGAATTTGGGCATGGTAGGGATGGGTTTCAGGGTACTACCAGGAGTGTTCCATCAGCTGTCCTGGAATTATGACAGAATATGTTCATCTTAACTTAGAACTCACTCCACTGCAGCCAGGGCCATAGGGTTTGCCCCAGCCCAGATTGAAGGCACTAGGAAACGAAGAATCAATCTCTGTAGAATCAAACGACATTGTGGTTTTATACTTTTTTTTTAAGCTAGGGAAAAATGGATAATGACAGGAAACAATGAGAAAAGGTATTGCACAAATCAAAGTACAGTAACTAGTTCACTGTTGTGTGTGTGTATATAATTTCAAATCCTATTAATAAATTCAGAAGTTTGTCATAGCAAGAGATAAAATTAATGATTACCTGGAAAAGTCCTTTTAAGACTCCATGCTTAGAAAACTGACAAAATGAATTTCTATATCATGTGTTTCTCACTAGTTATGGGGTTGGGAGCCACCTTAGTTTCTTCAAGTCCAGGATGAGAGTCTTAATGCCCTCTTCAGAAGGTTTGAAGGAAAGTAAGCAGTGTACAAATAGATGTCAGTTTTTTCACATTTTCTGTTAAAAGAAAGCTTTGTAACCTCAAACATGTTTATTTTTAAAGATGACTTGAAACTTCTGTAAGTGACAGTAAAATAATATAGTCTGACCGACAACTGCCTTTGAAAAACGGCCTTAAAATCAACTGGTTGATAGAGAAAAGACGGGCTTTCGAGAGTTCAATAGCTTGGAAGTCGGAAAAAATCATAGAACTAGAATGGAGATTGAATACTGTCTGTTTATCATTTCAGAGTAAAAAGCATTTCTTTATCTCTTCTTCTTCTTAGACCACCACCAATAAGGTGGTAGATTTCATAAAATTTAAAAGCTAGGTATCTTCTCCTTGAGGGTCCTTATGAATTTATTTCTGTAGTTGGCTGGAGGCTAATAACCCATATCAGTCAGTATATCAGCCAGTGAGAATGATATTTGTTTTCTGAAAGTGGAAGTGTTAGTCACTCATTCATGTCCAGTTCTTTGTGACCCCATGGGACTATATTCCACCAGGCTCCGATGTCCATGGAATTCTCCAGGCAAGAATAATGGAGTGGATAGCCCATTCCCTTCCCCAGAAGATCTTCCTCACCCAGGGATCAAACCTGGTTTCCTGTATTGTAGGCAGATTCTTTACAATCTGAGCCACCAGGAAAGCCCATTCATTTTCTACTACTGCCTTAACAAATGATAACAGCAACTTAAAATAACACCCAGTTATTACCTTACAGTGCGTAGGTCACAAGTCTTGGCATAACTGGCCCAACTGAGTCATGTGTGGTGTCTCACAGGACTCTGGAGATGAATCCTTCCCCAGCTCATTTAGGTTGTTGACTGAAATCTGTTCTTTGAAGCTTGTCCTTGTTTCTTTGCTGCCTGTCAGCCAACAGTTGTTCCTGTAGGTTTCTCACTTTTTCCTGCTTCCCATATGACTGCTCCAGCAAGGAGCAAATTTATCTCATGATTCAAATCCTCCCATTTGTTTCCTGACACACTTTTTGTTCCACCTAGCCAAAGTTCTCTATGTCCAAGGCTTATGTGGTTTGGACTGGATCTATCTGGGTCATCTAGAATAATTCCCTTATTTTTAAGGTCCTCAACCATAATTACAATGTACCTTTGCCATGCAACAGAACAGTCACAGGTTCCAGACATATGGACATCTGTAGAGTGGCCTGCCTAGCACACAAGTTAAAAGCTATCACTCCTTATTCATTATCAAAGCATATCATCTTCATAAAAGACACTTGTAAATTTTTAGTTAAATTATCTTGGCAACCTTACCTTGTTGTTGTTCAGTCACTAAGTTGTGTCTGACTCTTTGTGACCCCATGGACTACAGCATGCCAGGCTTCCCTGTCTTTCACTATCTCCTGGAGTTTGCTCAAACTCATGTCCATTAAGTTACTGATGCCATCCAACCATCTCATCCTCTGTCTCCCCCTTCTCCTCCTGCGCTTAATCTTTCCCAGAGTCAGGGTCTTTTCCAGTGTGCCAGCTCGTCACATCGGGTGGTCAAAGTATTGGAGCTTCAGCTTCAGCATTAGTCCGTCCAATGGATATTCAGGGTTGATTTCCTTTATGATTGACTGGTTTTATCTCCTTACTGTCCAAGGGACTCTCAGAAGTCTTCTTCAGTACCACAATTCAAAAATGTCAGTTCTTTAGCACTCAGCCTTCTTTATGGTCCAACTCTTATATCCGTATGGGACTATTGGAAAAACCATAGCTTTGACTAGATGGACCTTTGTCAGCAAAGTGATGTCTCTGCTTTTTAATATGCTGTAACATGCATGAAATATGACCTCTCTGGGGAGTAGTTGCTGGTATTCAAACAACACTGATGTACCTCAATCTTTTTTTCTTTTTAATTCTCTTCTAATATGAGTCTTAAGTCTTTTGCCCCATCTCTGTTTTGGTTCTTCAGGACAAAGATCAGGGAAGAAATTACATGTGGAGTTTATTATATCCTGTTGGTAATGTGGGCAGGCATAGATGCTGAATCATCTGGCATCATTTGAAAGGATTCAGCTGGTATGAGAGACTCTGACTGCCTGATAAGAGACTTGTGTCACTCAGGATATGTTGCTCCCAGGAAGGAGTTAATCTCTTACATGAGTGCAAACAGTGACTGCTTAAAGACCTTAGAGACAAAATCTGAAATCCTGAGCTGCTGATTTTTACATCCGTGTTTTAATATGTATCATGTTTTTTTTGCCCAGCTCAAGCAAAAACAATCTGATATTCTCTCCCCACCCCCAACCATGTTTAGTTCCTTCAATTCTAGAAAAATGCAATGGGAAAATATCCAGTCACATACTATGATTAGAAAGTCTTTGATTTGCAGTCTGATCTTCTCATCTTCTTCCCTTTGCCTTACTTGTCCTTCAGTCACTTCACTACTAATGAAAATTTCTACCAGGTAGTAAACAGTGGCAGAGACGTGAAAGATGTGTGTGCTCAGTCATTTCAGTTGTGTCTGACTCTGTGCAACCCCATGGAGCCCACTGGGCTCCTCTGTCCATGGGATTCTCCAGGCAAGAATACTGAAATGGGTTTCTATTTCCTTCTCCTGGGGATCTTCTCAACCCAGGAATTGAACCTTGTCTCCTGTATCTCCTGGGTTCACAGGCAGATTCTTTACCACTAGTGCCACCTGGGAAGCCCTGAAGTGAAACTTACGTATAACTTACCTGAATTATTAGCCCCCCAAAAGGTTTAGGAAATAAGAAATTGAAAAACAGTGACCAGAAATAATGAGGCTCCTCAGTCTTCCATGATAGTCCCCAGAATGCCACTGTCGATTCTGGGTAATGGGATGGTTTCATTCTCAGCCAGTGGATTAACTTTAGGGTGGAGATCTGCACATACTTAGAATCCAGATTGGAAATGTAGACATTTACCCAGATCATCCTCTCTTATTTGACAAGATGAAGAATCTTGACCCAGAAAGGTTTACTGTGTTGTGCATAGCCATTCAACACAAATACCATGTAAATTTTCTCACGATACAAATACATGTATATTTGACCTTATTATCCTTCTGAAAACATATGGCGAAGCCAAGGCCAAAATGTGTTAATGACTTACAGTTGTATCATTTCGTATGAACAGGCTAAGACCAGAATGCAAATCTGACATTCTATCTCCATATATACTTCCCATCTACTTACGTCTGCCAGGTGTAGAGAAATCCCAACGAAAGCAGGTGTGCTATGATAGAGTGGTTATATAGGGTGGAAGGCATCTGACAGATCATTATCTGCATCTTCACATGCTATTAGTGTGCCATGATGTCTTTTGTGTCACTAATAAATCACCATAAGCTTGAGGCCTTTGTCTTGGCAACCTTATTTTCTCTCAGGCCAAGACCATTCCATGGTCCCAGTAACATAGGACTAGACCTCATCCTTGAGTGAATTCCTTTGTAAAGAATTTCATTTTAAAATCTTTTTCCCTTTGGAATTCAGCCAAAATTTAATGAGAAACATTATCTATTATGCAGTCTCACTCTTAAAGCAAATATAAGTCTCCAATTGCAGAATTTTATAGGTGCTATCTGCCTTCAGTTAGGAATAATTTAGACATTGAATAAGAAATCCCTTTCATTGACTGACATCTTGCAGATTAAATCTGAAGCCTCTTGAACTTCATTACAGCTTCATGAATATTGTAAGGCTTTAAATCTTGACTGTGGTTTTGAAACTCAGCCAAGAAGGTATTAACAGTTGTTAGAATTTGTATTTATGTAACAGCCTTTCTTCCAACTGGTTTAAAGCAAATAGAACATTGTTTCAGTCTGTCTCCATAATAGGCATATAAGTTGCTAAGTGGAGGCTTCATTATTCCCATTTTATACGGAAGAGCCCTAAGGGTCAAAAAAGTGGCACCAATGAACAAAAGACACATAATTCTCTGTTACATATTTTCCAGTTCTGAATCCCTATTTGGGGAAGTTGTGTTTACTACTAACATGCATAATTTGTGGTACACTGCTATAATTCTTCATTAAATCTCTACTTCTCTTTCAGCCTTTTCAAATAATTTATTTATTATTTTTATTTTTGGCTGCACTGGGTCTTCCTTGCTGTGTTCAGGCTTTCTCCAGTTGCAGTGCATGGGCCTCTTATTGCAGTGGCCCCCCTTGTTGCAGAGCGCAGGTTCTAGGTGCACAGGCTTCAGCAGTTGCAGAACCTGGGCTCAATAATTGTGATTCATGGGCTCCAGAGTGTGGGTTCAGTAAGTTGTGGCTCATGGGCCCAGCTGCCCCATGGCATGAAGGATCCTCCTGGGCCAGGGATCGAACTGATAACCCCTGCATTTCAAGGCAGATTCTTAATCCCTGGACTATCTGGAAGCTCCTCTTTCAGTCTTATTCCCAATTCCCATGTCCCTCTCCTTTTTATTTGCCCTCCAGTTTGATTTCCTTCAATAACATCCTGCTCCAAGTCTTAGTGCATCATTCTCAATCCTTAAAGTGCATGAGACTCTACCAGAGTGCTCTGGTCTTAGTAATTGATTGAACTGAATGAATTGAAAGGCATTCAGTCATGTCCGACTCTTTGACTGTATAGTCCATGGAATTCTCCAGGCCAGAATACTGGAGTGGGTAGCTCATCCCTTCTCCAGGGGATCTTCCCAACCAGGGATTAAACCCAGGTCTCCTTCATTGCAAGTGGATTCTTCACCAGCTGAGCCACAAGGGAAGCCCAAGAATACCGGAGTGGTAGCCTATCCCTTCTCTAGCAGTCTCCCCAACCAGGAATCGACCCAGGGTCTTCTGTATTACAGAAGGATTCTTTACCAACTGAGCTATCAGGGAAGCCCAGCCTCAGTAATGGTGATTCTTTTTTAATGAGTCTAGGCTGGAGCCCAGAACCTTCCTTTTAGCAGATACCTGAAAAGAGTCCAATGTTGGTAATAACTGAGAGAAGTGCTTCACAATCAATCCTGATGTGGAGTGGAAAAGCTGGGAAGAGTTTTGAGTCTCAAGTCTATTAGCTATGGTCTAGTACTTTACGGCTGTTTGGCCTATGTTAGGTTGAGTTCTTGATAAGCAGAGCCAGATGCAAAGAATCTTTTGCTAATAATATATTGAGGTGTGCTCTCAAGAGATGAGGAAAGGGATTGGGATGGGGCTGGGAAATAAGTTGGCCATGTCTAAGCTGGAGTCTGATCCCACCTGGGTGCTCTGGAATACAGACTGACCACAGAATTAGCAAGGAGGCCAGCTTTTTGAACTTCGGAGTCAGTAAATCATTGACTGAGTTCTTATAAGGAGTATTGCCAGGGAGGTGGGTGCTCTTCTTGATGAGGCATCTCCAGGTTGTCTGAGAGCAATTCTTCATAGAAGGCAGCTATAGGTAGTCATCAGTCACACTGCAGCATCTGAGGTATCTGTATTCTGGCTGGTAAAGGTGACCTGAGCAGGGCACCAAGAGTATCTACTACATCTCTCAACTCAACAAGAATCAACCTTACTCCTCCTAGTCTTGAGCTCCTGGCTTTAAAGATTTTTCCAATGTTTCTGCTACATAGGAAGCCCCTTCTCTGTTTTTCTCTTTTATTTACTCTGTGTCTTACCTCTGTTTAGCAGCAGCCTTATGCCCACCCTCCTGCATGAAGCTTCCCTGTAATTCCACAATGATTGATTTCTTTCCCCATTCTCTGTCTTGGAGGACTCACACAATTTGACTCTTCAAAATATACACACAGAGGTTGACATGGAATGTGCGCCATGGATGGCTGGATGAATGATTTTCAAAATGAGAATGCCATCACAGCAGTATTCAATTCTTATTTTGTTAAATAGCCTAAGTGAATGGGCTGGCATTTCTCATTGTAATTTTATTCTAAAAGCTATTCTAAGTCTCTAGTATTCCAGGTACTGACATCTTCATTCCTCTTCATCCTATCAGAGAACCAAATGGCTATGAAGCTTAAACAGTTCTCTTCCAACAGCACTCAGTTAACAAGCTTAGATATGGCATGATTTTGGTCCTACCTTTTAAGAGATTTGAAGAACTTTCTCACAGATTTAGACTGAAATAATTGCCTGAATTTTCCTCCTTCATTCTTGTTCCATTTAAACACAGCTTCTTATTTTATTGTTTCAGACGTTTAGAGCTTCTAATTTGACTAATACGTTAAATAGATGCTTCATTTATATTAGTTTGCGTTCATAATCTCAAGTAATAGGTTATAGTCATCATATCAGGTTTCCTTTTGAGTGTTCTTAAATATATGCTAGTCTCCATCAATAATAATTAAGCCTCAGTTAGATCATGATCCTATTCCTGAGCTGTCAGTCATTCACTCTGAGAACAATTGAGATTATGTAGATGACAATTGTCTAAATACCTCTTATTACTGCTTAGAATGAGCAAGGATTGCTCTCATTGCAGGTGGAGTTTTCTGATGAGATGATGTGGTTTTGCAGTTTTCTGTAGGAGTAGGGAATGTGCTCTGGAGGAAAAACGGTAACCCTCCCCAGTATTCATATCTGAAAAATCCCATAGACAGAGGAGCCTGGTGGGCTGTAGTCCTAAGGGTCACAAAGAGTCAAACACAACTGAGCAGCTGAATGTGTTGCGGTGGATTTCTTGCAGCAAAATGGCCCTCAGCCATCCTTTCTCTTTGCATCACAAGCTGATCTGGGTTTCTAAAGCTTGTATCTCCATTGCATTCAGGAGGCCAGGCAAATAGCAACTCACTAATAAACTACAATATCCGTTAGTACACAAAATACATTTTTTCCCCTAAAGAAAAATCCACCAGTGAATTTTTATGCTACTCCCATCTATGTGAGCAGTTGTAAGTGTATCTGGTGATTTCGGTTCAGAGTTGTGGAAGCAGAGAAATCATTGCTGCCTTTATAGTTCTGTGGGCACAACTGAAAAGTCAATGTCAAATGTTCATGGAGAACATGCTTTTAATGGTTTTCCTGTTGACCTCATAACTGTAAGAAGCTGTTATATTTGATCAATGTGACAGTGTCATCCTAGTCAATCTCTTTCTTGCTTTTTCTTCCCAAATATTTCTAAGCACAGACAGAGTGAATGTATATGCCCTGGCTCCAGTGCTCATTTCTCAGCAAACTAATCTCTGCATTGGTCTTCTGATCTCTAGTTTAGGGTAGAATTTACCTCTGATGCTGCCTTTTGGTTCCTAGCTGTGTAAGGAATAAGTGAAGGAGTACCAACGCCACAGCTCTAACCTCACTCAGAGTGCTGTGACAACTCAGCATGCCCTCTGTGAAGTAGGAGGCTTCCTTTATCTATGTTAAGTTCTTTTGAAGAACGCTGCAAAATATCAGGTCTCAAAATAGATCAGTGCTTTGAATGCACACATACAGCTGTTTTAATCCAAAGCAGGTACAAACATACACACACATTCACACACACACATGTGCATACACACATACACGGCAATAAGCAGTTCTACTCTCACTGAATTGTACACCCAGAACCAGGAATGCCCTCAAATAATACAGGCTTTGGTATAAATGCAGTTTAGTAGCCTAGGTTTCTTATATCTTTGTGATGAGTTATGGGTCTCTATTCCTTTCTTCCATCTAGCCTTGGTTTTGGCTAATTCTGTCCATTTCTACTATATAAGTTTGAATCTTAGTGGTTGGTAAGTTTTCTGCACGCTTTTTTCTTTCTAGAGTTGGTTACTTGTTTATGTTTTTGAGAATCAAATAGATACATTGAAAGATAAGGAGCAACACCTATTTTGTCTAAATTCCAAGTCCTAATTGAAGGTAACTATCTTTGTTACACTAGAAAAAATTCAATCTGATTACAAATATGAACAAGGAGTAAGTGTAGAAAAAGAATCATCTTGACCACATCTGTGTTTGTTTCATATCCCTATCTAAGAATAACTTGAAACCACCAGGAAAACATCTTAATGTGTTGTTCAGTTATTTCAACAGGTCTTGAATTCCGTGATTGAGGCACCATCCAAGTAGACTCTGACACCTGGCATCCTAGAATGCACTAAAAAGTCCAGCAGTCAATAGAAATATTGTGTCAGACATGTTAAATTCCATGTTCCCCTAGTGCATTTTTGATAAGTATGTTTTGATAAGCTTAAGCAAAGTCAGTTTGCAAAGACTTGGCCCCAGTATACATTAATTACATGCACAGAGTATGGATGCTGCTTGAGAGAGCTCCTTGTGATACTTTGGGGCCTCCTCAAAGTTTGTTCTAATGTTGCGTCTTCCAAACTGACATCACCAAGCAAGACTATATGCTTGCCTTAAGGGCCACTTGTTTAATTAAATTCTTCAGTTAACTTTCTGCGGGTATTTCCCCCTAGAAGAAAGTGTACTTTCCACTTTTTAAGTGCATGGACAGCAATCATGCCCAGAAGGATTGCCCCTGCAGCTGTCTGGAAAGTCAGTTAAAACCCTGGGGAACCTGTTAATAGCTTCTTGTGGTTAGGTGAGTCTGAGGCTCAGAGAATCTGAATATTGACTCTCAGTTTCCTTCCAAAAGATTTTTATCTGTTGGACTTAGCCTTCTCTGCGGAGTATTGAATGAAGCATTTAGGGTCAGAGAATCTAGAATATTGACTCTTAGTGGCAGGTGTCCTTCCAAAAGATTTTTATTCATTGGATTTAGCTTTCTCTGTGGAGTATTGAATCCATGCACAGCGTCCATGTGAAATAAATTAGGACAATGTCACCGTGTGATGAAATATGTGGATATTCTCTTTACAGATTATATATAATCTACAATCAAGGGCAAATCTCATTCTGCACACATGAATGTTTAGTAATATGTCATCAAATACCACATCTCTCCATGAGCCTAATGAGTGAAATATACTCTTGGGTTACAATTAGGCGAGACATAGAGCAACGCAGTACCAAGAGTGAGAGCTCTAGAGTCGGCTGGGTGTCAGGCTAGTTGTCACACACTCTCCAGCTTTGTGTTCTTGGACAAGTCCTTGGATTTTCCATTAGTAACCTGGGCATACTAATATCACCCAGTTTGTGTCACTGTGAGGTGAATAGATAATATATGTAAAGCTCCTGATCAAATTCTCATTGCATAGCAAGCATTCAATCATGGTACCTTTGTTGTGCAGAAGCTTTTAATTTTAATTAGGTCCCATTTGTTTATTCGTGCTTTTATTTCCGATATTCTGGGAGGTGGGTCATAGAGGATCCTGCTTTGGTTTAAAATTAAAAGCTTCTGCACAACAAAGGAAACTATAAGCAAGGTGAAAAGACAGCCTTCAGAATGGGAGAAAATAATAACCAATGAAGCAACGGACAAACAATTAATCTCAAAAATATACAAGCAACTCCTGCAGCTCCATGCTAGAAAAATAAACGACCCAATCAAAAAGTGGGCCAAAGAATTTAGTGGACATTTCTCCAAAGAAGACATAAAAATGGCTAACAAACACATGAAAAGATGCTCAACATCACTCATTATCAGAGAAATGCAAATCAAAACCACAATGAGGTATCACTTTACACCAGTCAGAATGGCTTCCATCCAAAAATCTACAAGCAATAAATGATGGAGAGGATGTGGAGAAAAGGGAACCCTCTTACACTGTTGGTGGGAATGCAAACTAGTACAGCCACTATGGAAAACAGTGTGGAGGTTCCTTAAAAAAACTGCAAATATTGTCCTCATTTCTTTTAATTCATTTTTCATTTTTCCTTTCTGTTTCATTTATTTCTGCCATTTTGTCCAACATGCAGGACAACAAAAGGAACGCAGATGTATAGAATAGACTCGTGGACTTTGTGGATGAGGGTAAGGGTGGGATGATATGGGAGAAGGGCATTGAAGCATGTTAATTGTCATGTGTCTAATCAATCGCCAGCCCAGGATTGATGCTCGGGACTGGTGCAGCGAGATTTCCCGGGGGGGAGGGAGGAGGGAGGGGGGTTCCGGAGGGGAAGCATATGTAAACCCATGGTGATATCATGACAATGTATGGCAAAAACAATAAAAAAAAAAAAAACTGCAAATAGACCTGCCATATGACCCAGCAATCCCACTGCTGGGCATATACACCGAGGAAACCAGAATTGAAAGAGTCATGTGTACCCCAATGTTCATTGCTGCATTGTTTACAATAGCCAGGACATGGAAGCAACCTAGATGCCCATCAACTGACGAATGAATAAGAAAGCTGTGGTACATATACACAATGGAATATTACTCAGCATTAAAAAAAAAATTCATTTGAATCAGTTCTACTCAGGTGGACAGAACTGTAGCCTATCATCCAGAGTGAAGTAAGCCAAAAGGAAAAACAACAATACAGTATACTAACGCATATATATGGAATTTAGAAAGATGGTAACGAGAACCCTGCATGCGAGACAGCAAAAGGAACGCAGATGTATAGAACAGACTCGTGGACTCTGTGGAAGAGGGCAAGGGTGGGATGATATGAGAGAATGGCATTGAAACATGTTAATTACCATATGTGAAATCAATCACCAGCCCAGGGTTGATGTTCGGGGCTGGTGCACCAAGATGACCTAGGGGGAGGGAATCGGGAGGGAGGAGAGACGGGGGTTCTGGAGGGGGAGCATATGTATACCCATGGCAGTTTCATGTCAATGTATGGCGAAACCAACACAATAAAGTAAAGAAAATTAAAAAAAATGTATCAACAACAACAAAAAATTAATCATGTTACCTCTTACTACCTGACACGAGTCCAGGTTGGGTGCTAATCTTGTATATTTTTTAAAAATTAATTTGTATTTTACTGATAGAATAGTTTTAAATAAAAGTTGCAAAGATAGATCAGAGAATTCTTGTGCATGTGCCACAATGAAGACCCAGCACAGTTAAAAAGAAAAAGATATATCAAGGAGTTCTCAAATACTCAACACTCAGTTTCCCCATGATTAGCATCTCATACTGTTATGAGACATTTGACACAATTAATAAGTCAACACTGGTGCATTAATATTAACTAAACTCCATATTTTTTTATATTTCATCAGTTTTCCTTTCTACATTCCATGATTCCATCCAAGATATTACATTATGTTTATTTTTCGTATCTCTTTGGCTTTTCTCAACTGTGATAATTGTCAGGCTCCCCTTGCTCTTGATGATCTCGATAGTTCTTGACAGTTTTCAGATATTTTGTAGAGTTTGCCTAATGTATTTCTCATAATCAGACTGAGATTATGCGTTTGGGGAGGAAGACCACAGAGGTGAAGTGTCTTTCTCAATATGATGTATCAAGAGTACACTCCATCAATTTATCACTGACCATATTAACATTGATCACCTGGCAAAGGTAGCATGTACTAGGTTTCTGGTTTCTATATCCTTTTTTTTGTACTGTACTCTTTGAAAGCCAATTGCTAAGAGTATCCCACACTTAAGGAGTTAGAATTATGTTCCAGCTTCTTGAGGGCAGAGTAGCTACATAAATTGTTTGGAATTATATACAGGGGATTTGCCTCTTCCTCATTTATTTTTTTTTTAAATTTATATCAGTTTGGACTGATATAATCCTTTATTTATTATATCAGTTATTTATATTTATTTATATCACTTTGGACTCAAGAATATTTATATTTTATACTTTGGTTTATAATTAAATACTATTTTATTGATTTTCTTGCTCAAATTGTCTCACCTTTGGCCATTGGGAGTTCTTTCAATTGACTCTAGTGTTCCTTTGACATATCTCTATTGCTTTATTTCTTAAGTACTTCTTTATTTTCTGTCACTGCATGATATTTCAGGCTCACCTTGTATACTTCCTGCCCCACCCCTACAATTGGTTATTCCTCCAAAAGCATCCTAATCCTCTTTATTAGAGAGTGGTGTTAGAATCCAAAATCTGGGCACCAGGTATGCTTGTTAAGATTGGGACATTGATGCTTCCAAGGACAGAGCTGGGAAATATATGTATACCAATCCACATGTAAGCATAAGCATGGTTATTTCTATATTGACTCATCAGTACATGTTCTAAGCTAAATTAAAATTCATATGGATACCTTTACCTTGATTCCAGTAACACACGATTTATTCTAGCTTTTTTTCTTTTGCTTATCAGTAACCTTCCCCACTCCAGGTGTAATAAACTTGGATTCTGTCTTCTGTCATCCATTTCTATGTTTATTTTCTCAACCTTGGTATATGTGCACAGCTATCTCAGAATTGTTAGCCCATACCCTAGGATAAACAGCTTTACCAACTAGAATCTAGTGCTTATATTCTACTCCTGACCATAATGTTAATAGATTTGGATCAGCCCATTAACCCTCAGGGAGTCCCTCTTACAGAATCTATATTTGGCATTGTTATGTCTGTATGCCTTTCACAACCTGAGCAGAGTGATTGACATATCGCAGAAGATTTTCATTAAGTCTGAATCCTGTATGTGCTTTAGCCATAGACCCTTGACAAAACTAATCTTAGAAGCTACTCTTTTAATTCTGTGACAGATATTGCCTGAAGTCTCACTAGTCATGAGTTCTTATTAAGTCCTTAGGAATTCTGAGTTTGGTTCTTTCTAGAGATGCTGTTGGGAGACACCACATAAAAGGCAATATATCATTCCAGAAATCCCAACCAACTTTGGGACAGATAGCCTTGTGGTATAAAGGATCGTTAAATCTATATAAAGTTTCAGTGTAAAATATCAACTAATAGTGCCCTGCAGAAATGAACCTCACATGGAAATCCAGAGTATATCCTATTCGTAGGTGATAGGGGCATGTAATAAACCTTATGGCCTATATTTAAACCACAGAGCCTATGCAGAACAAGGAAGGTTTCTATTCCAAGCTTCCATTTTATCACTCAGCATGTGAATTCCAGGAAAGAGGATGAAGTATAAGAGATCCTTAATATGTCCCAAAGTAGACTTTCTATGTACAGCATTTTGTCAAGTCATAAAGACTGTGTTGTATTAACCTGAAGTCAATCATAAAAGTGGATTTGCAAAGCAAACACCATGTAACTTTTAAGGTCTTGTTTTTGTAATAAAGAGGACCCTATATTGGTTACCAGAAGATTCTGTTAGACTCTAAACTGGTAGAGCTAAGTAGAGCTTTCATAAATACTTCTTGTATTTCTGCAAAATCCACTCTGACTTATTAACTCAATCTAAACACTGCAGTGTGAAACTCAGGGTACTACAAGAGGACAAACCGTTGACAAGAACTCGAATAGCCTTAAATCATGGAACTCCCTTACATTTGTAAGGGAAAGCATGTTTCTATCATCCATAAAAAAGTAAAGTGGAGCTTTGAGCATATTATGCCTCCTTAGAGTTTGGAAGAAGCCAAGATGAATTGGCTTGCCAAGGATTCTGACCCAGCAGGTTGCTGAGAAGGGAGTTAGCCCCTGATGAATTTTAACAATACCCCAACTTCCCACATTGGCTGAAGCAGCCAGCTCTCAGTAACATACTCCATCTCTGTGATTACCTGCCAAATGCTTATTGCAGACCTGCAAAGATTAGTTACTCCAGAGGGAGTGGTTTATAACTCCATGACATGGTTTTGTGCCAGATCGATAAAGGCAAAGGCACACGACGGGCTGCCCTTATTTTCTCTCTGTAGAGAAACAAAGAGCCCCACAGTTCAACTGAATGTTACTGACTAATCCACGGCATCACTTTAACACACCAGGGATTGTCCTCATTTGTTTTTCACATAACACTATAATCTTTTGAAATATGTGTTAGCTGAAATGCGATTGTATTTTCAGGGACATGAAGGCTTACTATACATTACTAGCAATTTACAAGGAGCCTGCTGTTTATGTGACATGTAACCGGGAGATTTTTCTCTTAACAATAGATTGTGATGATGTATTTTTAAATATGTCTGTATTGTTCACATATCTTAAGATCAGTTGGGGTTAAGTAATAGAAATTCAGCTAATAACAGTGATAAAAACACACACTCAAGTAAATGATCCCTATTTTCTTCTTTGCAATCCTACATAGAAATTCTATTACATTTTAGTAAATTGAATAGAAAATAATGGAAGGGTCATATTTTTCTGTTATGGGAACAGAGAAATTGTTTGGAGAAAGAGGAAAATAGAGTCAAAGGAAACAAAATATTCGAAGTTTTAAAACTCGAGCATAAAAAAGGCTGGACTGTTGTCTTACCACAAGTTCTTCCTGGAAAAGCATAAGAAAAATTTAACAGCCCAGGCCTTCAAGAAAAATTGAGAGCATTTTGATCCTTTGAGGTCATTTTTTTTAAAAATGACCTGATTAATTTTCCTTCAATTGATCTGATACTCAGTTCATTTAAAAGAACATTAATTTCACTTTCTTTGCTTGATATGTTAACAATATAAAATAATTACAGTTCTTTGTGTTTCGATCTGAATAGAGATTGTATCAAAGTATGTACTAAGTATTTATTGCTCTCCAGTAAAAAGAGGCAGTGGAGAGATAAAAGGCCAAGAAATCAGAAGAATATTTTCTCCAGGGATAGTTAGGTTTACTAATATTTCTCCAAACATTTCTTTGTTATGATGACAAAAAAGAATGTTTGTTTTGCTTCTTTTTACTTGGAATTGAATGCTGAGGGTCTAGATTTGAAAAAGCAGCATAACTAGGCCTACAAGCACAGTGGGAAGGTTGTACTAATTCAATAGAAAGAACAGGCATCAACAAAAGTACTTCATTACAACTCCATATGTAAACATTTATTAATCTGTACAGTAAAGATTTTTGCACCGTATGTGAGTTATACCTTGTTGAAAAAGTTTCTAAAAGTCAACAAAAAAACTGAAAAACAAAAAATCTTAACTGAATTAGGTACTTGGATAAGATATGTGCAATACTAGATACGTTAACCAGTCTATTCTACTGGCACAAGGCCTTCCCTGTGGCACACAGTAAAGAATTTGCCTGCCATGCAGGAGACCAGAGTTCATTCCCTGGGTTGGGAAGCTCCTCTGGAGAAGGGAATGGCAATCCACTTCAGTATTCTGGCCTGGAGAATCCCATGGACAGAAGAGCCTGGCGGGCAACAGTCCATGGGGTCACAAAATGTCGGACACAACTGAGAGACCAACACACACACAGCCTACTGGCTCAGCTGGACAGCTACAGCCCACATTTACCAAAGGCTGGAGAATCAACCACAACTATTGAGAACTATCAAGTGTCAGCCTCCAGATGAGAGAGAAAGAGGTTGAGCTGAGCATGCATTTCTTTTTCCCAATACTGCAAAAAGATGAGTCATTTCTCCCTTCCCATCAGGCGAGACAAGAGGCCTTAGGTGGTGCTCAGTAGGAGTCTCTTCACAAAGGAGCATTAAGTAAAGGGAAAGGAAGGCATTTTTCCCCAAAGGAGACTTCACTTACCTGTGCTTTAACCTTCTCAATGGTAAAATGATGATAACAGACCAAAACTCATACAGTTTTAAGGATTGAAAAATGATAATATATATAAAGGACTTTGCTAAGTACCAATAAAGTAGAACTGGAGAAGCAGAACATAGACACTTCAGAGGGGGAACGGCTTCTTCAGAAAGATAATCTGAATACATTGTGGTATTTTTTAGGTTAAGAAACTGAGACAGAAAAAAAAGAAAAAGGCTCGGAATCTCCTCTGAGACTCTAGGAGGTCCAGACCTTTGTCCAAGCTCCAGAGTTTGCTGGACATGTATTGTTGACATATTACAGCAGAAGTACCTCTAGTGTTACTGAACACAAGTTCATGTACCCAACACACGGGGAAGCCAAACAGACTGAAATTTCAGAGTTTGGAGTAGAGCAAGATTTATTTCAGGACCAAGCAAGGAGCATGAGTGGCTCATGCTAAAAAACCCCCAGAACTCCCTAATGGCTCAGCAGGGAGAAGCTTTATACTCAAAATTTGGGGTGAGGCCTGAAAGGTGCATGACTTTCTCTGATTGATCAGGGTGGTAACAGGACAATTTCCAGGGCTCCTGAAGTTACTGTCCCCCACCTGGGTGGGCGCCTTGTTTCCTAGAGCCCCCCGGCTGTACTATTGTTCCTTGATGGCTCTGTCTTTGTTTCTGCATTCCCTCTCTTTCCCAGGAGCAACTGTTGCAATCTGCCCTTTGGAACTCAGGGAAGGTCGAGGAGGCCAAATGAAGCCCATTTCCTACAAACGAGAAATTGGTCACTCAGTCCTGTCCAACTCTTTGTGACCCCATGGACTGTAGCCCAGCAGGCTCCTCTGTCAATAGGAATTCTCCAGGCAAGAATAATGGAGTGGGTTACCATGCCCTCCTCCAGGGGATCTTCTCAACCCAGGGATCAAACCCAGGTCTCCGGCATTGCAAGCGAATTCCTTACTGTCTGAGCCACCAGGGAAGCCCAAAACAAGAAACTGGGAACATAGAATATTTGTACCTGGGAAGGCCTCACAGAGTCCTGCTCCATTTCAACTAGGTTCCAGGTGTTTAAGTGCCTAGCCCAGAGCTCTTTCAGCTATACCACTCTGCTGGATAGCCATCCTAAATTAGGCAGCAGATAGAACAGACAAGCCTTTGACCCACCACTGTGCATTTCCTGTTTTCAGAGGGTGCATAGTATGTTTCTTCCCCTGTGGAGGCTCTGTGTGCTGCCGCACTCAGGCAGCAATTTACAGCCCTTGTTGTGTTCTTGCAATAGGAACAAGATTACTATTTCCAATCAAGGTAGCTATTTTCACATTCCACTGTGAAGTAGTTAGGCAGGTATTCTTTTGAAAGTAAATAAACACAGTCAACCACGATTATTGATTCCATTTAGTATATTAGAAAAAGTAATGGTTTAATGATACTTTAGTGGCCTGTAACAGTTAACGCACTACAGAAAATGAATCATAAAATCCCCTTCTCCCTAATAACTCTGAGACTAGTGTCATTAAAAAGGCACTAAACTCCCAGGAGTCAGAGTGTTTTCACCTTCCCACTAAGTGATAATATTATTAGTTTGGATTCTGTATTCACTGGTCGTGAAAATATAGAATCTCCAGAAAACAGGAAAATCTGTCACATATTCTGTTTGTCTGTTGATGAATTCTTGCAAAATCATCTGGGACCATTGCTAAGGCAAAGAAAATGGTCCTGTGAAGGCTGTGTGATTTTGTTAACTCATTGCCATACCTTTCCAAATGCTGGTTCATCTTGAACTGGGGTAGAAACTGGAAAGAAGACTTCTTACTGATAGCAGGCAGCATCCCCTTCAAGTGCAGACCTAGTGGACTGGTGGTGGGGAAGTACATGTGTCACTTCAGATTTACACAAGCGCACGAGCTGATTGTATTTATTTGGGAAAGGGTTTGCATAACAATATTCTCTGAGACCTGTGCTTAGCCTCCTGGTTCTCTGTAGGATAAATACTGACAGGATGGGCTTCTTCATCTTAATTGGAATGGAGCTAGTGGTAAAGAACCTGCCTGCCAATGCAGGAGACCTGGGTTCGATCCCTGGATCCAGAAGATCCCTTGGAGAAGGAAATGGCAACCCACTCCAGTATTCTTGCCTGGAAAATTCCATGGACAGAGGAACCTGGTAGGCTACAGTCCATAGGGTCACAAAGAGTTGGACACGACTGAGTGACTTCACTCACTCACCTTACTTATAACATTAGTAAATGGATAGAGGTTGTTTTGATTTGATAATTATTATTAAAGGTGCATTATATACATCTTAATAATAGTTATCAAAACAAAAACAAAACAGCAAACTCAGTGGTCATAAAGTTTGTCCCCAATAGAAAACTTTCCAATTGGTAAAGAACACATATTTTCTCATAGTTTGTTGCCAGGCCTGACTTTAATAGCAGCCACTTCAAGTGGATGGTTTTAGTAGAACTTTCCTTTAATAGTTGCTAGAACTCTTTAAATAACTGCTACATTGAAGGTTATTTTGTCATCCAATTTTTGTCTATTTTTTCCTTCTTCTTTAACTGCTGATAATTTCTCTAATTCTAACAGCTTTAACATTTGAGTCTAGCACTTGGAGGTTTCAAACAGTCTTTAAAGGCTCATTTAAAACTTATCAGACATATGGCATTAATTTATCTCTTTTATATCCTGATATAACATAGAGAGAAAGCAAACTAACAGTTAAGATCCAGAGTTCTGGGTGACATAAATCACCTTATTTCGATGGCTTCTTAGTTTTTGCAGGGAGGATGTTTGCTTTCTGCTTTATATAACTTCTATACTTATTTGCCCTTTCTGCCTCTCTTGCCACTATTTCTTTCAATTGGGAAAACTACTTTAGAAAATCACACTCTTAACAATTTCCTATTAAGCTGCACTGGAAGATGAGTTAAAATTGAATTTTCCCCCCCTTCAACCTGGCCTGGGTATTTCAAATCTCACTCACAGGATAGATGCAAATGTATATTTTTTACATTTTCAAGTGTACCTAAATAGATTAGTCTTAGAACTCTTTATAAATGTCCTATTTCATCTCAAGCTCAACATCAAAGCCAAAACTCTTTACCATTTCTTCTAAACATTTCAAGTTCTCTAAGTTCCTAAAATATTCTGCTATTCTCCAGCCCAGGCACTTTAGGGTCTAATGACCTATTTAGGCTGTCATCTGTGACATGGGTGGAAATAATGGCAGAGTTTTTGAAATTAAGAGATAAAAACTAAATGTTTAGATTAAAGGTGTAGTGTGACTCTTCCATCAAGAAGCATTTTACCTGAGTTTCTGATAATTAGCAAATGTTATTCAAATATTTCTGTATAGCAAATCATAATACTAACCAGCTCATTTCACTCTTGATTTTTGTGATCTTAGAGATGATAAAATTAGTGGAATCATCAAAAGAAAATATTGAGGTTTAGATAATGCACAAACTAATTTGTGACAGATTGCAGTTAGTCACAAAAGATATAAAAAACACTTTTCCAGGACTGTTATATAGGGAGACTTTTAATATAAATCTCTGTGAACCCAGAGGGAATAAGAGTTATTTTCATTGCTCCTTAAGGATTTTCTTGCAATATGCAAAATGTCTTTATTTTTACCTCTATGGTGTTTGTTTTATATGTTATAAAGCCATTATTGAATTCAGAAAACAAAATTGAATAAACTATTTGAAGATAGAATATACTATCTATCTAGAGCTAGTCACAAATACAAAACTTAGACAGCTATGTTTGGCTATCCCATCTTCTGAGAGCCCTGAAAAGCATTTGAGAATTAAATATTCAGGTTTAGACTTCATGACTGCAGCCTTGGAAGTAATCTGTTTTTATGTTACAGGCAATGAAAGCTTAGAAGAGAACTATGTCCAGGACAGTAAGATGGGGTTTGTCATCAATGCCATCTACGCCATGGCCCACGGGCTACAGAACATGCACCAGGCCCTCTGCCCCGGCCACGTGGGCCTCTGCGATGCCATGAAGCCCATTGATGGCAGCAAACTCCTGGACTTCCTCATCAAGTCCACGTTCATCGGTGTGTCTGGAGAGGAAGTGTGGTTTGATGAGAAAGGGGATGCTCCTGGAAGGTAAGGCAGACCTTTCCATAATGGATCCAAATAAGCCTGTGATCCTCTCTAAGAGAGACAGATGGACATTCTGGCTCCTTGTGGTCACATGTTTTCTAGGTGTGATGAGGGTAGATACAACTAGATAGCTAAAAAGATGGGGCTAATGTTAGATGGAAATGGCGTTATAAAACGTTGAATACTTATTGGTAAACACCCACAATCCTACATCATGCCAGTGCCAACCCCGCTCCCCCAAAACACACTCCACTATTATCTTTGGTCTTCCCCCAGAAGGCCTGGCACCTTCCTGCAAGCCCAAGAAACCAGAACGAGTATACCAGAGCAGCAGAACCCTCCCTGGCACTGCCAACATCTGGCCAGCATGTTCTGATTGATCAATCCCAATGCCGTACTGCTTGTGGAATATTTTAATCTTATCTGCTTAAGGAGCTTAATATATGAAGAGAACCATATGTGTCCCTTTTCCTCAGCCTACCTTATGTTCCCACTAACATGTTTCTTGGAACAAGAAAGAAAAGAATTTTCTGCCTCATACTGAGTCTCTATGGCTTCCAAAGAATTAATCAAGAATCAAAGGAAAATTAAATCTAACTGAATATATATATATATATTTTTTCCCCAAGTCATTTTATATACTGTCTCCTCTGCATCACTTGCTTTTATAACACCAGTTAGTCCCTATGTAATCGGTATACAGAGGGTGATATCAGTATAAAGTGTAGTTTTGTTCACTCACAGGGCTTTTCCTTGGTAAAGGATGATCAGAATAGTGGGATAAAAATTAAAACCTACAACAGGAAAGAAAAAAGGCCCTCAGTCTGGCTGCTGCACAGAATGCCCACAATCTCTCTCTCTCTCTCTCTCTTTTTTTTTTTTCCCTCATAAACCCTGTTATCTTTCAATATGAAAGCTTGCAGAATGGGAGATTTTAGAGAAGCATATGTTGTGATAAAATGGAACAGCAAATCATTTAATCCTCATTGCCACAGGAATATTATTATCTTCTTTTACAGATGATAAAGCTGAGTGTCAGAGAAACTAAGAAACTCCCCTAAAGTCACCCAGAGAGTAGCTGGTAGAGCCAGCACCGTCTGATTCTGAGACTTGTAATCTTTTTGCCACATCACATTGCCTTTTAGCTAATCCTAAAATTAGGCAAAGTTGCTGACAACCTTAATGTCATTTCAAAGGGACTGTAACAGACTATTTGACCCTAAATAATTCTCCACATATCTCTTCCTTTCATGGAAGCTTAAAGTTCTACGTTTAGCGAATGCCTTGTGAGGCCTCAGTGGATTCTCCCTATTAAAATCCTACAGCTCCAGGAAGGATAAATGATACAGGTAATAGTCAGCAATTAAAGCCATGGATGTATCAGATTCCTTCCAAGCTGCCAGTTAGGTGGGAGCAACTTTAGATGGAGGTGAGAGTGGGAAGGACGGAGTGACTCAGGGACTGGGCATGTAGAAGGCATCCAGGATCTGAGCACCTTAGGAAGTGGTATCAGATGGCACAAGTGGGTCTAAGATGCAGAACACTCACCACCTCTTCCCACCCCCCTTTAAACCCATGGTTGTGATCCTGGGCTCTACTTCAAACCAGCTCTGGAAAGGATTGAACTGGGGATGGAAACCTTCCTTCATGATTCTGTAGCATATACATGTGCCTAGGACAGGGCCAGGTGCATTTCCCCCACTGCAGAGATACAAGTTTCCACCTCCTCTCTCTGTTTGTAAGTCATCTAAAATATAGACCCACAATTTTAGCTTGTTTCTCCTTCATTTTTAATTAAGTATTTAAATCATGAGTTTCCCCCTGGGGTCCTTTTCAAGGATCATTTCCTCATGTCTGAAATTGGTCAGCTTAACCTGTGTTCAATTTCTATTTCAACCACTTCCCTCTATTTCTATCTCCTGTCATACCACCATTCATGCTTTTGGTCCCTCTTGTAATTATTTTAGTTAATCATCATGAAACAGAATGTATTGAAAGGATGCTACAAACTTGTAATTTACAGCATAAGGATATTCCAAATAACCACCAACATGCTGAGAAGGGACTGTGGGGTCAAGAGAAAGGAACAGTGTTCATTAACACACACTGCACAGGGGAAGGCCTCATTTTAGTAAGTCAGTATTTTTCCCTTGGTGTCATCAAGTTTTTTTTTTTTTTCCTCCACTTGTGGAGACTTTTTCAAAATATATTTTCATGCCAAAATATTGTGAATTTTTCAGTTTCTAAATGCTAATAAAGTGTGAACTGATTTCTCCTATTGAAATGGGGAAGGTGAAATTTAAGTTTTAAGCAACCGATTTATAGGAAAAAGATACTCTAAAGCTAGCATTACACCTAAGCCTTCATTGAAAGTATATAAAGAGATTTAACAGTGTAACATGGAGTAAAACATAAAGATGAAAGGAAATGAAAAAGGAAACGACTCATGCAAAGCACTCACAGTAGGCTCTGTAACCATGGTTGGTGGTTTAGATGGTTTAGTCGCTCGAGTCGTGTCTGACTCTTGCAACCCCATGGATTGTAGCCCACCAGGCTCCTCTGTCTATGGTATTTCCCAGGCAAGAATACTGGAGTGGGTCGCCATTTCCTTCTGCAAGGGATCTTCCTGACCCAGGATTAGAACCCAGGTCTCCCACATTGCAGGCAGATTCTTTACAGACTGAGCTACCTACCATAAGGAGTGTAAAAAAATGGAAAAATATTGGTGACATCGATTAGTATCATTGATCAGCCGGATGAGTGCGAGCTGTCAGCCTGCAGTTAGTACCCAGATGGTTATCAGTCAGAGAGCTACTCTGAGAACACTCTGGTTTGTCTCAGCAAGAGGAATGAGCACCCTCTATTTCCAAAAACCAGAAAGCAGAGAGATGAATAATGCGCTCCAGGTGCACCATTCTCTCTTCTTACTCCAGGTAAGTTCTGTTCATCTGGAAAAGTAGAGCAAATACTTTCTTTACTCCCCTAGAATCCCCTTTCCCTTTAAGGGGTTGCTATTTATAGAAACTGCCAGAATCTGGTTGTGGAGAAGCCACTAGCAACCCTGTGGGTGACAGAATACATTTGCTCATTATTAAAAACAGGCAGCAAAGCTACTAAAAGATATTAGTTGTGTAGCAAAAGAACTGGTGGTACAGTGGTAAAGAGTTTGCTTGCCAAGCAGGAGATGAAGATTCAATCCCTGGGTCAGGAAGATCTCCTAGAGAAGGAAATGACAACCCACTCCAGTATTCTTGCCTGGAAAATCCGATGGACAGAGTCGAACATGAATTCGTGACTACACAATGACAAAATAAAAACTAAGCCAGATACAACCAGTAGATTTCAGATGACAACCAAGGCTGACTGGTAGCAGCTTCCTGGGGTGTTGGGCTGAGGAGAATTTTGAGTCTGAATCAGATTTGGAGGGAAAGAATTCCAGGATTATGTAGGTAGGGACATAGTGGGGAGGAGGAAGAAAGCTGAGAAAGGGAAATCACTATGACAACACAAAGATGCTCTCACTTTCTTATAGAATGGAAATAACAAGAGTATTTTAGCACATAAATAATAATAATAATAGTACTGCAAATGTGAATATGATATAGTGATATTGTCTTTCATATACGTGTCTCTCAATTGTGAAACAGTTTTGTTTTTTTTTTACCTACTCTATGTAAGTAAATTCCCACAAGAAGCCCATGAGCCTTAAAGAGTTTAGTGGACACTCCAAAGTCATACAATCTACAGGTAAAATGTTAGAAAAGAGACTTCAGCTTAGACATTTTAACATCAAATCTTGTGCTTTTTCTCTCAAACTGGAAAATGCTCTCTACTGCCTTCACTGGGAAACAATGAATCTGGCCCCC